>CM076976.1:16075677-16210677 GCA_039105355.1 Benthosema pterotum
TCTCTCTCGCGCGCGCTCCCTTATCAGTGCACATGCAATCAGAGAGAGAGAGAGAGAGAGAGAGAGAGAGAGAGAGAGAGAGGGGGAGAGAGAGAGTTGTACAGTATGCAGTCATGCAGAGGAGAAATAAAGCAATCACCTGACCGCCCTGCCACTTAACTCAAATCTCTCCTCTCCTCTCCTCTCCTCTCCTCTCCTCTCCTCTCCTCTCCTCTCCTCTCCTCTCCTCTCCTCTCCTCTCCTCCCCTCCTCTCCTCTCCTCTCCTCCCCTCCCCTCCTCTCCCCTCCTCTCCTCTCCTCTCCTCTCCTCTCCTCTCCTCTCCTCTCCTCTCCTCTCCTCTCCTCTCCTCTCCTCTCCTCTGGTGTACTGTAGCTTCACACAGCAGGTCCCAGTGCAAGCCTTCCAACTCCCCCAGTGCCCGCTCCATACTAGTTATGAAGCGTGCACGCACATAATGCCTTTGCCTTCTTCGCAAGACAGGACAGAACGTACCGGCGTGTATGTGTGCTATTTAAGTTTGAGGACATTGTTTCTGATCCCGTCACTGCTGAGAAGGGAGTCCCGCAGCGTTCAAGTTCGGGACAACTACTGTTTGTTGTCATATGCAAATAGCATCTGTAGTCAGTCCAAGCACTTCTGTACACAGATGATACAGTTTTGTAATCCTGTTATCCATGGCTTGAGTTGGCTGTGTCAAGTTTATCTGATGATATTGTCTCTTTGCAGCGTGAGCGAACTGCCAAATTGCTGTTTAACGGAAACAAAACAAACGGTTCTTTAGATGTAGCGCCAGTAAATGTCTCCATACTGTGGACAGCACTTCATAGCAGGGCCTATAGGACTCTACAAATACCTTGGTATTTGGTGAGACAATGAGAGTGAGCTAGCCTACATTTCAAACAGCACATTGATGTAGCCCAAATGTACTTTGTGTTTTCTTTACATGAGAAGAATCTGATTTTATATAACCCTAACCCCTAACCCTAAATCCATAACCTCAGTAAAATCTATGTCTAAATCTAGTCTACGGTCGCGGCCGTGGGTGATAAACATTGCGATGAATGCTGCGGTCACTGAAAGATTTCACAGAAGTTGAAAAATAACATAAATTAGTCACGACTGTGGTCGCAAATTGATTTCGTCCTTCCTGTTCAGGCCCCACCGTATTGTACTTTGTGTGCTCTAGTTGGGTTGTCGTGTTTAGCTTCATGTCGACTGACACCATCCATGATAATCTCCCTTACTCTTTGTTGAAACCTATTCCTGATCAATAACTCACCTCACCTCAGATCTGGCTCTGATTCTCCATCTGCCGTCTTTGGTTTCACTGTGTGTTTTATTAAGGATGATAAAGGAGATGCTTACCAATAGCTGCACCGGCTGTGATGTTTAGCTTATAGTGGTCATTTGCCCCCAATGCCCCCCCCCCCCTCCCCCACACACAGCTGTGCTGCTGCTGCTGCTACTACTGTATCTGTGTGTATATTGTATAGTTGTTTCGTTTTTTGGGGATCCGCGAAACAGCACAACAATCACCATGCATGGACATTGTAGTGAGAGGATCAGTGGAGCCATTTGAAGAGAGGTTAGCAGAGCAGCTCATGGGATCTGTGAGGCTGCAGCTAGGTTCTATTGGACTCAGCAGGCGAGCCACTGGATTGCTGCACTCGGTGCATGTTGAAACACATGGCTTGACTCCGCGCAGATCATCGGCGAAAACAGCAAAAACAGCGAAAACCCCCAAAATGATACTAATTAGCCAGCAGACCCGCCATTATGTTAGCAGCTCTAGCAGTGTTTAACCAATCTGTCGAGACAGTCTCGCTGTTTCCGAACAAGAGCGGGTGAAGTATGAATGTCATCTGTGTTCGGAAAGGTTTTTTTTTTTTTTTTTTTGGAAAGTAAAAAAAAATAATCTTTCCGGGGTGGAGGTAGAGCTTAAGGCTCTGGTTGGTAGAATTTAAGACTCTGGTTTAGGTGGAGGTTAGGTTGGGTGGAGGTTCTCTGGGTTGGGTGGAGGTTAGGTTGGGTGGAGCTTAAGGCTCTGGGTTTGGTGGAGGTTAGGTTAAGTGCAGGTTAAGGCTCTGGGTTGAGTGGAGATTAGGTTGGGTGGAGGTTCTCTGGGTTGGGTGGAGGTTAGGTTGGGTGGAGCTTAAGGCTCTGGGTTTGGTGGAGGTTAGGTTAGGTGCAGGTTAAGGCTCTGGGTTGGGTGGAGATTAGGTTGGGTGGAGGTTAATGCTCTGGCATGGGTGAAGGTACAATATAGAGTTAAGAGACACTTGGTCTCTCTCTCTCCCTTTTTTCCCCATAATCAGGTGGAGGTCAGAAAGCCTGACCCGTCCCACACTTTAATTGGCCCTCGGGTATACGACTGATACTACCCACAATGCCATAAGCTTCGCCAAGGCTCTCTATAACGATAGATAAATAAATATCTAACGTTGCCGACAAAGGGGGTGGGGTCAAAAGCACTAGGAGGAAGCAGGGGTCATCGTCTTGTCTCCCAGAGTGATAGTGAGTTGCCTGGCAACTGTGAGTGGCAACACGCTCAGCTTCCCTCACCTTTTGAATGACGAAGATTTATTGTATAGCCTCCATTTAAACAGCGTATGTTATGTTGCTGTACCCCTGTATGTGAACACAAACATTTGCTTGTGAAGAAAAAATCGATGATCCGGGCACACAAAAGTAAAATTAAAGCCTTTATTAAAGTTAAAAAGGCACTTTAATAAAGGCTTTAATTTCACTTTTGTGTGCCCGGATCGTCGATTTTTTCTTCGCTATGGTTTGTTCCCAGTGATCCGTGTGAGCACCTTTTTACTATTTTTACCATATAATATATACACATTTTAATAGTAAAAAAAATTCTAACGATAGTAAAACATTTCTAACGATTTCTAACAATGTGAACTTTGTCTGCTTCTGTTCCCTACTGACCCAAAGCTCTTTGCCAAAAATAGCAGATATGTTGTTTGTTTGTTGCAGAATGTTGCCTCCATATAGGGTTCAAAGTGGTTAACAACCAACATTGGTTCATTAGTTTTCTCCCACATTTCATTAATTAAAATGTTATCTCTCTATTTTTCAAGCATTGTCTTGTCAAAGTATGTTTTAGGCCATAATTATTTATTCTGAAACAGCATCACTAATGTTTCTTTATGTTATTTCATTCTTTGTGTTGTGTGTGCGTTTGTGCGTGTGTGTGAACAGTGGAATTATATTTTCCGATTTATGTCACCAGACAAGGAGTGTCCATAATTAACTTAAAAATACAAACCTCAGGTCGAAAGGAACTCTGTCGCCTACAATGGATGACACAGAATGAATTATCAATGACCAAGTATCTTACAAGTCTCAAATGACGTTCTGAATTATTAAATTGTATTAATTTCAGCTTCCTGCGTGTTGAATACACTCGGTGCAGCAATTCATTACATTCATTCATTAATTTCTCCACGTTTCTAAAATGTATCCCATATTTGTGGTTGCACTTGTCCTTGGAAAACGAAAAAAAGAAAAAGAAAGCCACAGGGAATAAATACCCCATTTTTTTGGCAATTATCATTTCAATAAGTAAAGTCTCATTGAAGTTCTGAAGAAGTGCCATTGCCAAGTTTAATGCAATGTCATTGCGGTTGCATATGGCACATGCGTGCACATATGCGTGGGCACACACACACACACACACACACACACACACACACACACACACACACGCACACGCACACGCACACAGACACACACACTGAAATCAACAGCTTGTGTGGCACTACCAGGGGTGGACTGACAGTCTGGCATACAGGGCATTTTCCCGGTGGGCCGACCCCCCCGGGGGCCGTTAATGTCGTGTTTTAATTAAAAAAAAAAAAAAAACTGCACAAAACCGGCCCACGAATCAGTGCTGGCGGCCCTCTGTCCTCTTCAAATGAGACTGCCTATTGCAGGGTTTTTATAGTTAACTAAAACTAACTAATTTTAGTTAGCCCGAGCCCCAGAGCCCCTTATGTCTTAAATTCTCATGGGGCTCAGGCCCCGGAGCCCCCACAAAGATTCAGAGGGCCGCTCTGAGACAAAATTGCCCGGTACGTTTTGAGCTCCCAGTCCACCCCTGGGCACTACTATAAAAGTGCGTGTGTGGAGTGATGGATAAGAGAATCAAAAACCAAAAACATTTGAGACAGAGTAAGATAAAGCAGAGATACAGTATGAGTATGGGTGAAAGAGAAGTGGACAGCATCAAGGGAACGAGGGGGTTAAATAGGGCGGTTAAATAGGGCATATAGATAGAACAGCAGAGGCTCCATTTTACTTTTCCTCTGGTGGCGGGAAGAGCAAAACAAGTTTGTGCATCTTACGAGTGTCCATGTGTGCATCCATAAACTGCATGACATGCAGGTCCATTACTCTCCATGAAAAATCAAAGTATACTGTACCATTCCATGGCCTGTGGGGGGGGAAAAAAAAACTCTACTTCAGTGGTTTTCATCCTTTTTGATACCAGGGCCCACTATTTATTCAGCGTTTGAGCCACGGACCACCATTTGAGGACATTTTCACCCCCACAGATCCCAACACGAAAGATTTATTTTGTTTCTGTCCACAATCCCAAGCTGGATTTGGGAAACAAAACAGTCAAACATACATAAATGACCATTAATCTTCTACATTCACTAGTTGTGTAGTCTTGGGATAATTTAGATGGTGAATAATTTAACTCTTGAGAGTGTGTTTACGTTCTCAAAGAGTTACATCTGGTTAACCAACTTTCCATCATTTAGCCTGCGGACTATACCTGGAATCCTCTCAGGGACCCCTGGTGGTCCCCAGACCACCTGTTGAAAACCCCTGCTCTACTTGATCACAGTTTAATGATCATCATACTACAGTGTACACAAGCATTAAGAATTTCTAGATCCACAAGCTTTGCACCACATTTCGAGCTTGTAGATCTACTACTTCTAATGCTTGTGAGTGTGAATCCAGAAAGGTACCCAAAACATGATGAGGTGTCCATTCAGATTTACTACACTGTGGACTCTCTCTTTAAAAAAATATATAGTATTGTTGTATAATACTACACCACAGGACTTGAGCAATCAATGAATACAGTTGCAACCACTATAGTGGATACCAACGGCGCGTCATAGACCCTCCCGCTCTGGGGCAAACTGAACCATAGTGGAGAGCTGTGCTGTCGCTGTTGATGAAGTCCCATTCTCTCCTACTGCCCTACTTGCCCCAGAACAGGGGGTAGAAGCGAAAATGTTTACGCCCATGAGGGGCGTTTTTGTTTTCTCTATATGTAAAGTATTTCATACAGATTAAGTTACAAACAAGAATTAATCCCATAGGGATATGCGGCTTCATTTTCGCAGCTGCTAAACCCCTTATCCGTAAACTTCTTTGCCTTTCTTGCTATTTTGAAAAAACATTTTTGAATAGGTCAACTAGACAGTCTATACTGACAAATTGTGAGCTTGCAGACTGTTAAAAAAATAATAAAAAGGGCAATGGAAAGGAAACGGCGAGTGATGGAGAAAAAACATCGGCCGACATCCATTATTTGTCTATGAGAGCCGCCGATTCGGGCGATAGCATCAGAACGGGCGACGGCGGGCAACATCGGCCGAAAAGATAAAAATTGGTGAGCTTTTCGGGCCAAATCGGCCGGCGTTTGCCCGGAGATAACCATTTTTAGAGCCAAGTGCTACATTATGACTGTCGGCGTTGCTCATATCGGCCGACGTTGTTCGTCCATTGCCCGCCGTTAAAACGTACTGTAAGGGGTTTAGTGCGTGACGAAAATGGAGCCCATAACTGTCAGGTGAATGAACTGTCTGCTTTGTCATTTTCTCCACCCGTATGATTATTGTTTTATTAGTTGGCCTACACCCCATGGTTGGTCCATAGGTACGGTCCCACGTCTCAGAGGTGGGGTTTAGGCTTAAGTGGATGTGTTTTTTTTCACCAACTGTGTACTAGAATCTAGTTGTCGTGGCATTGCCCAGAGACGAGACAACCAATGTTGAAGAAGAAGTTGTTGTCTAAGTTGACAAGGTACGAAGAGCATCCCATGGCTCGGAGGCCGGCTTGTGCCATATGCTGAGGCAATCAGGCAACTTTTTGGGCAACCTTTTGGACGATGGGTTTTGGCGACTATGGTTGCTTAGTTCCTGACAGTTGATATTCGTCAGGTTCACCTGACCAGAGAAATCTCAACTATCCTTGTACATACATTTTGCTACCAATACCTTTGAACTTCTGCCAAAGTATTTATTTTGAATATAAAAAGTGTGTTGCTGCCCTCGCGTTGCTGCTGACTGCTGTCCCCCATAGACACAGCAGAACAAGCATAGTGCCTGTGCTGTGTGACAGCTCAACTAGAAAAAAAAAAACCTTTTAGAAAACTTAAAACCCCCCTCGGGGGAGATTCTTTATTTCTTTTTTCCAGCATGTTTGCGGTTGGCAGAGTGGCGCACGAGAGCGAGAGAGAGAGGAGAAAAAAAACACCCAGCGGTTCAGGGATGTTGTGTTTTTTTCTTCTTTCCTTTGTCCCTGCTTCCTCTGGAGGCGTGGAGCGTGTCCTCTTCCCTTTTTTTGCTTTGCGCTTTGCGTTGGATCGCCGCCAAAACATCGGAGGGCCCCCGGCGGACCACCGTGGAATGGCATGTGTCACCGTCACAATGCGCACGGCTGTCGGCCTCGGCACAAACAGAGATCTCTCTCTCTCTCTCTCTCTCTCTCTCTCTCTCCCCGACTGCACCCCCCCATTCTGTGTCCGTCCCTCTTCCCCATCGTCTCTGTCACTCTTTCCTTGACAGCCTTGTCTTCCTGATCTGCTGTCTCGCTCTCCTGCTGATTTAATCTTTCTCTCTCTCTCTCTCTCTCTATCTCTCCCTCTCCCCCAGAGGATTTCAGGTGTTTACTTTTACATTGAGCTTAGGTTCTTGTCTCTTGTGCAAACATTCAGTTTAACTGCCATCCTCTTACAGTCAACACACAACGCGCCACACACATAGAGGAGATGCCTGCCACTTCATTCATCACACACACACACACACACACACACACACACACACACACACACACACACACACACACACACACACACACACACACACACACACACACACACACACACACACACACACACACACGGCACACACACGTGGCACACAGTACACACAGAGCACGCACACTGGGCCCACAAATCAAAATAATGTCCCTCTTTCGCTGGCCTCTCCTCTCAACATTTACACAAGGCAAATGTGTAAATATGTCAACTCCTTTGTCCGACGGTGCATGAAATTACCAAAAAAGGGGAGAGGACCCCGACGGGCCCCGGCGGGCAGGGCAGAGCGGGGCGAAGCGAGGGAGAGGAATCCATGAAATGATCCTGGTAAACTGAATATGATTTAGTGAGCGTCGCTCATGTGCCCCGCAGGGCTGAGACAAGCTAGCCCCAGAAATGTAAATACTTACATAGAAGTTCCACTGGTAATGTTTAATTTGTTACACACACACACACACACACACACACACACACACACACACACACACACACACACACACACACACACACGTGTGTGCATGCATCCGTATGCGAATTTCGCTAGACTACCCTTAGAGGTGCGTAAGTGTTTTCTGTACTGTACAAATAAATCTTTAATCCTTCATTGGATCCTCTGGTTCATGGATCATTCAGTAAAAAAGACCATCAAGATTTATTTCTAATTGTTGTAAAGGTTTATTCACTAAAACCCATAGTGCCATACGCAGTATGAATGTTCAAATGCAGCCATACAAGATGCATTTTCTGCTGTGGTTCCTGATTAGAACTTTAGGTGCTAAATAAGAAATTGTTGTGAGCTGCTGTGCTGAAAGCGATGAAAAGAGATGAAGCTATGAGTGACAGAAAGAGAGGAGAGTCAGTGTAGTTCAAACAGCCTTGCCAATAACCTGATGAAGACAGGGCCTATCCTATTGCTTTTACACATCAGGCGATGAGAACAGACCTTTGATGGACAGAGTTCTCTCAAGTAGCGTTCTGGCATTATGGGCTGCTCTTTGTTCTTTGGTCTTTATTATGGTCTGTTGGAATATACAGTAGAACAACTTCTCTTCACACTCCTTGAGTGCCAAGCAAATCTTTGCATCTCCCACTTATATAGGAATGATGTCTAATGTATCACAATGTTTTACATTGTAAATTGTAAAGTGCAATCTTTATGATTATTGCAATGTTTTTTTCTGTAAATGTAAATTGCTCTGAATTAAGAGCATCTGCTAAATGCCTAAATTGAAAATTGTCCATGTACAACGTATATTGGTGCAGGATAGTGAGTAATTATTTGGTAAGCCCATGCTCAGGTCTGGTGGTACAGGCTTTTGGCCTACCACAAGGCCCCAAACCTGATTTGCTGCCATGCAGCCAATAAGAAGACTTACACCATACCTGGCTACACGTACAGTATATACTCGAGAATACCAGCCAGTCTTGGCGTATAGCTAGTCTATCTCTCACCCCAAATTAGCACCCAAATAGAAATGTACATCACGCAACAGTACTTAGTAAGAATTATAAAAAAGTATACTTACTCTGTGTGAACAAAGATAACTGCGAGCTTACACAGTAGGAAAAATAACAATCACTTGCTTAATATGAATACTGTAGCTTTGATCTAAAACAAACTCAAGTCTACAGTAGCTTCAGATACATGAAGGTCCATGTCTTATTGCTTGATGGAAGCAGATCTGTCCCAGTAACAGCTAGCTAACCATCACAACCTGCGAGTCACAGCATTATTTCCAGTTTCATGTCCCATTTCCATTTCTGCAACATTCCTCATTGTTGACATGGGGTCTAGGGAACACTGTATGTGTGTGCACAACCACACGTGCATGTGTGGGTGCAGAACTCATACTAGTAGGCTGCCACTTGTGTGAAAATGGAGCTGTTTGGGGACTTTGACAGGTTTTTTTTCTTTTTCCTCGCTGCTTTGTATACTTGTCAAGTTAAGTGCACATGTGGGTGTGCAGAACACGTACAGTAGCCTGCTGTTAGTGTGAAGTTGAGTTGTTTGGAGCATTTGACTCTGAGGGTCAACGGCTACTTTCTTTCTCCCACTGCTTTGTGTACTTGTCAAGTTAAGTCAAATCACCTATATTTGTATAGCTCATTTAAAAACAACATAAGTTGACCCAAAGTGTTTTCCATGTAAAAAGTTACGTCAAGAAACTAAAGAATACAACAAAAACATAAATGAAAGAAAATAATTATACCAGAGCAAAAACAACATCATGAGAAACATGTAAACAGGCAAAACCAATTACGCAGAGGTTAACACATTCAATGACTAAGACCTAGAGGCAGTTGGGGAGGATTTGCAGCTCCCAGCGGTGAGGCTGGACTTAGTGTAGTGTGCACGAATAAAATTAATCTGATGTTTCACTGGTAGCCATTGCAGTGGGGCCAGGACCGGTGTTCCCACGTTTTGGTTAAAAATCTTGCCACTGAGTTTTGGACCATCTGTAGGCGGGTGAGAGTGGATTGGTTTAGTTCTGTCTGGGGGTGAAAAAGTGCTGTGGCCAGTGAAAGTGACTTTGGTGATAGACATGTATAAGTTCAGACTGAGGCTTATGGTAGAACACACTGGGGGAGGGCCACATACAGTACAGTGGCCTGTCATGTTGAGTCGCTATGACAAATGACAGCCAAGTAGCACTAGCAGGTCCAGTTGAGGTTCGAGACTTTCCCACAAAGGCCCAGAGAGAGGGCCTGTTGCAATGAAAGGACGTCGGGTAGGCTGAGACAGGGGCGGATGTAACATTTGGAGAAAAAAAAGGAGAAAATGGTATGGGAGCAACTTCATCGCCGGGGCACGAAACGTCACGGGCGATGAAGCCGCACCCATACCATGTCCTGTACCCTTACAGGACTTTTATTGGTCAAGTAAAGCATCAATTATAACATCAGTTGTTGTTGACGTTGCAACAGACACGCAGCATGCATAAAGATAAATGTCTGACTCAGAGAGTTTTCTGTTTTCAATGATGAAATGCTGTTGGTTTAGTGGTGCCACAATTTAGCTAGTAGCAGTGGTAGTATTTCAAATCATTTTAAATATAAGCAATTTAATTTGATATATCCTGGGTTGTTTTGCATGCCATCATGTTTGGTGGGGCAGACTGGGCATTTAGGGGGGCATTGCCCCCCATGCCCATGCCTAGATCTGCCCCTGGGCTGTATCATACAGCCCACCCTGGTACCATAGGGTGGCTGGCAGGCGGTCATACAGGGTAGCTGTTAATTTGTAGGTCAGTGCTGCTGAGACGCTTTTTTGCAGTAGGAAGAAATGCACATACATTAAAACTATGGATAAAAACTATGATCTAAAATGTAATACAGTTAATGTAGACAGATAATACAATCACAGCTTATTTTTTAAGCTGTGATTGTGTTATCTGTCTACGGTATGGAACTAAGGCAAAGAAATAGTTGTTAAAAATGTCCATTTTAACAGTTCAGCATTTGGGGTGCAGCTCAGACATGGAGTTGTTGTTTATAGCATCATAGAGCAAATAGCAAATGGAGTCCCAAATAGGATCAGATGCTATGCATATTTGTACTATAGGGAAGAGTGTGTGTGTGTGTGTGTGTGTGTGTGTGTGTGTGTGTGTGTGTGTGTGTGTGTGTGTGTGTGTGTGTGTGTGTGTGTGTGTGTGTGTGTGTGTGTGTGCATCTCTCATCGCTGTAATTCCTGTAGGTTATTTAAGTCCAAAGGTCCTCTCAACCTGTACTCTTACAATGCTTTATATGCCTGGGCTTCTGTATGCCTCCACGACACACACTTAACTAAGTGCTTACTCACACTGTTTATTTTTTACTTCAAACGGTGTGTATATTTGTGTATGTGTGTGTGTGCGTGCATGTGCATGTGTGGTCTTTCAGTCAGTATAGTAGAGGTGTCAGGTGCATTCTGCCATCAACCAGGCCTAATCGATGTGAATGTCAATGTCAAATTGATTGAGTCATTAGTGCACACATGTAGACACGCACACGCGCGCACACACACACACACACACACACACACACACACACACACACACACACACACACACACACACACACACACACACACACACACACACACACACAGAGTAAAGTGTATATACATGGCTTACCACCATTGACCCTTTTAATAGAAAGCTTATAGGATACCAGATAAACCTGCAGCTTTTCAGCCAAGTAGATGTCTTTGCAACCTCTCCCATAGCCTCTCCCATAGCAGGCTCAACCACCATATCTGCATCCAGGGTCCAAATGGAACCAAAGGGAACACTTAGCCTGATGAAAAACCTTTCTCTCCTTTTTTTGACAAGACTAATAGATTAGAGCTTTTCTTATACTGTAAATACTTTTTTCTATTCACCCAAGCAGGCCAGCAGACACACACACACACGCACGCATTAACACTGCAGTGTGGTGCTCTATGTGGGTGAGTTTGGTGTGCCCAGAGGGTTGTGTTTTTTTGCATTGGTGGTGGGAAACGACCCATTGTAAATGCTAATGAAGATGCACAGGTCCACCGCCAACGCCCGCTCCTCCTCTTAGTCAGCAGGAGAGAGAGAGAGAGAGAGAGAGAGAGAGAGAAGAGAGAGAGAGAGAGAGAGAGAGAGAGCATTATGCAGTCTGTACATTGTTATCATCAGGAAAATGAAGTCATGTTCAGCAGCGAATACCCCAGGACTAACGCACGCACGCACACACACACACACACACACACACACACACACACACACACACACACACACACACACACACACACACACACACACACACACACACACACACACACACACACACACACACAAAGACACAGCAGGCAGACAATAGACAACATTCAGTCAGGCAGACTATACAGCATCTCCGGTGGGCCACGGCCAAACAAACAACCAGCAACAACAAAAAACATGTTCCAAACCGCAAGGGACACAGACGAACGCGCACCACGGGTACTTTGACAATGGGTACAATATACATATTATTTCATAACCGGATGCTCCCCAACTTGTAATCGTTGCCACATTGTGTTGCTGTGCAACGGGTAATGCCCAAGTGTCCTAGTTACAGTTAATGCCAACGTTTCCGCTTGTCACCACAGTAGTGAGATGTGGCAAACATACTTTACTGACATGTTGACGATACACAACATGGACCGTATTGTGTCATGCTGGCAATACAACCCCATATGCTTCAATGATTTGAAATCGATATAGTAGCAATTTAAAATACATTGACAATGTCTTAAACTACGTAATTAAACCACTCTTTTTCTCTTTTTTGCTTTTAAAAATGCTAAATTTAATGTAATATTAATGCAATCAATTATCTGTAAAGAAAACGATTCAATACTGATTATTTGCATTGCAAAAACGCACACACACACACACACACACACACACACACACACACACACACACACACACACACACACACACACACACACACACACACACACACACACACACACACACACACACACACACACTATAATATAGGACACTGAGTTCCACCATAACACATTGACAAGTTACAGTAATAATAGTTCATGGATTAAAAAAGCTCATATACAGCATCTTTTAGTAACCTCTAAACTCTGCCTTGAAGTGAGCGAAACAAGCTGTGTGTAAAAGGTGTTGACAGTCCGATAATAACCTGTTTACATGACCAGGTCATCGCTTCTTTACTAATTAACACGTCGTTCTAATGAACCAACCAAGGACACTGGACACTGGACTGTAAGGTACAGCACGGTATGAGTTATGGAATCCCATTTAATGCGATGTACTCTATAATGGGCATCTCATAATTGCAAGATACCAAGGCATAATTAAGAACTATGAAATACTGACTCAATATTATGAAATACTCAGTTACCTCATTATTTTACCTTCAGGAAAACAAACCAATTCCCCTCACATCGGTGGGAAATCGTTTAGAGTGGAGAAAACTTCAACTTGTCTCTATGTTGTTGTTTGTTTGTTTTCTTTTCTTTTCCTTTTCTTTGTAAAGTAATGCACTACTTATACAACAGTGCTGTGCACCGTTTTGAAGGGAAACTCACCATTCCAGTGTAGGGCTGTCCTTGTCCCCTTCAGTAATTATTTTTGTTTGTTTGATGCACTTCCCATACCATAGGCGGTTTTAGGCTCTCCCAGCAAGGGGTATGGATCTGTAACTCTTGGCAGCGTAAAATGAAACATTAATTTTACGCTCTGAAGAGTTAAATTAAATTTAAACTTAAACTTTAATCTGAATTACGAGATTTTTCAGTGGGTTGAGAACCCATGTAATATAAGCAACTAAATATTCTAAATATTAGTACTTTGTTTTTCTAGACACTGATTTATTTACTCATTTTGGAACATACTATATAGCCAAGTCTTCATCAATGAATGAACCCCAAACTGAATGAATGAACCCCAAAAGGGAAGCATGAATGGAATTAATAATATAAATTTGTATAAATTAGTATGAAGTTACAATTGAATGAAGTTACAACTGACAATATTTTCCCCCTACATATAACTTTTTTGGCAAGTGCCCCCAATTGGCACCCTCGTAAAATTGCCAATGTCCCATACCAGGACAGTGGCATGGCCTGATGGAAGTCTTTCAGTGGAGTTTTGTTAGAACAGGTAGTAGAGGATGCAAGAATCCCACTCCGAACTTCTTCAGGCGAAAGAACCACTATTACTGTATGTACAAACTAGGGCTGGGACGATATGGGTACCTCACGATACGATACATATCACGATATTAGGGCCTCGATAACGAATATATCACGATATTCAATATATTGCCTGAAATTCATCAATGATATATCACGATACCTGTAATTGCAAAAATAAATATATAAATAAAAGGCAAAAACAGAAATTACTAAAGTGCATCCTCAACTTTTGTCTATTTTATTCTGATACCTAACTTTTTATTTTACTTCTTATAGGCAGCTAAAGCTTATATTTCTATTTTTCAAACAGATCATAATTCATAACTCATATTTTGTGTCATTTGTGTCAATGAAATCTAATCAGCTCATGTGTTAAAGCCAATTCCTCAGTAGTAGCAGGTGCTCATGGTAATTTTAACCCTGTAAGTCATTACACTATAGGGAGGAATATAAAAAAAAACATATATAAAAACAGTAAAAATCACTAGATATACCTGAAGAATAAAAGGAAATCCCTAATCAGACACATTCCAGTTGACCTGGCTTCTTCATTTTCAATATTTACAGAAGAAAAAAGTATATTGCCTGATAATTATTTTCAAGGGGAAAAAATACCCTATACAGCGTGCTGTGTGCAGGCAGTAGCCTATGCACTATGCAGAAGCATGGAGAGACAAAGTTAGACTAAAGTTTAGTTTACAAGAAGACTCTCTGCTTTTGCCATGAGGATATTACAATTATTCCAAGAGAAGAGTTCCTACAAAGCCATCTAAAGTCATGGAGTATTTGTTGCCTTTTCGTTTGGAGTGTGGGACTTTCACTTTTCTGACGGAATTACTTTTAACAGCTACACCTAACAGATACAGTTGATATCACAACGTAAGGTAGGTGATTAATCAACATGCGAATGCCGCGGTGAATGCTTAACAAGAGCAGATTTGAGACTCTCCGTCTATCTTTCACTGTGTGTGAAGAGAAGCGCTGCTGCTACGCTACTCAAATTACAACTGTGTGTGTGTGTGTGTGTGTGTGGGGGGGGGGGGGGCAGACGGAGAGAGACAGAGAGAGAAAGAGAGAGAGAGAGTGTGTGGTGGTCCGTGGCGTGGACGCTGCAACATAACTCTTTTTTCCTCTCTCCTGCTATATTGCTACCCCTAATGCTGCATGTGTTTGTGTGTGGTGATGGTGATTGTGAAGAGGGAGCGTTCAGTGCTCTGTTCAGTGCAATCCTCCCCAATTTATCCCCATTACGGACGCTCCGCGTCGCGTTTTTACCTCACAGATTTATCGATATCTGCCGACGGCATATCGATTATTTATTGCGGGAGGAAGTATTGCGATATATCGATATATCGATATTTCAGCACACCCCTAGTACAAACTAGGGGTGTGAATCTTAGCCCTGAGGCCGATTCGATATGCATCTCGATACACTGCCAGCGATACGATATTTTAGCGATACATGTATTTTTTGGCGATGCGATGCGATACGATTCACCCTCTTCCCGATGCGATACTTTGCGATAACCTTTTAGCTCAAATCAATGCGATACGATGCGATGCGATACAATACGATACGATACATGATTCAACCTGATGCAAATAATCAAACATTTAAATAAAAAAAGAAGAAATTCAGTATGGTACTAGAAAAATGATTTTTTTTATTCCATATGGTATGCCTAAAACTATTTTTGGCATCTTAAAGAACATTTATCAAAGTGTCACTTAGTGCAATTATATAGTGCATATCCCTGTCTGCCACACATATGAAGAGGTAGGCTAACATCACAATAGTGAGAACAAAGTATACCCTTTCACAACTGGGTTTAGTGCAAAGTAATTTTTGTAAACAGTAATGCAGTCAGGCTCACTGCTGCTGTAGTGTAAACTAAACAGACAACCCTCACTGAGTGTCTTATATGTAAAGTTATAAAAGATAAAATAATAAAATAAAGGAGAAAAAATACTTTATGACAAAGGCTTACAGCTGCTGTAGTGTAAACAGACTCTCACTGAGTAGCTTTTATCCAATGTCCATAAGCCATATAAAAAAAACTGAAATCAGTCTCTGTCATTATCAACACCCCCCTTTGTGATTTACTTCATATGGCTTTTCTTCAGGTTTTTTTTCAGGAAGATCAATTGGTCCACATGCTCAGGAAGAAGCCGACTGCGCTCTGCTGTTATGTCACCTGCTGTGCTGAACACTCGTTCAGCGGGGACACTTGTTGCAGGGACGGACAAATGGCTTCTGGCTAATTTTGAAAGCAGTGGAAGATCCACTTGCTCTTTCCACCACTGCAACACATCATCATCCAAACCTAACCCATCCCTCCCCCTGTATTTTGATATTTCCTCCTTAGCTTTCTCCCTTATGGTCTTCTCTGGTGCTCTAGGAGTGAGGAAACTTCCAAGCAATTGGTCCAAGGCTGACTTCTTCTTGGGAGGCTCTGGCTCACCATCTAGGGCAGATAAGACAAAAGAAGACAAAACAAAAGACTCATGGGTTACACAGTGTTTACAATATCACATCAATCAAATAATGAACAATAGCACAGGTACATTGTAATGCTCCAAAATATATATTTATTTACACACAGCAGAACATGCTAATGTCAGCATATTCATTTATAGTCAATAGGTAAGTTAATATGTCTGCTTTACAATATCTTGATCACATTTAACACACTATTAAAAACATCATAAGTAACTCCCAAAACAAACCTCTCTCCTCTTCTTCCATCTCCTCCACTTCATCTCCCTCGTCCTCCTCCTGCTCCTCCTGCTCCTCTTCCTCTGCATCCTCCCCCCAGTGTCTCTCTTCACCTTCTGGTTGAGCTGCCTGGCTCTCATCCAGCATTCCATCAGCCCTTGCCTGAGCAGAGATGAGCTAATTATTATTACCCTTATTATTAATAATAATAAAACAGCCAACTTAACATTGGACAAGTCTTGAAAACTAGCACAAGTGTGATACATTTTTAATCAATATTAGAGTTATTATGTAAAACAAAAACATATATCACCATTATAATTCTATAACTAAAACAGAAGTGAGGCAGAGTAAATAAGAGTGAGACTAATTGCAATACTCTGAGAATATTCTATTTCTCACCATATCCTCCACTTCTTCAGCTATCCTCAGGAATATCATGTCCTTCGCAGTGTCATCACCATCCATGAAGTGGAGGTCCTTGAAGCGAGGATCAAGTGCTGAGGCGTTGTCGAGGAAGTCTTGGATGTAGTCGTAACGGGAATCAAAGTCCTGCCTGAAATTTTCTTTCATCTTGCCAATGACTGCTAGATCACTGTCTTTTGCACCAAATGCTGTGCGTAGTTTGACCAGCATTGGGGCAACGATGGAGAGAGTGGGGGTCTTTTCCTCACTGAGGAGTTTGGTTGCCAATTTCAGGGGGGACATCAGTTTGATCATTTCTGGGATAACTTTCATCTCACCATCTGTGAGGGAAGGCAGTGGTTCTCCCCTTGGCTTGATTTTTCTTAATACTAGTGACACGGCAGTCTTCTGTTCCCAATAACGCTCCAACATCTCAAGGGAACTATTCCACCTTGTGGAAACATCATGGATTAGCTTGTGCTGATCAAGGGCCAAGCTGTTCTGCTGATCATGGAGAGCATCAGATGCTTTGGTGCTTTTGTGAAAGAATGTTACCACCCTCCTTATTTTCACCAGGATAGGTGTCACCTCGTCTACCTTAAGTGCTTTTTGCGAGGACAAATTAAGTGTGATGCGCTATGCATCTCACGTGCGGCTTCATTTCTGCACCTGTCCCAGCCAGTAGCATGTTGCTTGCATTATCCGTGACCAATGCAGGTTTCTTGTCCCCGATTTTCCACTCTCTGCTAACATCGCGCAGTAGTTCTGCAAGGTTTGATCCCGTGTGAGCGTCACGGAACACTCTGGTCTGGAGAACGAAGTTTTGCATTTCCCACTGCATGTCAATGTGGTGTGCTGTCACTGTTATATACGAGTCAGTGGCACAAGACGTCCACCCATCTACTGTAAGTGCAACTCTTTGGGCACCAGTCAGCGACACAACAATCTCAGTTCTCACTTTGTTGTACAGATCGGGGATATGCTTGTAAGTGAAGACAGACCTGTCTGGTATTTTGTACCGGGGTTCCAATACGTGCATGAGATGTTTGAAGCCCTCGTTTTCCACAACGCTATAAGGCTGGATGTCTTTGCATATGAAGTAGGCGATGGCCTTAGTTATAGCCATAGCGCGGACAGAGGTTGATGGAAGGGAACTCCCAAAATAAGATGCGACACTTTTCAGCTCCTGACCTGATTTGCTTGGTTTATCTCCAGTATCCGAAGAGTTACTTGAAGGGGAAGCGGCGGCAGACGTGTCTGTGATGTTGTGTATTCTTTTTAAGTGGCTCTGCATGTTTGTCGTACTGCCCGTGTACGGCTTTATAACACGGCATTCTTTGCAAATGACGTTCGTCTTGTCCAGCTTTCCATCAATCTTGTAGAATCCATAGTGTTTCCATACATACGACTTAAGGTTTGGAGGTGCATTAAATATAGTCTGCTGCGGCTCTTTGCTGCTGCTGCTGCTCACGCGTACCTCCATGTTGGTTTACTACTACTAGTAGAGCCATAGAGTATAGACAGCGTTACGCAAACCCAGTCGAATGGCAGCCAAGGCTTCTATTGAATGGGGACAACCAGCCTTACAAAATGCATTGGAGTCTACGGGCTGATGCGAGTGCACAAACCACGTGACCGGGCTGTTTTCCGCCCCCTCAATATCCCACCTCTTGCCTCTGTGTAGTGTATTGCAGCTAGCCTATGAGCCCCACGGCTTCCGTCCGTGTTCAAAACAAAACTTGGAATGATGGTGCGTTCAAGGCGATTGGGAATCAAGGAGAAGCATAAAATTTAACATGAAAAACACGGCGCTTGTATCGGATTTTGCCGGATTTACCATCGATTTTCACCGATACAAACGCATCCATCGAGATGAATCTAGATTTCACCCGTCAATTGTACCGATACGTGGTGAATGAACCGGTGCACTCGCATCGCGCACGTGGGTATCGATGTATCGATTAATACCGATGAATCTCCACACCCCTATGTACAAACGCACTTGCCTCTGAGCTGTTTTCCCCACATGTATGGTGTCTGTTCCACTTAGCCTCTTATTGATGTGTGCTGAGAGGAACTTGAACCCTCACAGACCCTTTCTTCTTCAGCTGGATTGATGAAGATCGGGGCGTGCTCTCTCCTCGTGTCTATGATGTCTTGTTGATGGTGAGAGCGTGGCTGTTCTCCGCTGGTCTGACCTCTTCCCCATAAGCATGCCACTGTAGACAATCGGGCCTGCATGCCACTGTTGTACAGTAGCGTCAGCACGTGGCTGCACAGGCGCGTGCTACATGGAGTACAGTAGAGGGCTGAACACCAGTGTTGTTTTTGTCGACTAAGACTAAGACTAAGACTAACAAAAATGAATTAAAAAAAATAAATTGGGACTAAAAGATGTGTGTTTTCAAAAGACGAAGACTAAATCATAACCTAAGACTAATGGAAATAGGAAACATTTTTATCTTCTTTTTTCCGTATGTGAACATATCTGCAGTATACATTGCATAACTTTTCAGGAAAGGAACTTTTACTATTGCAGTAATTTTATATAAAAAAATAATAAATAAAAAAATGAGACATGTTTCATACAAAAAACTATAAATCTGTGTAACATATACAGTATAAACCTATACAATGTATTTGGACGTAAGACTAAAATACCAAGACTAAGACTAAAATACTAAGACTAGACTAAATCCTTTTTAACATTTCATCGACTAAGACTAGACTAAAAAAAATGAATTTTAGAAGACTAAAAGATTAAATATGCCTTATTGAAAAGATTAAAACTAAGACTAAATCAAAATATTCTAAAAAAAAAAAAAAAAACAACACTGCTTCCGCATCCTTTAGCTGGTCCGGTGTTGGAAGGATGATTTAATGAATCTGCTCATATACTGACCTACTTGGGGACGATGCAAATCGGCAACTGTTTATCTGTCTTGTTACATCCGGGCCTAGGGGCTACCAGGTGTAACATGAATAGATGGAATCCCTCCTACCCAGCCGCCAACACCGGTTTAAAATCCAAAAATACAATGTTTTATTTAGAAGTTCAGTCATGCGAGTTACCTCAGGGTGGGTTCCCCGAACACTGTTTCATATTACCAAAATCCTAGTCTTCCCTGTCCCAAGTGTAAAACAAAATACATGTATCTTACCTAACATCCAAAGAAACACAGGAGCAACTGTTTATCCGTCTGTGTCCCTGTTGTGCCCATCACTGTATGGAGATCTCTGTGTATCGGTCTGCCTGCCTGTTTTAATTGTGCAAACTGACTGTGAAAAAAATGGACTGTTGAGGTAATCAAATGGCAGGTGTGGAGTTGCCGAGGTAATCATTTGGATGAGGCAGGGGCTGGGAATTCTATACATGGATTCTACAGACCCTGACCAGAGCCTTTTGTGGTGCTTCTGGACATCCGTGTATCCGACCGACTCAAGCCCAGGCACTGCCATCCTCATGGGTTAGGATCAAATATGACATTGGAGGGTTGAACGGTTGAACTCAAATTACGCGGATTACAGGCATACACATAGAGAGGTGTATGCCTGTAATTCATCGTAAGATGGTGTTCCATCCCCTCTGGTGGCATTTCCACAGACTTGTGCAATCTCTGCCTGTTCTGCCCGCTCACAGTGTCCCACGCAGGCAGCAAGACACTGCTGTTGTTGTCTTCCCCTTTAATTTGTCACTCGTCTGTACACATAAACAGGTGAGGTCAACAGAGTGGTGACAAGCAGTGCTTCTGGGCTGCAAGACGATGTCTCACTGTGGATGGCAAGTGTTGGGCCTGTCAGAGTCTCTGCACTGGCAGGATAAGTCTCTTTTTCATATTCTTTTTCTGTTTTTTTTTTGTTGTTGTTTGTTACTGGACACAGACAGACAGGCTAAGGAGGAGACAGAGCAGGAGGAGGATGGAGTTGGCTATCAACTGACTGCCTGTTGGCCTTCTGGAAGTTTGCTCATTTAAAAATCAATTGATTTGATTAGGCGTCAATCTATAACTATAATGCCCTGCTATTTAGGCATGCATAGTCCAACAACACACACAGGGCTGTAAATTCCATGCAACAAATTAAACATCCGCCTCCATTATTTTCAATGGACTCACAACTGGCAGATGTGCGTTCATGCATCACCCAGTGCTCCAATGCACCATTGTTCTATTTCCAGTCACGGTGGAAGCAACTGTTTTTTTTTTTTTTTTACTACAAGTGTAGAAAGTTGGCATCCGCGTGGCAGAGCAGCGCATCCTGTTGATGCTTATGCACGTCTATACTGTGCTATATGCTGTGTGTTGTATTTATTTATATATGGTATATTGTTCTTGGTGGCTTGGTGCGCTTATATTCAGGGGCGGATCTAGGCATGGGCATGGGGGCGGGCAATGACCCCCTAAATACCCAGTCTGCCCCCCCCCCCCCCCACCCCCCAAACACGATGCAAGATATTTCAAATTAAAGTGCTTATATTTAAAATGATTTGAAACACTACTACTGCTACTAACTACAATTTTGGCACCACTAAACCAACAGCATCTCATCATTGAAAACAGAAAACTCTCTTAGTCAGACCTTTAGCTTGATGCATGCTTCGTGTCTGTTGCAACTTCAACAACAACTGATGTTATTATTGATGCTTTACTTGACTAATAAAAGTCCTGTAACCGAAAATGGTACCATACCATTTTTACCTTGCCCCTCCAACATGTTCTCTTGCCCCCCCCCCCCCCCCCAAACGGGACATGTTACATCCGCCCCTGCTTATATTGCTTCTTTTTGTGTCCCTCATAATGGACTGTCTCTGTTTTTTTTGTTTTTTTTTTCGTCACAGATAAACCTTTTATCCCTAAACTCCTTTGCCTTTTATAGGAAAACATTTTTTGAGTAGTTCAACGTAGCTAATTTACATTGACACGTTGTGAGCTTGTATACTGGCCACTTTAACTCTTAAAGCATGTTTTTTTTCCCTCTTTCAAAATAGTGAAGAAATTATTTTTTGTTACTACCTCACTAACTCAACTAGACAATTACTATTTAATTTAAGTTATTTTTTACTACTTCTATATGGGTGCATCACATAATGTTTCCTATTACTTGCTTTGATGTATGCCCTGAAATCTAAAATAAACAAAAGTGTGAAAAAATAGTAAAGAAATGCAAATAAGTTAAGGAATAAGGGGTATAGTGTTGATGGAAATGCCGGCCATGTCGGTTTTGCAAAATTACGAACCCCAAAATGTAAATTGTGTTAGGCAATATTACTTAGGGGGGTAATATGTTACTTAATCCTCCTAATATTAATAATATTGCATTACTTATTAATTGGAATCAAGAGTAATATATTACAAATTACTTTTATATTACTTTTGCTCCCCCCACCCACAAAAAAGGAAGGAAAACAACACAACACAACACAATGTGTTTAGTTCAGTTACTTGTAGAACTGAATCCAATTGTTTTCAATAATAGCATTAAGAAGAAAAGTCACCAATCAGTCAAGGCTATATAATGCCATATAATGAAGCAGCATTCTCTCTTTCAACCTTCAACATGTAAACAGTATCTGTATATCTACAGTACGTGTATATAAAATGCAAGTACCTGTAGTTGTCGTATTCAATCAGTAAATCGGTACATCCTCCAGTCCAGTACATACAGTACTGTACAAACTCAGAGACGGTAGCCTGTAACCTTGATGAACTGATGATGAATAAAAGCACCATTATGGACAACGGACAAACACATGAAATGACAGCCATGTCTAGATAGGAAGTAATGATGAAAAGAGTACATCGAGGACTGTCTGTACCTCGTCCACTCATACGCACACACATGCACATTATATATAACTCTATAAATATATACCGGTGGTTCATACAGGCTGTCCATGTGGCAGCCTGAAGCAGCGGTCCTTAGCGGTGCCCAGGCACGTGTCTACGTCTTTCTCTAATTCAGGGTTTTTCAACCTTTTGGATCCCAGGGATGGAAAGCGCATTTTAGCCACGGACCGCCATTTGATGTTGAGTTTAATCTCTCGGACCCAAAACTAAGGATTTGTGTCCACAATTTAGGAGAGATAATTGGCAAAATGTTGGTCAAAATAACAATTCTTCTGCATTTTCTAATTGTTATGTTCTTGACTATTAAGTAATTCAGATGTTCAAATATAATTTAACTCTTGTGAGTGTAAAATGATACTTGGTTTCATTTTACGATTTCAAGAGTTACAGATCTACAAAGGTCCATTTGGTTACCAACTGTCCTATCTGAACTATCATTTAGCTGAGGACCAGCTGGAATCCTCTCAGGGACCACTGGTGGTCAGGGTTAGGCAGGCGCGTATTTTACGCCGGTGCCGCCGGTGCGGTGCACCGGGGCCCAGGCCCCTTGGGGGCCTACTGAGAGGGAAGGGGGGAAAAGAAAAGAAAAGAAAGGCTGCTGACAGCGGGCCCTGCGACTATTATGGACCTGTGGCCTGGTCGTTAGGGGGTTAAACCTGCGAGTGGCCGGGCCTAGCAGTGGGAGGGGTAATGATATTGTCCAATCAAATTGGTACCTGTGAGCTGTCACTCACGTGTGAATGTGTTCTGATGTCAGTTCCTCTTAAAACAAATCAAAACAAAAAAAGTGTCAACTACAAAAAAAAGCGCGAGTGGGTTGAATTGAAGCATCGGCGTAGCATAGTGTCATGTTCAAGAAAAGTCATGAAAGTGGTTCCAAAGGCGAATGGAAAGAGAGCAGTCGGCAGCGGGAAGCGTAAATTAAGCTAAAATGACCAAATTGGACAAGTTTGTATCAGCATCGGTGTCTCTCCTCCTGCTGCTGCACCTGCAGGCACCGGGCACTAGCAGCTACCCCAGATCCTGCCTCACAGAGCGGCGACACGCTGGACTCGAGTTGCCAACGAGCTCAGCAACACAACCGCCCTGTGACAGTTCTCCACGCGGCCACGCACGGACACAGTGTCGGTGAAAATGAATGTCCCCGCGCGCGGCGGCCGCGTTGCAGAGCCTAATGAACCCCGAATCCCCAGCACAGATCGAGGATTATACGACATGACACCGCATACCGATAAGACAAAAAGCTTTATAATAGCAACAAGTCCGTAGGCCTGCCGGACCGTTTCTCAGAGACAACAACAATCTCCATTACCCGTAAAATGACCTTCTAATGAGTGAGTACACAGTCACATCACATTCATTAATGCGGTCAGTTTGCTGTCTTTGTAAAACATGTAATGTGCTGTGTTCTTGATGCTTGTTGCTTATACTGTGGAAGTGCATACCAGCTTTGTTGGTGTTGGATATAATGTGAATGTGTGAATGTAATAGTTTGGGGACAACATGTTTGAGCCCAGGTCAGGGCAGGCTGTTAGATATTAGTAATGGTGGAGGATAGAGATAGAGCTTGGCATCTGTCCATGTTGTTATGGTTCTGAAATGCTGTGTGTGTGTGTGTGTGTGTGTGTGTGTGTGTGTGTGTGTGTGTGTGTGTGTGTGTGTGTGTGTGTGTGTGTGTGTGTGTGTGTGTGTGTGTGTTTCATGGCCATTTGCCAATAAAGATCAATGAAAATGAATGGAATAATTGTGTAGCCAGGCACGTTTGTTAGTCTACTGTATACAGTATAGCTGTAGTGTGTGTCTGTGCGCGCACATGCGTAAGAGTTGCTCGTTTATGGCAATGATAGGGGCCTACAAAATATTCTTGCACCGGGGCCCATCCTCAACTCCTTTCGCCAGTGGGGTTAGTGGTTGAAATCAGGGGTTGAAAACAAACAAAATATAAATGAAAATAATCTGTCCCTGGACCCACTGCCCCCTCCGCCCTGCTGCCTCCTCATTGCACAAATAGCCAAGAATAAATACCCTCTATGTACGCCTGTTCCGATCCTGATAACAGATCTGAACAGATCCTAATTAGGTCCGAAATTGCACGCCCACGTCTACATTCCACGCACATACATGCACGCTTCATGTGTGGGTGTAATTGGTCCTCACTAATGACAATTATATCTCTTTATTTCAACCTGGTCTTTGTATGATCATGATAAAATAGCACACTACTTTTCACTATTATCCTACTCAGTTATCCTACTCCCCCTAGAGCCAAGATTTGTGAAAAACTCCTGGAGGAAAATCTAGTGCTTTTTTGCTGGTGAGTTGGGGCGAAATTGGTTTACAGGCACCATGGCTCGTTTTTCACCATTTTTCCTTCTATGATAGAGTCCTCCTTCCTTCCTAGAAAGGACCATTGGTCCTAAAATGAAACCAAATGAACCCATAACCTTAATAAATTTAAACTATATTTAAACTATATATTTAAACAATTAAACAGATGTTTAAATTATATTTAAACATCTGAATTACCTAATTTTCAAGAATCTACACATTTAGAAAATGTAGAAGAATTGCTATTTTGACCAACATTTTGCCAGTCATTTCTCCTAAATTAGTCCGAGAGACTAAACTCAACATCAAATGGTGGTCCTCCGTGGCTAAAATGCAGAATAAATAGTGGGCCCTGGTATGAAAATGGTTGAAAACCACTGCTCTAGCGCATTCTAGTGCATCTTGGAAGTGCCACTATAGTGCATTTTGGATTTCCGGTAACCTATAACTGTCCACCAGTGACATCATCAACGGGGAGTCCATGCTAATAGAAACTGCTTTCTATTTCTGAAGAGTTGCTAAGCGGAAACAAAAGCCATCGGTCTCACGATAAAACATTACCAAAACAAATCCAAAAATGAACCAATGTGGCAGGGCTGGATTTAGCCAGCCTTACTAGGGTGGGCTGGAAGAATGGCAGGGTGGGCACCAGTTTTTCATATGAAGCAAGGGTTTTCAACCAGGGACCCACTATTTATTCAGCATTTGAGCCATGGACCACCATTTGAGGACATTTTAGCCCCACAGACCCCAAAACTACAGATTTCTCTTGCTTTTATCCACAATACTAGGCTGGATTTAGGAAACAAAACAGTCAAACATACAGATCAAACCATTTATGATGATCATTTATCTAATACATTCTCTAGTTGTGTCGACTAATTCAGAAGATGAATATTTTAACTCTTGAGAGTGTAAACATGAAACATAAACATTTGGTTTCAATTTTACGTTCTCAAAGAGTTACATCTGGTTAACCAACTTTAAACCATTTAGCCTATAGGGACCACCTGGAACCCTCTCAAGGACCACTGGTAGTCCCAGGAGCACTGGTTGAATACCACTGATATTACCTTTCATTGGGTGGGCTCTGCTGCCCACCGCTACCCCCCTCTAGATCCGGCCCTGCAATGTGGGGACATGTACAGGTTTGAGTGAGAAGAGCTAGGTAGGGGTACTACTGTCTACTCGAGTACAAGTACTTAGTTACTTCACCACCCCATTGAATCTCCTAGTGTTGTGATGTGAAGGAGTGTTGTGTGCTGTCAGGGCTGCGCCAGTGTGGAGAGAGGACAGTAGACAACACCGCAGACATGACGATCCGCTCAGCGCTTCGCCTAGGCACCCTGGATATGTCATCAGAGCCCTGTTGTCAACGCATTGCATTGTGGGGAATCTATAAATAAAATAAACTCACGCACGCACGCACGCACGCACGCACGCACGCACGCACGCGCACACACACACTGCCTCAGCAGTGCACCCATGTTTAATCATCCCGAGTGTGTGTGCAACCATCGGTTTACTCATCTGACCTGACATAAATTTGGGTTGTATACACGTGCACATGCTCAATATAGCCACTGCCACGTTTTAAATGGCAAAATACTGTGTGACATTTTAGTACGACAAACACCCTACATTGGAAAAGTTCCTGTAAGTTAAGAAGAAAAAGAAAAGATGAGTTTAAAATGCTATTTACAATGCTATTATCTGTCTCATGCTGAGCGGTACATTAATACCGGTAGTAGATTTCATACTATACAGGCCTGAGTTAAAGCAAAAGAAAACAATTGTCTGTGCAATTACACTAAAATAAATGAGCAGTTGTTTGTTTAAAAATAATTGTTAGTAGGTGAGTTGAGTAGAGGAAGAGTTTGGAGAGTTGGAATCTTGAGTTGTGTAGTAAAGGGGGAGCACATTAGGTGACGCACCCGGCCATTCAGGTGAGAGTTGTCAAAAATGATTATACCTTATTGGCACCACTATAGGTGAAATGGACGACAAAGCTTACAAATGGTCTACTAAGTAAGGCATGGATTTCTCCTCTCAGAGCCCCCTCTGTTGTATGTCAAATTGTAGATTACAAAGAAACATCCTGACGAATCTCACAAGTGTTTGTTGCTGGTATAATGAGGGTGAGACGGGCGGGGCTGACGCTCTGGTTCGCCCTCTATCCATTTATTATGATAGTCTGTCTGTCTGTCTGTCTGTCTGTCTGTCTTGTCATCTGTCTGTGTCTGTATGCCTGCCCACAGGGGGGAGTTTGGTTTAACCACGGAGATACAAGGTTTTTACTCCCCCTGACGAAAAGAGAATTAGATGAGGTGGAGATGTGTTAAATCTTGTTTTGCTCTTCATTGACCTGTCTTCATAGCTTGTAATTGTAATCAGCCCCGCATGCCTGCACATACCAAGGCTGCTGTCACGTCTTTTATGAGGATTTTTATATTGTTTGAATGTTAATTGTTTGTACTTGTATTTATTTATTTATTTGTACGGCGTGGTTCCTCCGAGGGGAGCTGTCTAGGGGAGGGAAGGAATGCAGGGTCTGTCTGTCTGTCCGGCACTAATCTTGCATACCGCTGGTCCACTCAGTGCCAAATTTCCAAGAATTCGTCTCTATAATGAGCATAATGAGTGTCACGCTGGTGACAGACAGGCATCAGCTGTTTTTTGCTGCTGTTGTGTAAATTAAGTCATCCTAATTGAAAAAAGTTGCAGTTGTGTATTGTTGAAAATATAGTGGAAATAATACTTAAAAAACAGTGCAAAGATGTTGGAGAAGGAAGCAACCAGGAGCAGCAGCATTATTTCGAAGGTTCCATGTTTATTGAAGTCTTGGTGTATCACAGCAACAGACCATCAGGCCTGCCGGCCTGACGGGACACACACACACGACTCTCTCAATTCAACTGGCAGTACATACAGTAAAAGACTTTATAGTTTCATGTAACAGTTGCCATGCCCCAACCCCCAAAGGTTAGAGGTGTCAAGAATCCCAAATTAGGCATTGTTTCACTGAGGAAGCTATAGTAGATGTTCTCACTCACAAGTCTTGACCATAGTGGCCAGGTGGCCCTATAGTTATTTCTGTAGAATGACAGCTGCAGGACTCCTTACTGTCCCAAGTGCTGTCAGCATTTTAGTGAAACAGCCAATTGTAATTATA
The DNA here is from genome assembly GCA_039105355.1 of Benthosema pterotum. Classification (NCBI taxonomy): domain Eukaryota; kingdom Metazoa; phylum Chordata; class Actinopteri; order Myctophiformes; family Myctophidae; genus Benthosema; species Benthosema pterotum. Next base: position 16,103,882 of record CM076976.1, read on the forward strand.
GCCAATATTGTAATGTGCAATGCATAATGTATAATGTATAATGTGGTTCATAATACACAACATTTCCTCCCTCCATGAGGTGTAACCTCATGCAAAGATGATATGAACCACATTATCACCAGTCCTCCCTCTGTCCCTTATGACTAGTCGAACATCAAAAACATGACACTTAAAAAAATCAAACATTTACAGTAGAATGCAAAAAAAACAAATAGCTTACAACTAGGTTTTCAAATCACATAAATTGGTAATCAGTGTTCTTCAATACATTACATATTCATCATCAAAATGTTTCTCAAAGCCCTTCATGTGTTACTTTAATTTCAAGCTCTAACGTTTAACCATAACATAACATAAACTTCAGGATCTCTGACACTCCTGGGAACCATCGTGCGCCAGCCACGTGCTGCCACGGAAACAAACACAGAAAAAAAATACGTTCTAGCTGAAAACCACAATAAAAACTCCTTTTACATCTCAATAACTCCTCTGTGACGTAATTAATCTCACTTTTAACAATTACATAACCTCAACCGATGTAAAGATTGGCATGAATGAATAGTACACATTTCTGACACTTAACATCATACTGTCGTGTTTACGGTAAATTTATCACGTGCAATAACATATTTGTTATATACTGCATTAAATCTAAATTCTCTCAGAGTTAGGTACACAGAACATAGAAAAGAATAACTTTAAAAGGCCAGAATTTAGGAAATTAAAACAATATTGACCAATATTCTCTTCACGTCATGGGGAAAATATTCCTCCTTGATTCATGTAATTAGGCTTATAAATCAACATATCTAATTTTCGACAGAACATATACATCCAACATAGTGCCTATAATATGTTGAACTAGACAAACTTTTGACATCACAATTGAACTCAAATGAAACTGATATTCATCTGATATATAGTAATTCTCCTGCAAGTTCTCTTTTCTTTCATCTCACCTTTGACTGTTCAGTATAGCTATCACAGGCCATATGAAGAAGCTTGTATGCACACGCAGTTCCTGTGCGCACCACTGGATGCGCAGAGGCCAAAGCACGGCCTTTGTTTGTCGTAAAGTCAGTTGTTTCCGTTGTCCCACTTCGATTTTTTTTCTTCTTCTTTTTTCTCAACGTGTACACACTTCATCACATTCCTCTTCCCAGTCATATTGGCCAGATATGACTGAAAAACAGGAATGCAACTGTGTCATTACAGCAGCTCACAGCCACTGCAAGGCAGCTTTCTTCTTCAAAAATAAAACTCACATCTCCTCCCTCACATCCATGATCAAATCATGGATGTAAAAGAACGTCTTCACAGGAGCCGTAGCCCGTGAGGCAAAACTCATGGTGTGCATGTAGTGAAGTTGTAGATCAGCCGTGCGCTGAGCATTCTCACAGCAGCCTCTTGTTGCCTGCCGCTGAACCCGGGCCGTCTGGGAACACCTCCCTCAGGTCGTAGAACACCAGGGAGAAGAGAATTCACCTCCCTCGGACCGCAGACGAGCCGGGATGACGCTGACGTGATGATTACTGTAGACTGGTAGTGTGCGCTGCTCCACTCTTCTTCCTTGTTGTTCCAACATCTCCGATGTGTCGGTGTGGTGATGATGCGTCGGGGTGCCGCGTAATGGACACGCTGCTCGTAACGTAGACACGGGGCCGGGGCCATTGATGGCGTCCCATTTCTGGTCCCTCGCCGCATCTGCGTCGCGCTGGTGATGAATGCCGCCGACGATCCACTACTCTCCACAGGCGAATAAGTAAGTAGCCTTGCCAGGCCATGATGTCATGAGGCCCAGCTGAGCCATTGAGGCCCATATAGGTCAGGAGCCTATCTCCTGTTTCTGTAGCGTGAGGCAGCTTGATGTACAAGTACACCCCCTGGACATGACGCTAGTACATCGCAGGGACTTACCCCCAATCCAACCCTTGATGCTGAGTGCCAAGCAGGGAGGCATTTGGGTCCCATTTTTACAGTCTTTGGTATGACCCGCCGGGAATCGAACCCCAACCTCCCAGTCTCAGGGCGGACACTCTAACCACAAGGCCACTGAGCTGGTGTACAGGCGAATAAGACCGCTGCGTAATGGTCTGCTCTGGACACGGTCCGCTGCTCCCCACCGCGCCAAGGGAGTATGCATCCTCCCCGCGAGTAGAGCAGAGCCGCAGATCACCGTCCTCGGGATGCGTAGCCAGAAGGCCGCATCAACGTCACGCTCACGCCGCTACTGTGAAGCGCAGAACCTCACCGCTGGCTGCTGTTGCTGGAGACCCATTGTCTCGCCTTGAGTGCACCACTTCACACCGCCATTATTGATGATGAAAATCATACCGCCGAAAAACACGTCGCCGAAAAAGAAACAGATCGCCACCGAAAAATCAGACTGAAATACTGAAAGTCCTGGTTCCTTTCAATGGCTGGAAACCCCAACCAACTGAACCGGAATGTTTCGGCACCAAAAATGTTGAAAATATAGTGGGAAATAATACTTAAAAAACAGTGCAAAGATGTTGGAGAAGGAAGCAACCAGGAGCAGCAGCATTATTTCGAAGGTTCCATGTTTATTGTAGTCTTGGAGTATCACAGCAACAGACCATCAGGCCTGCCGGCCTGACGGGACACACACACACGACTCTCTCAATTCAACTGGCAGTACATACAGTAAAAGACTTTATAGTTTCATGTAACAGTTGCCATGCCCCAACCCCCAAAGGTTAGAGGTGTCAAGAATCCCAAATTAGGCATTGTTTCACTGAGGAAGCTATAGTAGATGTTCTCACTCACAAGTCTTGACCATAGTGGCCAGGTGGCCCTATAGTTATTTCTGTAGAATGACAGCTGCAGGACTCCTTACTGTCCCAAGTGCTGTCAGCATTTTAGTGAAACAGCCAATTGTAATTATAGCCAATATTGTAATGTGCAATGTATAATGTATAATGTATAATGTGGTTCATAATACACAACAGTATCCAACCACAACAATTGTTTTAATTACTTCTTCCTAAAACCTACATTTGTATGTGCTGATGTTTTCATTGCAAAATGGTTTAGTCATGGAAAGGGTGGCAAGATCAAAAACATACAAAATTGCCTATACCTAGAGCATCAAGCACTTTCTTCGTGTCTGTGACTATTGGCGCGTTCGGGAGATTGCGCACTGAGAGCACTGCAACGCAAAACTAATAGGCGAGTGCACTCCGGCGCGGTATTTTCAAACGCGCCGTACGTAAACCATAATCATCTCCAAAAATACAGAGATAAGGGGTTTCTTCCCGATGGTGACGATTTGCACATGCACACGTTAAGTCCTGTCCGGTTACCTCGAATGAGTTCCGCCCTGTGTGTGAGTGTGTGTGTGTGTGTGTGTGTGTGTGTGTGTGTGTGTGTGTGTGTGTGTGTGTGTGTGTGTGTGTGTGTGTGTGTGTGTGTGTGTGTGTGTGTGTGTGTGTGTGTTGGGGGGTGCAGGAAACCCAGCAGGTTAATGTTGTACACGGGTAGGTGGGTGGAGGGGGAGGCCTGTCATTATCATTAGTGCAGACAAGGTCAATTACTGTACGTGTCATTTGTCATGAGTGGGGACAAGCACATCATGCTGGGTAAATTAAAACTCTCCAACTGGGCCACCGCGAGGTCCAACAACCACACGCCGCCACGCACGCCGCTGCCATTATGTGAAACGCTTCGCAAATTAAACGCAACTACTATATATGTAGGACAACAGCTGACACACTGAGGAAAATACAAGGACGAATGCAAAGAAAATCCACCTGAGGACGCAGAGCTTGTATCAATACAAGGGTACAGACACATACGTTATTGACAGCATGCGTCTCTTCATAATCTTCATTTTGATCTGTATGTTAGACTGGTTTGATTTCCCCCCAAATCCAGCCTGGTACTGTGGACAAAAGCAAAATATATCTTTAGTTTTGGGGTCTGTGGGCCTAAGATGTCATCAAATGGTGGTCTGTGGCTCAAATTCTGAATGAATAGTGGGCCCTGGTATGAAAAAGGTTGAAAACCACTGCCATATAAGGTCATTGGCTGGCCCTGTCTTTCCAGATACGTTCCTGTTTAGATTCCACGTTCAAACTGTTGATGGTATGCATGTGGAATGTTTACAGGACAGGCAAACAATAGGTTACCATCTGGCACTACAGGGCAGTGCTCCAATTTTTTTGTACTCCCGATGTTTTGTCAATATAGTTCATGTGCAGTTCAAATTTTTAGTCTATGTGCTAAACGCGGTTTAGCATAGCCTTCTAATATAATGCAGACAGACTGCACGGTTAAGCCAGTACTTCTAGTATTTGGTGGAAGATAAAACAGACAAATACAATAAGGGATCAATAAAGTCTCTTCGGGGCTATATGCCTCTTAAAATATACTTATACAGTACTCAAGTAAATGCACTTCATTCCTGTACCATGTACCAGCACTGCAGTGGAAACAGACAAGTGGCAGACGTGTTTCGGGTGAGCGAAATTCAACATCATTATATATTTTGTTCTGGACTTCCAGACAGCTCTGACTTGTGTGTGGGTGAGATTTAAATGGAAGCTATACTGAAACCTTTCCCTCTCACAGACATCCAGAACACAGACTAACTGCCTTCCGTTGTTACCTCCTGGTATGGCAAGCAGTGTTGGACAGTAAACTAAGTATACATATACTTGAGTACTGTTAATTCCAATGTATTTTTCTGACAATCTGGACTTGAGTTTTTTTTTTTTTTTTTTTTTACTGCATTACAGTATATATCAAAGGACACTTTCACTTGAGTACCAATGGGAGATGTCGTTGGGAAGTACAGTACTTGTGAGCCCTGTTTTCTTGCGTGATGTTGAAAACCACCACCATATTGAGAACTGCAAGGACCGTTTTCGCAGGCCATTCTGCCCTAATAAAGTGGTTTGATTGAAAGTTAGCAGCCAACCGGACAGGCAGGCCGGCAGCACGATACGCTCCCTCAAGTCTCCATGCTCATTTTATACCTCCGAGATGACTGTTCACGTCAACCAGGAACATGGCAAACTGGTTTAACATTTTCCCTGGTCACTCGTTTAAAATCCTCGGCATTTAAACGAGCATTTCAATTGCGTGTTTAGTCTTCTCTTCCTTGTTTTTCTGAGGAGGTTGTGCACGTGTGCATCCATGTCATCCATGTCGAATGAACTGAAACCGGTTGGAATCTCAGGCGCACATGCACAATCTCCTCGGAAAACTAGGAGTAAACGCATGTATTAAACATGTGTTAAATCCCGAGACTTGGACTGTCCTGACCAGGGAAAATGAGGAAAATATCAGGACTACCAGGCAGGCAGGCAGGCAGACAGGCAGACAGACAGGCAGGCAGGCAGCAACAGACACACAGTTGGCAACTGCTTGGCAGCTGACCAGACAGACAGTCCCAGTCGGGCAGCTTGGCGAGCGTTCAGTCCAGCCCCCCGAGAGGCTGGCAGAACACCGTCCTGTCAGTCTGCCAATCACCTGGCTCTATAGTTGGCCATCCGACCAATCACATTACTCTACTGGTCATCCAGCCAATCAACCTCCTGGCTCTACTAATCATGCAGGTATAGCATCCTGCTTGATGCTCTGAAGGGCCCAGCACTAGCAAACCAGCTGTACAGTGATTCCACAGTGAGCGTAGTCAGCCTGTCTGCACTAACAGGCCACTGATAAGTAGCTGCTAGCTCTCATAGTTTGTTACCGCTGATAAATACATGTTTGGCCAAATATGTGCTTGTTGTCATAAACTCAACATTAAAGAGTCGGAACACCTGCAACCTCATATTTTAACATTTTAACAAAAGTAATTGTGTCTTTTTGATAGATGCTATAGTAGCCTAGTTCATAAGCTACTGCATGGTTTCAGAGCTTTCTGTTTGTGTATTTATATTTCTTTGTATTTCTCTGTATTTCTCGGTTTCTGGGTAGAAAATAAATATTTGCCTTATTACATATTATCTGTTTTATTTACTCGATGTGACATACTGTAGACATATCTAATTAATGTTAGGTTGTTTTGTATAAAATAGATTTGTATTATTGAGGCATAGTTTGAATGTGTCTTTTATTGCCGGCGACTATATAGAGACGGCTCCACTCAGCAGAACCGCCACCCTCCCTGTGTACTGCTTCCTTTCACCTCGAAACAGACATTTCTCTGACACCTTCAAAGTGTGTGTGTGTGTGTGTGTGTGTGTGTGTGTGTGTGTGTGTGTGTGTGTGTGTGTGTGTGTGTGTGTGTGCGCGTGCGTGCGCACACACACCCTGGTACAGTACACACACTCCAGACTCTGGACAGATACAAAAAGCTCCCAGCGCCGTGTGTGTCCCAGTGGAACAAACACAGCGGCCATGCCTGAGGAAAGTGCCCACAGCACGGCAGGAAAATAATTAGACAGTGGATACCTGACGGCTTGTTTGTAAAAGGATTTACACTTTTTTAGGGGTATGCCTATAATTACACCATGGAGTTGCAGAATCCGTATTACTTTTAACACCTGTAACAGCTGTTTTTTCACATTAAGTGAAGCTCCTGCTGCTCCAAGCTCTCCGAGTGAGGACAAGATATTGTAGGGTATCTCATCACATTCCAACAAGCTTGCATCCATTTATTTATTTTATTTTTATTTATTTAGATTATTACAATTAACCCTTCATCCACCATTGACTTCAATTATATAGCCTGGCCTAACCCGAAATGATTTTGCCCAGGCCATAAACATATTGTCATCCCCGGCCCCTCTCCCGCCCTCCACTGCTGTACGACGTCACATCATTTGGAGCCACGCCCACCCCGAAAGGTTGACTCCCACTTTTGGCCACCGTGGCGAACAAATTAGTCCAGGCTTTCCATTTTCCACGGAACGAGAACGAAAATTAAAGCCTGCAGGGTGTCGAGCCTAATTGATATAAAACAATAGTTGATATACCCACCGCCATTGCCAGCAAATATAGTCCTCTTGTCTGATTGGGTCATAATGCTACTCACCGTTAGCATCGTTAGCCTCATCTTCTCACTGTTCTTGTTGGTAATACAAGATCGCACATTGCAGCTGTACCTTGTAATCCTTGTCCCTGATGGCATTTTTGGTCAAAACAGCGTATATTCCACGGTCCAAAGTCTTTTGGAAGCTGACATGTCACTCTGAGGTAAACGGAAGATGAATTGACCACATCATGTGCGGTCATTCCATCAGACATGCACAATAACTTCATCGCTAACACCCCCAACATTTAAACTTATCCTGAATCATGAAGATAATTGTTATTCACTGTGGAAAATATACTTGAAATGTCTATTACTCAAAATCTACACAATTATAGCTGCAGTCGACCCCAAGAGTGTAGACACAGTGGCACGTGTGCGCGCACACACACACACACACACACACACACACACACACACACACACACACACACAAAACCAAGCCCGCGCACGCACACACGTGCACATTAATTTCACGTCTCAAGGCCTGGTAGTGATGAGTCAGCGGTGAGCGGTGACCCTGGTGAGGTGCCAGTAAGGATGGCTGTGCTGCTGATCAGCTTCTTTTCAAACACCTTCCACACGGATTTCAGACCTGCAGTCTCTGGAGAATCTCAGCTGTCTGACGAATGGCCACCTAGAGAGAGAGAGAGACCGCTGGATTCTTTTTATATGCTGTATATACCAGGGGTTTTCAACCTTTTTGACACCAGGGACCACCATTTATTCAGCATTTGAGCCACGGACCACCATTTGAGGACATTTTAGACCCACAGACCCCAAAACTAAAGATTTCTTTTGCTTTATGTCCATCTTCTAGTTGTGTAGACTTGGGCTAATTCAGACGATGAATATTTTAACACTTGAGAGTGTAAAAATGAAACCAAATGGACCCGCAAGGGTCCATTTGGTTTAATTTTTACGTTTTCAAGAGTTACGTCTGGTTAACCAACTTAGCTGGGGACCACCTGGAACCCTCTCAGGGACCACTGGTGGTCCCCTGACCACCTGTTGAAAACCCCTGGTATATACTTATTTTGTACTTTTGTACTGCACGTTTTTAGTTTTCCAATTAATTATTTACTTATTAACTAGTTTGCCGATTTGCAGCTTAAATGGCACCTTAGTGCAGTGGTTGTCAACCTTTTTGATACCAGGGCCCACTGTTATTCAGAATTTGAGCAACAGACCACCATTTGATGACATTTTAGCCAAACAGACCCAAAACTAAAGATTTATTTTGCTTTCGTCCAAGATTCCAGGCTGGTTTTGGCAAATAAAACACAGATCAAAAATGTCCATTCTTCTACATTCTCTAATTGTGTAGTTTTGAGCTAATCCAGATGATGAATATTTTACTATTCATCGAATATTAGGACCACTGCTGTAACTCTTTGAGAGCGTAAAATGAAACCAAATGGACCCTTGCGGTCCATTTGTTTTTATTTCTACGTTGGTTTAGCAACTTTCCGTCATTTAGCCTGCACGGGGACCACCTGAAACTCTCAAGGGCCCCTGCTGGTCCCCGGACCACTGGTTGAAAACCTCTGCCTCCGTGTGACACTGTAATGTGATCGAGTATGAGGCGTTCATTTACAAAAAAAACAATAAAAAACAAACAAACAACAACAACAAAAAGTTAAATTGTGGGACCTAAGAGGTTTCCTCCTGACGGCCAGGGGCTGGTATCATGTAACCACGGTCTCCTTAGTGTCTGCTCTGGGCTCTGTCTTCTGGTAAGCATGATCAATAGGAGCGCTGCCGCGCCGTGCTCCGGCATGCTCCGGCGCGTTGGACTTATCCTCCCATTCTCAGGCATTACAACGCACCGCATTTTGGGCCGTGAGCAATTTTTAGACTTCCTCTCTCTATGCGGCGTCGTTTAGGCAAGGAGTTTTTACGCAAAATTATGGACCTGCAACCCCACCCCATCCTCCTCGGTGCAAACGTCCCTCTATATAGACCATACCTGGGCATTATGCGGCCCGGGGGCTGACTCTGACCGGCCCGGGGACCACCAGTGGTCCTTGAGAGAGTTCCAAGTTAAATAAAGTTGGTTAACCAGATGTAACTCTTTGAGAGCGTACAAATCAAACCAAATGGACCCTTGCGGGTCCATTTGGTTTCATTTTTACACTCTCAAGAGTTAAAATATTCATCATCAGAATTAGCCCAAAGTCTACACATTCAATCAGAGAATGTAAGAGAATGGTCATTTTTGTTATCCTGTTTTGTTAACCAAATCCAGCCTGGAATTGTGGACAGAAAACAAAAGAAATCTTGAAGAAAGTTTTGGGATCTGTGGGGCTAAAATGTCATCAAATAGTTGTCTGTGGCTCAAATACTGAATAAATAGTGGGCCCTGGTGTCAAAATGGTTGGTCTTACTCTTACTTTTATCTTGAAATGAAATTAATACTACGCAGACCTTTAGTCTTGACCCTCCACAATATTTTATGTATCTCATGTGGCCCCTTGGGAAAAATAATTGCCCACCCCTGCTATAGACCATTTATGGAATGGCAGCCCGTTGTGTCGTCGTGTTGGCCCTGTGGTTAAGCCAAGCCTCCATCATGAACAGCAACGGCTCCATAGACACTCCATTATCAGCACTAGCCACACGTCTCCAGCAGGTCAGGCTGTGGCCTCCTGGTGGCGCTATAAGCCAATGTGAAAAGGAGGCCATTTGATGGTAATTATTAGATGATTTTAGAGGAATGTGTTTTGCACTAAAAAGTACACCGGTTGGTGATGCTGTAACAGGCCAATGTGAAAAGGGTGTGATTATGTTTGGTTGGCTATAGGAAAGTGTGTTAATGATTTCACGCAAATTACACCATGCTGCATTTATTCATTTGATGCTTTTTGTTCAAAACGGGCTAATCCTGTAGATTTTGGATGGCAATTATAGACAATTAGGATTGAATATGAATGTGTGTGTGTGTGTGTGTGTGTGTGTGTGTGTGTGTGTGTGTGTGTGTGCGTGTGCGTGTGTGTGTGTGTGCGCGTGCGCGTGCGTGTGCGTGTGTGTGTGTGCGCGCGCGCGCGTGCGTGCGTGCGTGGTAGTGTGTCGTAGTGTGGTAAGTGTGTAGGGCATTACAGCATGATGATGATTTTTAGATTCTCTTTATTTTATGTATTCATTTCCAAAGATTTTTTTTTTGAATAATGTGACACCACAACCAATATCTGAAGTCTGGAGCTAAGAATAACGTATAGCAATATGATACTTAGGCTCCACAAGAGACTCACCTGTGATCGAACCCCGTATCTCTGCACCGTCGGCTGCACCCCGCATGACGTGACAGCTCTATACGGAATGTAAAAATAGTGCAGCGTACGCAGGAAAAGGCCATATGTGGGTTTTCACACCGGCATATATGGTAGAATGCACAGGCACACACACACACACACACACACACACACACACAGACACACACACACACACACACACACACACACACACACACACACACACACACACACACACACACACACACACACACACACACACACACACACACACACACGGAGAGAACCACAAAGGAGCTAATTTGCACATTCAGGTGGACAGACTGCAGCCTCCCAGAGAGTCGACAGGAACACTGTCTCCAGTGCAAGGAGAGTTGTTGGGCCCAGAACCTCAAGTTGTGCTGTGAGGGCGTTTTGTTGTTGTTGTTGTTTTCTTCTTTCTTATTATTATCGTCGTTGTTGCTGCTGCTGCTGGTGGTGCTGCTTCTGCCGTGGTTGGAGGCCTGCCTGATGGCAGCCAATCCTACCAGGGTGTGGGGATGGGGAGGCTGGGGGTGGGAGAGAGAGAGGATGGGGAGGCTGGGGGTGGGAGAGAGAGAGAGAGGATGGGGAGGCTGGGGGTGGGAGAGAGAGAGAGAGGATGGGGAGGCTGGGGGTGGGAGAGAGAGAGGATGGGGAGGCTGGGGGTGGGAGAGAGAGAGGATGGGGAGGCTGGGGGTGGGAGAGAGAGAGAGGGATGGGGAGGCTGGGGGTGGGAGAGAGAGAGGATGGGGAGGCTGGGGGTGGGAGAGAGAGAGGATGGGGAGGCTGGGGGTGGGAGAGAGAGAGGATGGGGAGGCTGGGGGTGGGAGTGAGAGAGAGAGGATGGGGAGGCTGGGGGTGGGAGAGAGAGAGGATGGGGAGGCTGGGGGTGGGAGAGAGAGAGAGGATGGGGAGGCTGGGGGTGGGAGAGAGAGAGGATGGGGAGGCTGGGGGTGGGAGAGAGAGAGGATGGGGAGGCTGGGGGTGGGAGTGAGAGAGAGAGGATGGGGAGGCTGGGGGTGGGAGTGAGAGAGAGAGGATGGGGAGGCTGGGGGTGGGAGTGAGAGAGAGAGGATGGGGAGGCTGGGGGTGGGAGTGAGAGAGAGAGGATGGGGAGGCTGGGGGTGGGAGAGAGAGAGAGAGGATGGGGAGGCTGGGGTGGGAGAGAGAGAGAGAGGATGGGGAGGCTGGGGGTGGGAGTGAGAGAGAGAGGATGGGGAGGCTGGGGGTGGGAGAGAGAGAGGATGGGGAGGCTGGGGGTGGGAGAGAGAGAGAGAGGATGGGGAGGCTGGGGCTGGGAGAGAGAGAGAGAGGATGGGGAGGCTGGGGGTGGGAGAGAGAGAGAGAGGATGGGGAGGCTGGGGTGGGAGAGAGAGAGGATGGGGAGGCTGGGGGTGGGAGAGAGAGAGAGAGGATGGGGAGGCTGGGGCTGGGAGAGAGAGAGGATGGGGAGGCTGGGGGTGGGAGTGAGAGAGAGAGGATGGGGAGGCTGGGGGTGGGAGAGAGAGAGAGAGGATGGGGAGGCTGGGGGTGGGAGAGAGAGAGGATAGGGAGGCTGAGGGTGGGAGTGAGAGAGAGAGGATGGGGAGGCTGGGGGTGGGAGTGAGAGAGAGAGGATGGGGAGGATGGGGGTGGGAGTGAGAGAGAGAGGATGGGGAGGCTGGGGGTGGGAGTGAGAGAGGATGGGGAGGCTGGGGGTGGGAGAGAGAGAGGATGGGGAGGCTGGGGGTGGGAGAGAGAGAGGATGGGGAGGCTGGGGCTGGGAGAGAGAGAGGATGGGGAGGCTGGGGGTGGGAGAGAGAGAGGATAGGGAGGCTGGGGGTGGGAGAGAGAGAGAGGATGGGGAGGCTGGGGGTGGGAGAGAGAGAGGATGGGGAGGCTGGGGGTGGGAGAGAGAGAGGATGGGGAGGCTGGGGGTGGGAGAGAGAGAGGATGGGGAGGCTGGGGGTGGGAGAGAGAGAGAGGATGGGGAGGCTGGGGGTGGGAGAGAGAGAGAGGGGATGGGGAGGCTGGGGGTGGGAGTGAGAGAGAGAGGATGGGGAGGCTGGGGGTGGGAGAGAGAGAGGATGGGGAGGCTGGGGTGGGGAGAGAGAGAGGATGGGGAGGCTGGGGCTGGGAGAGAGAGAGAGGATGGGGAGGCTGGGGGTGGGAGAGAGAGAGAGAGGATGGGGAGGCTGGGGCTGGGAGAGAGAGAGGATGGGGAGGCTGGGGGTGGGAGTGAGAGAGAGAGGATGGGGAGGCTGGGGGTGGGAGAGAGAGGATGGGGAGGCTGGGGCTGGGAGAGAGAGAGGATGGGGAGGCTGGGGGTGGGAGTGAGAGAGAGAGGATGGGGAGGCTGGGGGTGGGAGAGAGAGGATGGGGAGGCTGGGGGTGGGAGTGAGAGAGAGAGGATGGGGAGGCTGGGGGTGGGAGAGAGAGAGGATGGGGAGGCTGGGGGTGGGAGAGAGAGAGGATGGGGAGGCTGGGGTTGGGAGAGAGAGAGGATGGGGAGGCTTAGGGTGGGAGAGAGAGAGGAGGGGGACCTGGAAATCTGTGCAGGGACTGAAACCATCCCACCACCTGTCATACTGTATAATCTCTCTCTCTCTCTCTCTCTCTCTCTCTCTCTCTCTCTCTCTCTCTCTCTCTCTCTCTCTCTCTCTCTCTCTCTCTCTCTCTCTCTCTCTCTCTCTCTCTCTCTCTCTCATATGGGGGTGCCCCGTGCAGCACAAAAATGCTCATGAGGATCCCGTTGTCTCATTGGAAAGAAATGCACCCTAAGGGTCGATATAACTCTGAGATTAAACAATACAATTAATTATTTAAATAATCAATTAATGAATTATGAACAACTCTGGATCGCGGTACCTGTGGTACGATTTGGGTGGTGGTGGTATAGGGTCTGCATATTGACACAATTAGCAGGACATCATTTACTATATCTGTTTGGTCTCTCTCCCTCTGTCTCTGTCTCTCTCTCTCTATCTATCTCTCTGTCTCTCTCCCCCTCTCTCTGTCTATGTCTCTCTGTCTCTCTCTCTGTCTCTCTGTCTCTCTCTCGCTCCCTGTTGCTCCTGGCATTTCGTTTCTCTGGCGGTGCCCAGTGCAGGCTCTGTGCCGCGGCAGACTTGTGGTGTGGGTAATTAACGGGTGCCCGAAGACATGTAGTCACCGCTCTGCTGCGGAGCTGCTAGCCAGCTCCCCGTTCGGACACCTACCAGGAGATATCAGGCCCTGGGCAGGGAAAGAGGGAGGGAGAGAGAGAGAGAGAGAGAGAGAGAGAGAGAGAGAGAGAGAGAGAGAGGGAGAGGGAGAGGGAGAGGGAGAGGGAGAGGGAGGGAGGGAGGGAGGGAGAGAGAGAGAGAGAGAGAGAGAGAGAGAGAGAGAGAGAGAGAGAGAGAGAGAGAGAGAGAGAGAGAGAGAGAGAGAGAGAGAGAGAGAGAGAGAGAGAGAGAGAGAGAGAGAGAGAGAGAGAGAGAGAGAGAGAGAGAGAGAGAGAGAGAGAGAGAGAGAGAGAGACTGTTCATTGAACATTGCTGTTGAGCACCCCATTCAGATCGGCCAATCATGGGTTTCTACTGAGAACAGACTGACACGGGCCAGTCAATATAAAAATTGACGCAAAAGAAATTGACTCTGCAGCCGCGCACGCAAAAGAAATTGCAACAGTAATCGTTCAAGCTTTTTAAACTCGGGGCAGACACTTTCTACTATTGAGAATGTACCTGGAGGCTGGAGCCTGGATCTGAGTGGAAATGCCAGCTCCTCATTATAAACTTACTTTTCGCTCTGATCTTTTCATAGACCTTTTCATAGACTCAATTGCTTGTTTCTCTCTCGCAGTGCGTACCTGCTTGCCAAATATTTCTGAGTAAAAATGCCAGGCAAACATTTCACGTTTGAATCGAGCTTAAAGTAGCATGTGACTTGTCAAATTAGGAGTTATTCATGATTCTGACTCCATTCCAAGCCCGAAAAACACTCCTTATGCTAAAAACGGCAATAGCCGTCTTCACAAAATGTGATGAGGTCTTTTTTTTGTGCAAAACTAATGCTTGGATTGGGTTCATGATCATGAATAACCCTTAGTTTGACATGTCACATGCTAACTTAAAGCATCATTCAAATGTAAAAGGGATAAGCCTGGAGCTCTCTGGTGGAGCTGTTGCTCCTGCGACCCGAGCTCGGATAAGCGGATGAAGATGGAGGGATAACCATGAGGAACATAAAAAAACTTGAACTATTACTATTGCAATTTCTTTTGGGCCACGCCCCCTTTTACCTTGGATTTTTAGATGTTTTTTTCTACGATAGTCAACATCTGTAAACTCACAACACAACGCTTGTGCTTTAGTTATTATTTACCAGCACTGTTTGGAAAAACAGTGCTCTAGGTCATTATCAAGTAACTGCAGTGCTGAAAGGCACTGCCTTATTGGCTTCATATCCAACAAAGCTTCCTTGCCGCCTGTTCCGGAAGCTTCGCTCAAGCTCATCTGCATTTCCCAATACACCCACCTCATAAACATCAAGCCCATACATTGTGCACAGTTCTCTTTTTCCAATATCTGTCTTCCTCTTGCAAAACGTCAAATATCATTTGAGCCTTGATGCCGGCACAGAGCAGAGTATTGCCGCCGTCTGGTGAAAACCTTGTATGTCCAAAACCTTTACTGTACATGGTAAATTCTGCATTTGTGTAGTGCCGTTATACAATGCGATGTACCCCCTTCAAACACACAGGCACCAAACTGCACCCTCAGGAGCAATTAGGGGTTAAGTGTCTTGCTCAAGGACACTTCTACATGCTGTGGGGAAGACCGGGTTCGAACTGGCAACCTTGCGGTTCCCAGTCCGGCCTCTATACCACTTTACCACCACAGTGTAGGAGGGGTGTAGTGGGTCCAATAGAGATCTGCAGTGATGTCACAGCGCCTGTTCTGGAAGATAATTCCCCGTTCATTTTCCTAGACTTTTCAAAAAGTACATATAAAGACGTAAGATGTTTACGCAACAGACAAAGCCAACTGGGGTTGTAACAAATCATGACAACAAACACATTTTTTAGCTCACCAAATCATTAGATAGATGAAACAATGGCAGGTTACAAGACTTTTTTTTTCTTTTTCTTGTTTGGGTCCAAAGTATTGTGTTTGTCACAACCCGATAAATACTTCTTTGGAAATGAGAAAAATGAATGGGGAATTCTCTTCCGGGAACAGGCGAAGGGGGAGAACTGTGGTGCTCTATTAGTCACAAGACACACCAACGGACCGGCATGCGGTCACACATGCACCACTGTCTTGCTTGTGGTCAGGAATAGGTTAGGATTTGAGGTACAGAATGCTGGTAGGTTGTCAGTCTAGCGCCAGTCAGAAACAATTAGCCTATGTCTAAATAGTACAGTATGTCTAAACTAAAGCCTGTACCTACCATTTTCACAAGTGTGGAATTGTGAATGAGTCAATGACTGACTACTTTCACCTTTTACTTTGGTTTATTTTGCGTATATACTGTAATATATATATATATATATATATATATATATATATATATATATATATATATATATATATATATATATATATATATATATATATATATATATATATATATATATATATATATATATATATATATATATATATATATACACACACACACACACAGATATGAGGTTTCTGAAGTGACAGATGCAAAGAATAATAATACATGCGACTGCCAAAGCAATAGATCTATATACCTTCCATATTGCAATAGCATTTTAGTACAGGCTTCCAGATATTGCATGTAATAATAACTTCATTACTGGTGTCTGTACATGATTTGGTTTGGCGTTCCATGCGTGAAGACACAATTGACAAAAAATAAAAAGTATACATCCTTGAGCACGTTCAATCCCAGCTGTGAGTTAATGCTGGAAAAAAGACAATGAATTTCAGGGTAGAGGTTGTGCATGTGTTATTTGACTGCTGAATATAGCATAACATAATATAGCATAACATTGAAAAGTAATACTAAAGCATACATGATGGTGACCCATGATCGCTGTGCTCTGCCTGAATGCACGCCTTTTTAATTCCTGTCTGGTTATCAATGGTTAATAATAGTAATCTAAAAGTAACTGAAAGTAATCTGTTACTTTTTAAATTGGGCAACCCGGATTACGTTAGGATTGTGATTGATTGATCATTAAACTGAGATCACAGGTAAACCGAAAATCTAACATCAGTTGAATCAATACTACCAAATATGTGCATGTTGGATGCCAGCTAAACAGAACCCAGCCTCTGTTTAAATATCATGCTCTAAAATTGCATTCTTAACATTGTGATCCAGAACGAAATAAGAAAAGGAGAAAAAAGAACGACAAAAAATACAAGCATCACATGGTTTATGGGTTTTGCCTATTATTTATATGCCGCATGATAAAATAAAAAAGGAAAAAAAGAAAAAAAATGCCCGGTTTCGCCCCGAACCTCCCGGAGGCTTGTCGTATTATTAGATGCAATTACGTATCGTGATTTAATCCAATTCAGCTGGAATTATAAATGGGTTAGAGTCAAAGCGGGGAATAACGCAAACAAATAAAGTGATACATTTGACAGAAATTGTAAGTTACAGGCGAGCCTGTGCCGGCCATCTGGACTGCTCTGGACGAGTGCCGGAGGCGGGCTGGGGTGGAAGGGACAATTCACACACTCACTGTGCACTGTGGCACTGCTGGACGTCTCAATGCACTACTGTTTTTTAAAGGAGAATTCGCTGATTTGGGTGATTTGGAAAAAACCCTCCAGTCCCCCCGGTAACAAGATCCCACGCAGTTGTGTCCAATATTGGACATTCTGAGGTGTGAGAATGTCTGTCAATTATGAACTTGGAACAACACACACGCACGCACACACACACGCGCGCGCACACATATACACACACACACACACACACACACACACACACACACACACGCGCGCGCGCGAGAGAGAGTTGGTCGTGCCGGTAGACCAGTACCATATAATTAGGTGTGGTGTTGTTGTTATTTAACGAAACTCGCATAGTTTGGTGATGTTCTATATCGGTGGAATCAGAGTTGTTTGTGTTTGTTACAGAAGAGAGTGAAGTCCACCATGTTTTCAAGCACTGAGCATATTAAACATTTCACAGGCACTTTGTGCCTTTAATCAACCAAATGCAATTATCTCATATGGCGAAACAAACACAACAACATTAAAACAGAGAGAACCTGTTCAGATCCATAGGGAGTAAGGGGAAGAGACTAGCCTGGCCTAACCTGAAATGATTTTGGCCTGGGGGGGCGGGGTGCCGTCACTTTTTAGACGGCAGATGTGCAGCTCTGCTACGTCACCTCATTTGGAGCGACGCCCACCCCAAAAGGTTGACTCCCCCATCTAGGCCACTGTGGCTAACAAATAAGTCCAGGCTTTGCATTTTCGTGCAACGCGGACGAAAATGAAAGCCAGGGTGTCGAGGCTAGGAAGAGACTAACAAAGCCCTTTTTTTTCCATTTAAGGAATTGTTAATTAATAATTAAATTAATATTGCATTCAATTTTCCCCATTGATTTGACTAGAGACAGGGGCAGATAAACCGAGATATATGGGCACAGCCCTGAATGCTCTGAGTCAGGGAGAGTAGGGCTGTGGAGTTCACATATATTCAACGGGTAAGGTCCTAGGAATATATAATTAAGTGAAGTCACTGAATATACTGTGAAGGAAAATTGTGCAATAGTTTTTTGTTCTGATTTAAAGATTTTTTAATGGTGGTCATCGATTAATTTTCTCGGCTGGAGTGAATCATATCACTTGAACCAATACCCTGTTCAGGTTTCAGCCATGAATGTATTGTACAGTACCACTACCATCACAAAGAGGAAAACCACCTGCACACTCTCTTTTTAAGCTATTTACTGGTGCAATGTTTTCAACCCTTTCATCAGGCAAAAATATCTGTGTATGTTTTTCTTCTTTTTGACAATTGCCTTGATGCGTTGACGTCCAGCACCTGTCCTAAATACAGGCAGAGAGGCAGACAGGCAGACAGACAGACAGAATACAGTGTATTCTGTGTTAGTTTGTGCATATAATTGCATGGCTCCCACGTATAAACTCACTCACCCTCAGACGTATGCTCAACCAGGGTGTGTGTGTGTGTGTGTGTGTGTGTGTGTGTGTGTGTGTGTGTGTGTGTGTGTGTGTGTGTGTGTGTGTGTGTGTGTGTGTGTGTGTGTGTGTGTGTGTGTGTGTGTGTTGTATAAGAGCCCACGCAGTTGTGTCCAATATTGTACTTGGGTGTGAGAATGTCAGTCAATTATGAACCTGGAACAACACACACACACACACACACACACACACACACACACACACACACACACACACACACACACACACACACACACACACACACACACACACACACACACACACACACACACACACACACACACACAGGAGTGTTGGCAGTAGACAAGTATAATATAATTAGGTGTGGTGTTGTTGTTATTTAACGGCGCTCACATAGTTTGGTGATGTTCTATATCGGTGGAATCAGAGTTGTTTGTGTTCATTACAGAAGAGAGCGACGTCCAACATGTTTTCAAGCACTGAGCATATTAAATATTTCACAGGCAATTATCTCATATGGCAAAACAGCCTTAAAACAGAGAGAACCTGGCCTGGGAGTAATGAATTAGCCAAATGATCTGCTTCGCAAGAGAAGACTGCTGCTTATATGGTCAGTGTCACCATGTCCAAGAACAGGAAAAGAAAAAAGATAAGAAAAAAAAATGCTGTATTTTGTAAATGAAAAGAAAGAAAAAAAAAAAAACTTTTTTGTGACACTGTTGTACTTTACTTACATTTACTTACTTTCTTACTTTTGGACCCTATCTTGCCTTATAGTAAATCATGGCCCTAGTATTTGTCTTTATGTCTGTATTTTTTTTTTTTTTTTTTTTTACTATTTTGAAAAACAGTTAAATGCAGTTCAACTAGTTCTACATCAACATCAATGCAATGTGAGCTTGTTGATCGGCTGTTTGAACTATTAAACCTAGGACTGGCATTATTTAGTTCTAAAAACTAGAATTGTTGGAAAACTAGTGTTTTTCAAAACCGTAAAGTGGCATGCTCAAGTATAGATGGAAGACAACGGTCAAGGCAAAGTATACAGTAGTCTACATTTAAGTGCAGATATCGTAAACTATATGGGAAGAGAAAAAAATGTCTGAAGTACAGTATGGAGGTGCGAGATTTCTGTGTGACAGCAGTGTTAAAGTGGTGGATATTAGTACACAGCATTGGATAAGGTCACTGATGACAGAGTTGCAGCAATGCTTTCTAATTAAGGGAAAGGATGATACAGACCAGCATACATTCACACACACACGCATGCACGCACGCACGCACACACACACACACACACACACACGCACGCGCACGCACACGTGTACACGCACACGCGCACGCACACACACACACACACACACACACGCACACACGCACACGCACACGCACACACACACACACACACACATGGCCTTTTTTCACAGGCTCAACATGTAGCTGTGGGTAGTTGACTGTAGAGCAGCACATCAACATTGTCTTCCCATAACAGGATCTCAAAGTTCTCGGGGGACTAAATCTGAACATCTTCCGCTTGCTTTAGTTCTGAAAATAACCATGTCAGGTTATGACTGATATACTGTATTGTCCCGAATATATACGACTCGGTTATAAGACGACCCTCATTATTTAAGACTCATTTATGGAAAAAGAACATTGAATGTCAAATAATATAGCCCCTGAATATAAGACGACTGAATTTTCTAGGGTTATCATTGGGGAAAAAAGCATGGTCTTATATTCAGGCCAATAGGGTATGTAACTCTTGACAGGTAGACTTCAGAGGCTGCCTCCCTGTTATTGTTGTTACACCAATATAGAGTTCCGGTCCGTGCGCCACTTAATGCGGTCCCCGGTCCTAAAGGCATAGACCACTGGTTTTCAACCTTTTTGACACCAGGGACCACCATTTATTCAGCATTTGAGCCACAGACCACCATTTGAGGACATTTTAGCCTCACAGACCCCAAAACTAAAGATTTATTTTGCTTCTGCATGTCCATGACCAATACTCTTCTAACTCATGAGAGTGTAAAAATGAAACCAAATGGACCCGCCAGGGTCCATTTGGTTTCATTTTTACGTTCTCAAGAGTTACATCTGGTTAAACTACTTAGCTGCAGGGGACCACCTGGAACCCTCTCAGGGACCACTGGTGGTCTATGGACCACCTGTTGAAAATCCCTGGCATAGACAGTTCCTTGTAGTTGTTGTACAAGACACTCACTATTGCTAGTTATAATGGCATAGATGTTAAAAACAATCGATGCCTCGTTGGCCACTGTAGTCCGTTGGGGTGTGAGTGCGAGCGTGCGTGTTTGTGTGTGTGCACACTAGGGTGACCAGATGTCCCTCTTTGCGTGGGACAGTCCCTCATTTTCAAGATTTTTCAAGCGTCCCACAAATTGAGACTCTGTCCCACATTGTGACTGACAGACAGACATCAGTGTTCAAAATGCCCCTAATAATTTGTAGTGACCTAACTAATAGTTGGATTTCTGTTGTATCATTTCTTGCTGTGTTTTTTTTAAGCATTCCCCCATGGTACCACTATATTTCCACACTCACTCTAGAGAGGCCACATCGCATACTGTCATATCAAAAATAGCTGATCTACAATCTCAAAACGTGTCGCAGTGTGACGCGTTTTGAGATTGTAGATCAGCTATTTTTGATTTTAGATCAGCTGTTTTTGCTATGTGTGAAATGGATTCCTGAAATATTTTTTGGAATATTGACATCAAGATGGTAATAATTTGCTAACTACATTTTGTCCCGTTTCCACACTCCACTTGTCCCACACAGGCAACATTTCTGTCCCTCAAATGAACAGTTTGGATCTGGTCACCCAGGTGCACACAAGATTGGGCAGAAGTGCTCAGAAAGTGCGTGCAAATGAGAAAGATGTGCTGTGATTGGCCAGCAGGGGCCCATCATGCTCAGGCCTCCGTGGGGCTTCACATTATAATCTTGGGGAATGTTTTGCTCTCATGTATGGGCTTCATTGCAGGAAAGAGCTGTGCAGTACATACAGTACGCAGAGAGTCCTGCCCTTCGCAAGGAATCCTGGGAAACTCTTGCCCTCCCTTGAGCAGATAACGCTGCCGAGACGGAAAGGGCGTCAGCGTTTATGTGTCCACACGATAAGACACCATCATTCCTACTGTGCACCACGGTGTGTACTCATCGATGGGGATTGCAAGTTAATAGAAACACGCTGAAGCCTTTGTTCAATAATACTAATACTAATAAAAGCAATTGCAGTGGATGAAGATAGGTTGACATTAGGTGAAGTGTCTTGATCCGTCCCCTGGTTTCTAATCAATGTGTTGCAAGTTAATGTCGTTGAGTGTGATTCTGTGGACGGACAAGAGGAGAACGGGTGTGTGTGTGTGTGTGTGTGTGTGTGTGTGTGTGTGTGTGTGTGTGTGTGTGTGTGTGTGTGTGGTGTGTGTGTGTGTGTGTGTGTGTGTGTGTGTGTGTGTGTGGCTGTGGCTGTGGCTGTGTACTATAACACAATGTAATGGCCGACTGCAAGTCTGTCTGTCTGTCTGTCTGTCTGTCTGTCTGTCTGTCTGTCTGTCTGTCTGTCTGTCTGTCTGTCTGTCTGTCTGTCTGTCTGTCTGTCTGTCTGTCTGTCTGGCTGGCTGTCCCTTAAACCATATAAGTCATTATATCTCCGTCTCTCTCCCTCAAACCAAATTCCACACACACACACACACACACACACACACACACACACACACACACACACACACACACACACACACACACACACACACACACACCTGCACACATGCGCAGCACGTGCTCGCAGGCGCACAGCATTTAGTTATGTTTTGTCCTTTGGGCGGCTTTGATCTGCCTCATTTTTCCATGCATGTATCCCCAGGAGAGATGAGGAGAATAGCAGCTATGTGAGCCATGCTCCGCATGGAGGAGGCTCTGTTAGTCTCATTTAGCAGGGAATCTGACTGGGGAATGATGATGACACACGCTCCATGTTCCCCATGCACAGCACTGACTTTAATACTCCCCAGTACATTACTCAGGTATTCAAGAGTACACACTGCAAAGTGTTGCTGTATACAGGAGTGTGTTTCTACCCTTTCCATATCAAAGGCCCATTATTCACCGTTTAAGGACATTAAATGTCCTTAATTAAAGGCGAGTTTCACCCATTTTCAACATTTTACTATGTCATTAATATACCTTATGTTGTGTGGACATAATAAAAAGGTCCCCCCATTCTGTGGGGGGACCTTTGGTTGAAAACCCAATGCGGGATAAATTTAATACATTTCTGGATGGATGGATGGATGGATGGATGGATGGATGGTGGATACAATTGCAGGCATTTTCAGACAACCCTCACAACACATTGCAGTGCACATCATTGTGTGCTTGCCTTGGAGATTGGAGGTTATTTTTTGCTACAGTACATTTGAAATAGCTTAAAAAGTTTGGATCTCAGGAAGCCGGGATGTATTTAAGTATACAGTACTGAAGTAAATGTACCGCGTTACCTTCTGTCCGGCACTGTTTAGCAGAGAATGTGTGGAATGATAATGATATTATTCATAAGAGCAGCAGACAGGGAGTCTCTCTCTCCACACAGTCTAAATGATATGTAAAGACGCATGCTTCTCCACAACCCTGGTGCTCTCAGTAATGGACCCAGAGCCGCTGAAGGACAGTTAGGACACTCTTTATGAAAGGTAAAACTTCCAAAGTCTCAAACTTTCCGGAAACCTGTGAACTTCAATGAACTTCAATGACACCTTCTAAAGCAGTAGTTTCACTCCAACATGTGTCATGGTATGTACAGTATGCTACTATAGTAGCAGCCCTATACCTCATGGACCCATATTGACACATGAACGTCCATTTATACCTCTGACAGTCGCTGGACCCAGACGTAGCAAAACACTGCAATAGGCTTGCCTTTTTAGAAGTGTATTAATGACAGACTTTCAACTCAGCTCCACAACCATTTTCCCAACACATTAAGGCTAGAATTGATTCTTTCAATGAACTGTCTTTAACCAGAAGGGTCGATAACAGAGAGAGAGACAGAGACAGAGAGATTTGTTACAAAATTACATTACATTACAAACAGTCAACATGTCCTGGCCTGGCCTGGTAGGCTATTCTATGGATTATCAAAACTTCATAAGTCTTTAGAACATCTCCCTCTCTGCCCTATTATATTTAGTCTGCCTATGGATCTCTGTCTCCGTGTGTGGATTCAGGTGCAGTAAGTGACTTTCTCTGTGATGCCAGCACACTGTGCATCACAACTCACTAGACCTAGGGCCCGATTTCCGTTACATGTGCTGTCTGGGACACGGCCCACAGCCCGTAACTAATTCCCTTGTTGCCATTTCCGTCACCCTTCTTTTTCCCTTAGCCACTATTCCTCATGCCGACACCTTTATTTGTGACTTGAGGTGTGGTCATAGGTATACATAGAAAATGCCTATGACCTATGAAATCTAAGAAATGGTCCAAAATTGCCTGAGATGATTTATCAAAAAGACAAATTCTCAGCCTATAATTTAGGATTTCCTGTTTTTTTTTTTCAGTTTGATTCATAACGCTTCGTAGACTTGAGCTAAATGCACATCCCAAACACTGATATTTGGTGATCATATAGCACGTTGAATGGTAAGAAATGATTGAGAATTGACCGTTCTATGATCATTTGAAAAGACGAGTTTTGCACACATGGAGAGAGAGCAAACAGGCCTACAGCGAGGCTGCTTTTAGTACTTTTAGGACTAGACATAACGGCAAAAGATATGGGATGAATTAAAGGCAATGGCAAGACCAACACGGATGTCCAAACCCCACCTATGCATCTAGGATGGGTCTAGGAGGTGTTTAAGGGTAATAGAATGGTAACGGAAATAGAAACTTTAGCCTCTTCCCCAATGCTATGCTCTTAATCGCATATAAAGGGCGATGAGACGAAAATGGAGCCCCTAGTCTGAACAACTAGAAACAACGGATGTCCCAAAACCTCTGTTGCAATGCTTCACTACCTCAACATCTCATTTAACAGCACCAAAGATGAAATTTGGTTCTTCTACAAAAAAAAAAAAAAAGTAAATACAAATAGGTTTGTTCAAACTACACATTCAGAGGATCATTTATTTTCATTTGCACCTGACACGGCAGAAGGGAGTAAGGGATTGTTCTCAAAACATTAGTGGATAACCGTATTTTAAGACCGACTTTGAAAAACATCATTATTTTTATTTTCAGGTAATGGTAGGCAGAGAAGGACTAATGGCAAAACAAAAAACAAAAAGTAATGCTCAAACTGGCTAAACCCCCTTTTTAAAAGCCTGGTAAACAAACAAACAAACAAACAAACCAACAGCACCTATTTTGTCAAACAGATGTGGGAGGAGGTAGTTACTTTAAGGCTAGCTCTTTGATCAAATGTAAACCTGTCTGTGGAATGGATGCCTCAAGCATCTCAGGGAGTAGTTCAGGAGAAACAAACAAACAAACAAACAAACAAACAAACAAACAAACAAACACACAAATTGTTGATGTGCATCCATAATAGTTTGTCAACGCTGTCCTTACAGAGTTTGTCTATACAGAAGGATAAAAGAGCAATGCTGCGGCGTCCTTGTGCCTGGACAAACACAATACAGTTAGAAACTGTGTTTATTTATCATAAAACACATTTGAATACATTTCCGATACAGTTCTCTAGCTGTGACCTGTGGTAAACATTAGGAAGTACTGTATGTCTTTTTGGAGAATTTTAGCTGTATTTGGAGATGTTGGCGGTTTGTGGTGGAGGTGTGCGCGTGTGTGCGTGTGTGTGCGTGTGTGTGTGTGTGTGTGTGTGTACACACATATTAGTAGCCAATCCTTCATGAACTGATTGCCTGTTTCAGTGGGTGATGTGGATGTCTCTATACCATCATCTGATCTCTATAGTCTGTATGCAAGTGGGTTTCTTGTGTACTGTTGTTGTATTTCCCCCGTGGGGATCAATACATGTTCATCTTATCTTAATACCCTGCCACGCATTTCCCTGGGAAAAATAAAATAAAAACAACAAGGTCCATTCCAAAGCAATTACTGTCATTCCACTGGGTTCACACAACCGTATCTCTGAAGCAGTGCTTAACAAACAAGTAAACCCTCAATGCTGCTACTTTTCCTTCTCTACACGTAGAGGTCCTATTCCTAAACTTCGTCTTTATTTGTCTTTATTTAAGACGTACAGGAATGTGGGGAGAGAGGGAAAAAGACATGCAGCAAAGGACGTTATGAACGGGTCTCGAACTGTAACGCGCTGTCAGGCCAGAGAGCCTATGTGCTATGCGACTGGACCACTAGGCCAGCAGGCGCCCCTATTTGGAAAAAAAAAATATATATATATATTTTTTTTTCCAACTCATGGCCAGGGGTGGACTGGGAGAAAAAAAATGGCCTGACATTTTTTGCGTGATTTGGCCTAGACCGGCCAACCACAACCAGCTAGTTACTGGTAACTTCTACCTTCTGTGCACCTCTTTGAGGTCCTTCTCTACGTTAGTTGCAAGTTGCAACTATGTTTTCATTTCTGTCATGTTTTCTCTCTTTCTCTCTCTCTCTACTTTTCTCTAAACAAACCTCACACAGCATTCACAGCACAGTGAAGGCACCGTCTCCCAACTCCTTATCAGCCTGCAGCCTGTGGCCCCTATGGATTGGCTGGGGCCGGCCCCTTTACCGTAATGAGTGTGGCTAGAGCCCAGCATAGATTTAGAAAGGCGTACAGATACAACCAGCGCCACTGGAATTATGAGCGTAAATATCCTAATATATGGCCATTTCTTCTTTCTCTTTTCCTTTTTTAATCTTAAAGTGTTACCACCGGCCCCTTATGGGTCGTTGTTGCACGGTCAACAGTCAATCCGACCCTGCAGTGGCTATAGCTGTTCTACATTGAAGCTTGCATATATTTTTTGACAAAGTAATAAAAACAGACTGCGGAGTTCACTGCCAATAATAACCAACAGATTGTGTGTGTGCGTGTGTGTGTGTGTGTGTGTGTGTGTGTGTGTGTGTGTGTGTGTGTGTGTGTGTGTGTGTGTGTGTGTGTGTGTGTGTGTGTGTGTGTGTGTGTGTGTGTGTGGCAATGACATACTCAAGCATACGAACCTCCATTTGCTGAGAAATACAAATAAAAAAAAATCTTGCACAAAATAATCATTTCACACCCTTTTTGTCTTTTTGCACCTGATGTGACAATCAAGTTGAAGTCGGGGTGTTTCAGTCCCTGTAAGGCAGATGGTGTTATTGTTCCCTCCGGAAAGAGATCCTTCCTGTCAACTCACACCAGGAATGTTAAGTTGGCCGGTTCTGAAAGGAGGGTCCTGGGACCTCACATGTTAATTGAGGGAGTTCCTGAGGGGTTCTATCTGCAAAACTATTCTATGTGGCGTCAAAACCCTGCATTTGCCAATTAGCCAATTGTGACGGTGTGTTGCATTATAAGCCACACATGCTGTGCGCTTGTATATTGGCTATTTTACCCATTTTGAAATTTGAATATGATTTTCAAGAATCTTGTCATCTTCCTACAGTCCCTGGCTGCCACATACGCATTTTCACATTGGATAAATATCAATTTGAGGTAGAACCACTATCACAGCGAAAGTGCCATGGAAGCATTTATACATTAGCATTTATACATCAGTTTTAGCGGCAGCAACCCCCCAAAAAGAAGGAAAGAAATGGGGGCTATTTAGTAACGGTCACTTCATAAACACTTCTTCTTGTCTTCTTCGTGCTGCCAACCACAATGAGAGGTCCAGTGGCACATTCTGTGCCCTGGGCGCACTTTATTGTGGTGGATGTCGGATAAGATCTTATCCGACCATCATGGATGCTGGATAAGATCTGCGTCTGTGACAATGTTTGGCCACTCTTCCCTTTTATCATTATCAAATTACAGAGTCGCTGTTTTCCTGGAATTCATCGGCGTATTGCACACAGGCAGGATACAGATCAATGATTTACAAACATGGATCTCAGGATGAGGTGCTGCCATGTACAGCTTTATTTATTGATTGTGTAATCCCTCATGGATCAGTACATTGCTGAGCGTACATGGCATTCACATGCACTGTACCAGTACACATATGTCATGACTTATACTGTGAAGTGACGACTTGAATTATTCTATTTGAATGGTTGGAAGATAGTTGATTTGATACATTCTGTAAATCAGTGTCTCACTGTCTCTCCTGCTCTTGAGTGAATTGAACATGCATTTCCATGTGGGTTCATCATTTTTAATTTCACTTGATTGATCCCGTATGCTCTGAGTTCTCTTAATCTAATTTGCCCTTTGCTAAACCACACCCTAAAAGTGATTGGCCAATGCCAATGAAACCATTGCAACCAAGGATGGCAAGCTTTTGCCCGCTCTTAGCTGTCAGTGTGATATTGCCTGGATTTAGTGTGTTGTCAAACCCATCCCATAATGTTGATAAACTTAGATGTCTGACTCATGAGGTCAGTTGATGGCAATTAAGTTTATCACCATTGTCTGATCGTGCATTACTCTGATTTCATTGATTTAATTGTATTAACAGTTTGCAGAATGGCAGTACATTTCAGGTCCAAGTCAATAATACAAAGTTGGATAACTGTGAGTGGACAACCGCATACAATCATTTCTACGGTCTTGTTTTCAGGACCTTTGTGGTGCTTTGGTACCAAGAGGTGGAGTCATAGTTGTGGAGGAGTGGGACATTTTATCCAGTAAAATCTCAGCGTATTTCTGCTTATTGGAATAACGCCAGGCACATTTGTACACTGATCAATTATTTACTGTATATAGAGCAATCGCATCATTTAAATGTATTATGGCATTATTTGTAACAACATTTCATCATCTTGGCAATGATTCTCCAAAATGTGTTTAAAAAGCTTGAATAGGAAAAAATGCTCCATGCATGTGGTTTTGGTTTCTTTTTTTGTGCATTTTGACAAGGCAAGAAAAATCGATTTCTGTGGCCACTAGCAGTCATCGTTTCCAACTTTCCTGTCAATCACTGCCCACTCCTCCCACCACCAAGGTTGCCAGATCTGCTGATTATTAGTGATTTTGGACTAATTTTACTTCATAGATTAATTATCATAGGCACACCTTGCTTTATAGTTTGGGTTTATTTCTGGATTATGTTTGCTTATTTTTGGATATTATGTAAAAACAAAAATCAGGTTAGAAACAAAAGGTTTGACACACCCACTAATGAGGTCATAACTCCTTCCCTGCCTTCCCTCGTTCTCTTGGTGATGTTCTCTTAGGTAACGTGACAGGTTTGGGAGGGACTTAACAAAGGTTTAATTCTCCTTTCTCTTATGTTAATTAAAGAGAAGCCTATATCTAATAGTATGTGGTTTGCAATCATTTGTCTGAAGGGGCCAAATGAGAAACAAAAAATACTGTAGGGCCAGGCCCAAAAGTCTGAACTAAAATCTGAATAATATACTTATTATTTCTATATGAAAACAAAGTACTGTAAATGCCATTGACAAGCTGGTAAGAGTATTATTATTAGGCAATGAAAATGTATAGCATAACAAAATGTAATTTTATCAAACTAAGTCAGCAGGGAATGTTGAACATAAGTAGGAGTAGGACACAATGCTGCGTCCTCCTGTTGTAGAAGCCCCAGGAGGGGTCCACGCGCACCCCCCGTATTTTTTTGTCTAGTCTGTTTTTTATTGATCCTTAGGACCTCTAGAATAAGAATTTTGATGATCCCAAGAACAAATTTGGTCCTTTTGGTGTTTTTTTCAATGTTTTGTGAGTCATACACGTGCTTCGAGATTACCGTCAAGAACGCCTGCAAGACTGTCTATTAGAGACTGTGGTACGCTCAAATTTTGAGATAGCCAGAAAGTAAACACACCATTCTTTTCTAGACAACCTCAGCTTTCCAATGAGACCATTCGCATCATGCTCCCATGTCAGAAAAGGGGACAAATACCTGATAATTCAAAGTTACAATAATTTTTTTGCAAGGAAAAAGGCCATCGACTATTTTCCAAAAGCTCCCTTGACCTGTCACTTCAAAATATGTAAATGGAAATGGGTTACAGGAGTAGCTACAAGCCTCCCCTATACAGACATGTCAAATTTATGACAATCAAATGCAGTTTTGACCATAGAACATTGCACTTTTGTGCATGCAGTACAAATGTAATTTTGCCCAAAATGCTGTATTAGTCAAGTTGTGCAGTGCACATTGGGTTTTGTTTCTAATGGTGATGGAATTGCATAGCAGGGGTTGACACTAAGGTCTCCGAGGCACTTGCCCCTCGGGCAAGTGCAAGTCAGGTTCTACTTGCCCTCAGGTCATGGTCACTTCCCCCCTAAAAATATCGTGAATTTTGCATTCAAGGTTACTTTCTACTTGCTGCTTTAAACATTTCCTTTCGCAGTCAAAGACTGTTTTGTTTAAGTCACAATCAGCTACAGTAAATATTCAACTTGTAAATCAGTGGTTCCCACAGTGGTCACCTCAGGGGTCTGTGATGCCAGCAAAATGATAGTTTAGAACCAAATGGACCTGGGAGAGAGATAGCTAGAAAGCAGGAAAAGACACAGAGGCAGAGCGCAATGACCACCAAGACAAATATATCTTGTGTTAGGTTATAGCGCACTAAGTCACATGCTTGCCCGATTGGGTAGCAGTATTCACTTGCCCGACCATTTTTTACTTGCCCCAGGCAAGTGGGCAAGTGTTAGTGTCAACCCCTGCATAGTTTGTGTGTGTGTGTGCGCGCGCAGCTGAGACTATTCTGCATCCAATGTCGCAATGTAGACTGTCAATTGGTTCCCCATAGAGATGGGGATCCAATTGACAGTCACAGATTGACAGTAACCAATGGACCGTCACCAATTGACCAATGGACAGGCACCAATTTACTGTCCCATTGCCTGAGAACTTAAATGACAATAGACTCCCCAAGTATAAAGAGGTCATTTCACCTGGTGTCTTGGTCATTGCTACACGGATCCTAGAAGAGTTGTCTAGCACATGCCACAAACTTTCAAATTGTCACCATGTCAGTGGATGAGTCTGGACCAAGCCAGAAACAAACAAGGGTCACCAACGCAAATATGTATTTTACATAATGTAAAACTTAAAGATCCAGCAACATTCACACCTCTCAGTGCATCAAAGATTGAGCCTGTGAGAAACTCAAGCATCTCATCTCAAGCTTAACATCCGGTACGAGAGATGCCAGGAGCCCCTTAACTCACCATACAGGATGAAGGACATCTGTGACCACATTCCAGAATCACTAGAAGGTATAGACATAGGGATCACAGGCTGGTACAGAACATGTTACCAGCACTTTGTAAAAAAACAAAACAAAGGAAGATTCATCCACACAGTGCCCCAAAACCAAAAAATACTCACCCCGGAAAAGGAAATCATTATCCAGTGATCCAAAGTTTGGGCCTGAGTGATTTTTTTTTTGTGAAAAAATTGTAATCAAATTTGGTCCAAGTTGGCATCGTAAAAATGAGTACCCTGTTGAATTTCCAAAATATAAAGGCAGATCACCATCTTGGGACAACCTTGAAAGCCAAGCATAGCAGTTGGAAAATTTCAAACTTTTTAGGAAAATACACTTCTCAGCAGAAGCAAAGTACCATCCTTCCTGCTGTAATAAGTTTAATACGGAATACCAGAATCTTGTCAAATCCAAGAAGAGAAGCTGTAAACCTAAAAGTGCCCAAGCACATACATGTATTTCTGCTGCCCACAACCAGGCGTCCACTGTGATGTGCAGTAATGTGCAGAAACACATTGTAGATGAGCGACAAGTTGTTTTACTGAGTACAAATTGCAGTTGATTTTGCTCAGGTCCAACTACAGGGATGTGTCATTTTACCTGATCTACACCAAATTTATCTCTGGATGCAATCCTCACAGCATACAAGCTTGGGAAGTAAGTCTTGCCTAGCCATGATCTTATGAGGCTAGGCCGAGCAATGAAGCCCATAGGGCTTTAGGGGGTGGCAGGTTGTTGTACAATAACCCCCTGGACATGATGCTAGTATGTCGGTATGTAGGTCTTAACCCTTGATGCTGAGCAGGGAGGCATTGGGTCCCGTTTATAGAGTCTTTTGTATGACGCGGTAGGGAATCGAACCCCGACCTCCCAGTCTCAGGGCGGACACTCTAACCACAAGGCCACTGAGTTGGTCACACAAGCTTGGTACCAGAGATCAAATCTTCAACTTTTAGATATTTTCCTAAAAAGCTTGAAATTTACCAACTGCTGTGCTTGGCTTTCAAGGTTGTCCCAGGATGGTGATCTGCCTTTTTATTTTGGAAATTCAACAGGGTATTCTTGTCCTGTGCTTGTATTTGTTTTTTGTATTATGCTTTCTTTGTAGGCCTACAATGTTGTGTATTAATTGTAGCTACTTTCGAAAACGAGATAGTGTATCTCAAGGGGTATTCCTGAATAAAGAAATTTCAACAACAGGGTACTAATTTTTATGATGCCAACTTGGACGAGATTTAATTACAATTTTTTCACACAAAATGCACTCAGGCCCAAACTTTGGATCACTGGATAATGATTTCCTTTTCCGGGGTGAGTATTTTTTGGTTTTGGGGCACTGTGTGGATGAATCTTCCTTTGTTTTGTTTTTTTACAAAGTGCTGGTAACATGTTCTGTACCAGCCTGTGATCCCTATGTCTATACCTTCTAGTGATTCTGGAATGTGGTCACAGATGTCCTTCATCCTGTATGGTGAGTTAAGGGGCTCCTGGCATCTCTCGTACCGGATGTTAAGCTTGAGATGAGATGCTTGAGTTTCTCACAGGCTCAATCTTTGATGCACTGAGAGGTGTGAACGTTGCTGGATCTTTAAGTTTTACATTATGTAAAATACATATTTGCGTTGGTGTTGAATCACTAACCCTTGTTCGTTTCTGGCTTGGTCCAGACTCATCCACTGACATGGTGACAATTTGAAAGTTTGTGGCATGTGCTAGACAACTCTTCTAGGATCCGTGTAGCAATGACCAAGACACCAGGTGAAATGACCTCTTTATACTTGGGGAGTCTATTGTCATTTAAGTTCTCAGACAATGGGACAGTAAATTGGTGCCTGTCCATTGGTCAATTGGTGACGGTCCATTGGTTACTGTCAATCTGTGACTGTCAATTGGATCCCCATCTCTATGGGGAACCAATTGACAGTCTACATTGCGACATTGGATGTAGAATAGTCTCAGCTGCGCGCGCGCACACACACACACACAAACTATGCAGGGGTTGACACTAACACTTGCCCACTTGCCCGGGGCAAGTAAAAAAATGGTCGGGCAAGTGAATACTGCTACCCAATCGGGCAAGCATGTGACTTAGTGCGCTATAACCTAACACAAGATATATTTGTCTTGGTGGTCATTGCGCTCTGCCTCTGTGTCTTTTCCTGCTTTCTAGCTATCTCTCTCCCAGGTCCATTTGGTTCTAAACTATCATTTTGCTGGCATCACAGACCCCTGAAGTGACCACTGTGGGAACCACTGATTTACAAGTTGAATATTTACTGTAGCTGATTGTGACTTAAACAAAACAGTCTTTGACTGCGAAAGGAAATGTTTAAAGCAGCAAGTAGAAAGTAACCTTGAATGCAAAATTCACGATATTTTTAGGGGGGAAGTGACCATGACCTGAGGGCAAGTAGAACCTGACTTGCACTTGCCCGAGGGGCAAGTGCCTCGGAGACCTTAGTGTCAACCCCTGCTATGCAATTCCATCACCATTAGAAACAAAACCCAATGTGCACTGCACAACTTGACTAATACAGCATTTTGGGCAAAATTACATTTGTACTGCATGCACAAAAGTGCAATGTTCTATGGTCAAAACTGCATTTGATTGTCATAAATTTGACATGTCTGTATAGGGGAGGCTTGTAGCTACTCCTGTAACCCATTTCCATTTACATATTTTGAAGTGACAGGTCAAGGGAGCTTTTGGAAAATAGTCGATGGCCTTTTTCCTTGCAAAAAAATTATTGTAACTTTGAATTATCAGGTATTCGTCCCTTTTCTGACATGGGAGCATGATGCGAATGGTCTCATTGGAAAGCTGAGGTTGTCTAGAAAAGAATGGTGTGTTTACTTTCTGGCTATCTCAAAATTTGAGCGTACCACAGTCTCTAATAGACAGTCTTGCAGGCGTTCTTGACGGTAATCTCGAAGCACGTGTATGACTCACAAAACATTGAAAAAAACACCAAAAGGACCAAATTTGTTCTTGGGATCATCAAAATTCTTATTCTAGAGGTCCTAAGGATCAATAAAAAACAGACTAGACAAAAAAATACGGGGGGTGCGCGTGGACCCCTCCTGGAGCTTCGTACTACTGTTGTGGGCAACACTTCATGCCTCCTGGTTAATGCTCGACCCAGGCAACTCTCTTGTCCTCCTCTGAGGTCTGTGGTGTGTTGGTTCTCCATAGAGTCCAAGTCCAAGTGGAGACCAGAATTATGATTTTAGTTTGCGGGAATTAAAATCATAGCGTTCACATTATATACTGGATATTTGGGCATTTCCCAACATGGAGTGTGATGCACAAACAAGACAGGCAGACATACATTTCTTCCTGCCTTTCATAGTACAGTTTACTACAGTATGCAGTATAGCTCACTGCGTTCACAATTAACTACTGCTCTTACGGCAGTAGTTTTTAACCAGTGGTCTGGAGAGCACCAGTGGTCCTTGAGAGGGTTAACCAAATGGACCCTTGCAGGTCCATTTGGTTTTATGTTTATAAAATATTCATTATCTGAATTAGCCCAAGTCTACACAACTGGAAGATTAATGGTCATTTTGATCTGTGCGTTTGCCTGTTTTGTTTCCCAAATCCAGCCTTTTATTATATGGACATAAGCAAAAGAAATCATGCGTTTTGGGGTCTGTAGGGGCTAAAATGTCCTGAAATGGTGATGCTGAATAAATAGCGGGCCCTGGTATGAAAAAGGTTGAAAACCTCTGTCTTACAGGAAGGCTGAAGAGTGCTCGTAACTTTTACGTTGGCTATTCCCTCCACTGTATTTTCATTATCGGTTCCTCCAATGATTTCCTTTCCTTTGGCACAGGTCTGATGTGGCTCAGCACTGTGCATGCAGTGTGGGGTGGATGCACCCATAGATGCAGAATGAGGAGGCTGGTGCTCCGTCACCGTCCAGGTCTGTCCTGGGGGAGTCGGAGAGAGTAGCGTGAACACAACAGCATCAAAGAGGGAAAAAAAAGCTTTTAAGTGTGGTTGGACTTGAGAGTAGAGAAAGGCTTGCAAAGTGCATTAAATGCAATGCAATTATTTTCTGCAAAGGTGGTAGCATGATGGTTGTAAGGAAACCTCTCCAACAGAACCATGTGTATGCTTAAACCAATCTAGTCAATGCATCGTGTCTACTAGCTACAACTTGAGCACAGAAAGCAAATGCAGCTCATAAATTGCAATGCCCAAACCTATAACCTTAACCATAAACACAACCTGACAAAAACTGTGCCTAAACCTAACCTTAACACAACTTATTGCATGGCTTGAATGAATGCTCCAATCAGAAGCCAGCGTTCTGGTCATGTGAGCGGTCACATAATACACTATAATCACCGCTCCGCGCTATTATTGACCGCTGCATAAACAAGTTCCCCAAAGTGCAAACAGCTGTGCTCATATCAATCCGCGCTGCGCTTCCGCATTTAGCTCCAGCATGCCGTTAGCGGGTCCATTTGGTTAGCTACGTATTTGGTTGTTTACATGCCGTTGCCGTCACCCTCTCAAGGACCACTGGTGGTCCTCGGGCGTTGAAAACCACTGACGTAAGCCATGTAATAAGCGGGATAACACCCTTCGAGCCGGTGATTTGTTTCCTAACTAACTGACCTCGGCTGCGCCTCGGTCAGTTAATAGGAAACAAATACCGGCTCGTCGGGTGTTATCCCTTACTTATTGTCAGGCATGCATGGACTCTGCCCATACTGTATATGGAGTTAGAGTCAGGTGGCATGACCAACATGTGGAGTCCCCCCCCCCCCCCCCCCACACACACACACATACACACAGAGATACGTTTGGCCTTGTTTTCATAGTAAGGGCTCACTGCTTTCGCAATTAGGAACTGCACAGCTTGAAATGTCTTTTTCACTAGGCTTGTACAACTGCTGCTTATGTTTTCTCATTCCTGTGATTAGAAGAACAATGACTCATCATCTGTGACTGATGTACAGCTTATTATGAATTATGTATTCATGAGGCTATACATTAACCAAAATTAATGTCTATACTTAAAAACGACTTCAAGATGGACTAAACTGGCGTTAAATTGGTTTTACATGAAATGTCTACTTTTACTTAGAGTGGTGTACATTTTACCGTGTCATATTTGTACTCTTACTCTTAAGGCCTCTTCAGAGTTGGATTTTCGGTGGCCACCGCGACCACCGCGACCACCGTTTCCTACAATATGACGTCATACCACCGCAACCACCGCACCTCCCAGCCCTCCTCTCGGATTTTACTGACCACCGCACCGCGGTGGTTCCAGTACTTGTTTTTAACGGCTGCCAGTGCCAGCTGGTAAAAAAAAAAGAAAGAAAGAAAAGAAAACACACCACAGCACGACGGCCAGGAGGAGAACGAAGGGATTCAATGATAGACACAATGACATAAATAGAATACGAAATAAACATAAAAGCAGCAGAATTTATTATAATTGAGGTAGGAAGTAGAGAAAAGCAGAGGGGAAAATAAACAACAATGGACGCGAGGAGAACAGGGGAGGGAGGGCGAGGTGCTGCTAGTGGTAGGCCTATATGAAAGCGGTGGTCGCGGTGGTGACAGACTATATAATAGCGCGCGGTGCGGTGCTCTGAGCGGTGGTCGCGGTGGCCACCGAAATTCCAGACTCTGAATAGGCCTCTTACTCTTACAGTACTCTCGTACTCTCGTACTGGGGTCTAGTATACTCTGTCCACCTCTGCCAAGGAGATTACTTGCGTGTCATTTCCCGCCTAGTGGCGAGAATTGGGACCGCAAATCTTCTTAAATTAATTTAAAGTCTTTGATAGCATCTTTCCGCTGGCTTCAGCACCGTGCCCTCACCTCCTCTTTGGCTTCTTACAGTGCTGCCAACCACATTGAGAGGTTCAGTGGCACATTTGGTGCCCCGGGCGAAGAGATCACACAAGTGCACTTATATTGTAGTGGATGTTGGATAAGATCTTATCTGGCCATCATGGATGCTGGATAAGATCTGCAATGTTTGGCCACTCTTCCCTTTTTATCGTCATTATCAAATTACAGAGGCGCTGTTTTCTCGGAATTCATCGGCTTATTGCACACAAGCAGGATATAGATTCTTGGATATCAATGTGAGGTGCTGGCTTATACAGCTTTATTCATTGATTGCTTAATCTTGCGCGGATCAGTTTGTCGTTCAAAGTACATGCTGTTCACATGCTGTATATACCGAGGCCAGTGGCATACACTACTGTACACTTTGAAATGGTAATTCAAGTGACAGGCAGCACTTGTGTCATAGACAATGAATAGTGATATTTGTACTCTGATATTTGTGAATCTTTTTTTTTACGTTGTAGTTATTGTTTTCAACTTAAGTTCATACCAATAGATTTTTAAAGTGGCTCTAGGTCATTTTTTTCTTGAGTTTCTAAAGGAGTTTTATTGATTTAGTGATTTTTGTATACTGTATTGTAATAGTCAGTCATTTCAGAAGACAAATTTGTGAAGACAGCCGGTCGTCAAACTTGTGAGCTTGAAGATTGACTATTTTCACTATTATTAATTCATTGATTGCATATTCCATTGACACGATAACTGTAGAGTCAAATGTTGTGGTGAAAAGGATAACCCCAAAATCCCCAGGAGTGTCTTAAACCCAGAGCCACTGAAAGACGCTGCACTCTGTCTTCTACCTTGAGCCAGACTATAACAAATGGAGCTGGGGTTAGGTGAGTCCTGGGGGTGAGGTCTAGTTGTACAGTCCTATTCGTTTGTTTTGAGAGTTTTTGAAAGCTCATCTTCTATAACCTACTTTCTCAAAGCACTGGACCGGGTCACACACTTAAAAAGGCGCCATGAATTTGACAATTTTGGTCTTTTTAGGTTCCACAGTCTATTCTTACATTTTCCCCCCAGACCTTCATTGAGAAATCTGTGACTTTCTGTGTGTCTGAATAAACCCTCACAGATTCTTTTAATATTGCCCCCCTTCCCTTTAACCTTTCCTCCAACGTTTAAATCATTGGTATACATGAGTCACCCCAGTCCCCACATCCTCCCATTGTGGTTCATGTAACTAGACTGAGGTGGGAGGGTAAAGGTAGTGAGAATGACAGGGGCCGAGGGTGCCCTCCCAAAATGGGGTGTTTTTGGTAGTGCAGCTGAAAAAAAAAAACATTAAATTCATGTTGGACCCCTTTAAATGACTTACGTTGTAGCTTATTTTGTTCTGCACCAAATCTCTCCACCGGAAAACTATGATCTTGCCATGATTTGAATCAGCTAGTGTTTGCCACCCCCTTCCCGCAAAACAAAACAAGGGATGCTCTTGATGAAAAGTATGATATGGTTAACAACAAGCTTTTAAATGTCCTGTTTTAAAATGTGAAGTGAATCAAGTATTGTGCCTCAGTCTGGCCTACATTTCCCATCCAGAAGTGCTCTCAGAAGTGGTTTGTGTTGTTGGACTGTGCAGGTGAGGTACAGACAGTTCCCAGACAAGCCGCCATTGTTCTCCAGTGCTCTCCTACGCAGAGGGTTGGACGTCACCATGGCGACGGCAGGCTACATGGAAGGGGTCCTATCTGGGGTATCCAACGCAAGTAGACTAGAGTGGAGTAGAGAGTCTAGTGGAGTTGAGACAGAAGCTTGCAAGAAAGTTTCTTTGCATATAAAATGTGCTCCATAAATTGTCGCTGTCGGACATTGCAACCTTGTATCTCCACCTTTATTTATTTTCCCTCCCTTGAATTTAGGTTGTAAGAATGTTGCACAAAAGTAGATACAACTATTTATATGTTTTTTTCTGTACTAGTTATTTGTGCTGTTTCTGAATATAAAAGTTTTGCAAGTTTTGCAAGTTAATC
The DNA here is from genome assembly GCA_039105355.1 of Benthosema pterotum. Lineage (NCBI taxonomy): Eukaryota > Metazoa > Chordata > Actinopteri > Myctophiformes > Myctophidae > Benthosema > Benthosema pterotum. Next base: position 16,142,455 of record CM076976.1, read on the forward strand.
TGGTAAAGTGTTTGTGTGGGGTTTTAGAAATATAGAACCAAAAGAAAAAAAATTACAATAGCTTGTGACTGAATAATAACTTGAGCGGATCCATTGGAATTGCAGGAAGGGCGAAATCCACTACCGACCAGGTTGCAAATCCACAACCGACCAGGTTGCAAATCCACTACGGACCAGGTTGCAAATCCACAACTGACCAGGTCGCGACCACTTACTTACTAGTAAGTAAGTAAGTGGTAAGTACTAGACATTGCCTCCTGTCTGAGCGATTTCAAGGGGGAGGAGACCAAATCAGACATTGTTGTCAATCATGTGGCTAATGGTCTAGCCCGTTTGGTAACCAAACAAACACAGCCAATGAGCGTTACTAGCATGTGAACACAAGCAGAAAAATACTGTATGTCAGATGATAATGTTTATAAAACCCAATGCTGCCTTAAAGAGACGAATTATTATCGGTCAATTTAACTGCACTCGGAGGAGTGGGCTGCGTCAATGGGCCACTAGAGACCTTCAGGCTAGGTCTCTAGTGGATTTCACTGTGTCTCGTGGTACAGTATATTCATTCATTTTTTCCTTCATTTCCTCAAAAAGTAAAGGTTTTGGACATACAAGGTTTGCACCCGAGACGAAATAAAGTTTCACCGATTGTCAAAAAGTTGGACGTTCCTGCATGCACTTCCGCTCATCCAGTGTGTGGCACGTGTAGTCAGAGCTATATGCATGTATGTTCATTCATGACTGGATTTTTTTTTCATTTCTCCCCAGTAGAATGACGGAAGGGAAAGAAGGGAAGAAGAAATATAATATTCATGTTCACTGTCATTGCTGTGTGTGTGTGCGTGCGTCTGCCTGTGTGTGCATGCGTGTGTTGTGTGTGTGTGTCGGCAGACAGGACAGCAACATGGCACGCTGGCCTACATAGCAGCGTGCCGTGCGGTTAGCAGAGCCCTTCCTCTCTCCTCTCCCTCAGTCAGCATCAGTGCAGCACTTGTTTACAGAGCTGCCTGCCTCCCTCCATGCTGACGTACGGCAGCCCACTATGTCCTATCTCCCCTGCTGTCACTCACCCCTGGCTGGAACCACACACACACACACACACACACACACACACACACACACACACACACACACACACACACACACACACACTTCACACATCATTTTGCAGTCAATGGCTGTGGCCGATGGTCCATCAGTCGCGGTGAATGAGTCCCGGCGGCTAGAAACGGTCGCGGCCGGTTATCGGTTGGCAAACCTGGCAACTGTTTTACTATTGGTTGCCTGTTTTATTATCAGCCACGGCCGATGTTTTTCAGTGGTCACTATACTAAAGCTAACTCTAACCCCCGACCGATAAGGTACCACGACAAATAGGATACTTGCTGCAACTGAAAAGATACCTGCCGCGGCCGAAAATGGTTGCCGTGTTTGCCGACCGATAGCCATAGGTCGCGACCGTTACTATTGGTCTTACTATCAGTTGCGACTGATGTGCTTTCATCCGCAACACTTTTACTATCAGCCACGGTCGTGAGTTAATTTTGCCCTTCCTGGATCTTCAGCGCTGTAAAGCGTTGCTTTACAACGCCTTCAGCATGTAACATTGCTAATGTCCTTTTTTAACACGTGACTTTTTGCATGACCTATAATGATTATTTATTTTTGGTACGTAAGAATAGTTTGGTTCCGATACCTACTTCTATTTTTACTCAGGCAAACTTGCAATACTGAACCATTTCTGCCATAGGGTATTGATACCTTTACTTATAAATAACAAATGTGAGTAGACTATACTTTTTCCGTCACTGCATACGCACAATATCACGCACATGTCTGCTGTAGGCGCAAACACACCCACATGTGCTTGCATGCACGCGCACACACACACACACACACACACACACACACACACACACACACACACACACACACACACACACACACACACACACACACACACACACACACGCACACATGCACACACGCACACACACCTACCTGACAAACATTCACATCTCTCCAGCTGATATGAAAATACCCCCAACCCGCCTCTCGCTCTCTCTCCGTCTCTTCCCTCCAGTCCTATATATATGTGTCACCTGATGCCCCTCCAATTTACTCACCCCCATCCCCTGACAACTGTTGTGACTCGTGCGGGCCGGTCGGCAACTAAATGTCAAAACACTGACACCCAAGGAGCAGCGGCGCTGCCTCAAAGCCGCTTTCAGCCGAGGGAGAAACCAGCAGCATGGAACGGGGGAGAGAGAGAGAGAGAGAGAGAGAGAGAGAGAGAGAGAGAGAGAGAGAGAGAGGGAGAGGGAGAGGGAGAGAAGGCAGAAGGCAGGGAGAGGAGAGGAGCGCAGGATGACTTCTTGTTCCCTGCTATCTGTGTGCAGGGACTAGCTGGAGTCGATTATAAACAGGGATTTACACAGAGCAAGCAGAGGACAGAGATAGCACTCTACACTGTCTGTGTGTGTGTGCGCGCATGTGTGCATGTGTGTGTGTGTGTCTGTGTGCGTGCCTGTGCGTGCGCGGCACAACAAATGTACAATACATCCTAATATGAAGTGCACTTCCACGCTGTATGTGCACCGTGGGAGTATTGCAATGAGCCGGTGCACAGTGTACTTGAGAGCCCCCCTGAACTGAACAAACACCAAAACTGTGTTCCCAGCTCATACAATGTACTTCTTCACACCAAATTAGGGCTTTTGCCATGCATGAACACGCGTGTGTACACTCGCACAACGGGAGCGAGGCTGTACACGTGTGCAAACGCATATGTGCGCATACATCTACATCTATCTATTGGGAACATTGCCGACATATCTCTGTTTCCCTCAGGGTAGGACATGTCCAGACATTTGTTTTTTTTATGAGAAAATATTTCACTACACCTTTCGCCTATAATGGCATGCCTGCAAATGGACCCTTGCGGGTCCATTTGGTTTCATGTTTACGCTCTCAAGACGTAAAATATTCATCATCTGAATTAGCCCAACTAGAGAATATAGAAGATTAATGGTCATTTGATCTGTATGTTTGCCTGGTTTGGTCTTCTCCAAAATCCAGCCTGGAACTATGGACAAAAGCAAAAGAAAGCTTTAGTTTTTGGGGTCTGTGGGGCTAAAATGTCATCAAATGGTGGTCCGTGGCTCCAATTTTGAATAAATAGTGGGACCTGCTATGAAAAAAGTTGAAAACCACTGGGCTATACCGTTACCCCTGGGCACTTAACAGCCCTGACTTCTGAGAATGGGCAGCCCTGGCTGAATGTGAGCAGAATGTGACAGAATTACATGATCTTATTGGATAACCAGGCTGCCAGAAAGCAGCAGGTTTGGCGCTAGGATTCAATTAAGACCTCAAAGACTCCTGTAGGTGGTTGGCGCTCAAACGCAGGGCTCACCTTGGCAACGCTACGAGCGAGACCATGTGATTGGATGACATGGTTTCATGGTCACGTGGATCACAATGAATTATGGCGTGTAGATGACGGATGCCTGAACAGTTTCCATGCGTTCAAACTGTTGACCCACAGATGGTAAACAAAATGGTGCACCCTTTATCCATAATTTCATTATGGATGAAGGGAGCACCATTGGTTTGTACAGGCACGTCTGGAAGCAACATTTTAGATAAACTCAAATCCGGCACATCTGAACTTCCAGTCCCGATAACAATGACTGCCACAGAGGGTAACCAGATGCAATACGTGAGTGGCAAAGTGAGTTTAACGTCAATGTCATTCATTGTCGTCTAATGCAAGCAGATAGAACTTTTCTGTTTACCCCGAACTACAGAAAAGGGACGGGTCGGGTCAAAACATATTTTCTTGAAGGTAAACATGAGCACATCTCAACGAGTTGCATTGAGTTGAATTGGCCCGCTTGACTATTAAAACGGTTTGGTCCTCACACAACCCTTTCGTGAGGTTTGGGCTTCGGGTCAATTTTAAATAATGTTTTGAGAAACACTTTCCTGATGTTTGTCATGTTGGTAATGTGTGTTCTTAGGTATTTTAGTACACATGACCATAATGCTTTGCTGCACTCACCCCACCTTGTGGAGAGGGAGAGGATTGTGTTTCTTGTCTTGAAAACATTATTACATTAAGTTATCTTTAAGTCTGTCTGTCTGTCTGTCTGTCTGTCTGTCTGTCTGTCTGTCTGTCTGTCTGTCTGTCTGTCTGTCTGTCTGTCTGTCTGTCTGTCTGTCTGTCTGTCTGTCTGTCTGTCTGTCTGTCTGTCTGTCTGTCTGTCTGTAAAACTCACTGGCCAGGAAACTGCCTCTGCATTTTCACACAGACTTTTACTATTTATGAACCCTTCCTCACTGCATCAAACTGTTCACTGTTTATTATTAGCATTGAACCTTTCGCTGGACTGCATATGCACACTGACTACTTCAACTTCAGAGAACTTTTGAATTTTGCTTTCGTAAGATTATTTTATGCACTGGTAGAAAACAACAAGACAACACAAAATCAATCAATCAATCAATCAATCAATCAATCAATCAATCAATCAATCAATCAATCAATCAATCAATCAATCAATCAATCAATCATTATTTAATTCTCAGAGAGAACAGACTGAGGGCAGGACCCTCTTTTTCAGGAGCACAGAGATTAAAATAACAATACATCAAATAAATTAAACATTACACGCATAGTGGATAAACATCTATTAAAACATGTACATTTGAGATTTATTAATGATGATATATCCATCTGAAAATGACGTAGAGAAGGCAGAGAGGTGTATTTTAGTAAGCCTGTAGGGCGTTCCCAGTGTAGGGCAGAGCACTTGAAAGCAGATCTTCCAAACTTAGTGGGAGCATATATGATAAGAAATAGTTTACCATTTTAAAAGAGAGTTTAAAATGGAGGTGAACTCCCAATTAGAACTTTATAGGATGAATGAATACCAATGTTGGTCTCTTCTTGTTGCAGGGGATGGCCAACCGACCTTACTATACAGTGTACAAGTGTGTAATATATTATACACTATACTATACATATTCATAGTTTCACTATATGAAAATTACTTTAAAGCTACTGCTTAAAAGCAATTTGATATACTATTATGTAGTCTGTGCGACTAAACACAATACAATTATTTACTTGGCGTGCAACATGTGTGTGTGTGTGTGTGTGTGTGTGTGTGTGTGTGTGTGTGTGTGTGTGTGTGTGTGTGTGTGTGTGTGTGTGTGTGTGTGTGTGTGTGTGTGTGTGTGTGTGTGTGCGCGTGTGTGTGTGTGTGTGTGTGCGTGTGTCAATGTGTTATCTCTCAATGTGTACCGGCTGGTATTATTGAATAGAAGAAACAGTCAAGCAAATTTAAGTTTTCACACCTTTTGTGGAAGATTACATGGTTTGATGCTATGTATAATTGAGTTCCTCCTCTTTGACATGTTTATATTTCTTATGTTTCTTCATCATATGCTCCCTCTTTTCTTTCCTTCAAAACAATGAAAGGATGGAGTTTTGACAAACACTCATTTCCTACACTGCCTTACATCTGGAAATATGTCATGCAATAATACAACGGAACCAAACAAATGACCGGAATACTATAGATCGATTGAAATCACACTTCTCATTTCACTTTCACTGAAAGGAGAAATTAAATTAGCATTTCAAAGACCTGAGGCACGTCTTAACCAGCAGTATAATGTAAATATTAGACCATATACTTTGAAAGATGAACAGATCCACGCAAGATAAGGCAATCAATAAAATAAAGCTGTCCATGGCAGCACCTCACCCTGAGATCCATGTTTGTAAATCATTGATCTGTATCCTGCCTGTGTGCAATACGCCGATGAATTCCAGGAAAACAGCGACTCTGTAATTTGATAATGATAAAAGGGAAGAGTGGCCAAACATTGTCACAGACGCAGATCTTATCCAGCATCCATGATGGTCGGATAAGATCTTATCCGACATCCACCACAATAAAGTGCGCCCAGGGCACAGAATGTGCCACTGGACCTCTCATTGTGGTTGGCAGCACGAAGAGGACAAGAAGAAGTGTTTATGAAGTGACTGTTACTAAATTACCCAAACCACACCCCTTACAATATTACATATTCCATAATCAAGGGTGGGAAGAATTTCATCAAGTACTTACTGTTTCTTTTACTTTTAAAATGTCTAACTTTTACTTGATACTCCACTCTGTCTGAGATAAGTTACTCCGCTAGTTATTTTAAAACTTTGAGGGACGGAGAAATCAATTTGCGACTGTGTTGCAAGACCGTTGGGTAGCCAACGGTCTTGATGCCGGTTAAAACAGTCGACCGTTTCCTACTAAAACCTAACATCTAAGCCCTAACATATTACCTCAGTAATGCCTATGTAAAATGTAAAACCTAATGTCAATGATCACGACCGCTGGTGCCAAACGTCACGCCGTATGCCCCGAATCACGGAAGTTGAAAAATAACATAAATTAGTCGTTATTCCAACGGTTGCGACCGTTAGGCCACCCGTCGCGATCGTTTGGCCGCCTGTTGTGACGTATGCAGTAACATATGCCAAGGTGGCAAAATGATTTCGCCCCTCCTGGAAACTAGTAATTATGCACACACACACACACACACACACACACACACACACACACACACACACACACGCACGCACGCACGCACGCACGCACAAACACATACACACATTAACTACTATTATCTACTACAGTCCTAATAAACCCCAGGAAATTATAAGGGGAACATGAAAAACAACTATGTGTTCGGACTTTGAGGTGGTGCATGTCTGTCTGAGTTTTCAGGAGTGCCTTGACAGGTCTCCCTGCTGTGACACAAGCAGATGCAACTACACTAGTATACATTCATTATTAAAGGAAACCAAATGACTATAGATCAGGGGTTTTCAACCTCTTTTATACCAGGGTCCACTATTTGTTCAGAATTTCAGCCACGTACCACCAATTGATGACATTTTAGCCCCACAGACCCCAAAACTAAAGATTTCATTTAGTTTTGTCCACAATACCAGGCTGGATTTCAGAGAAAACAAAACCGTGAAATACAGATCAAAATGACCAATTATCTTCTACATTCATTAGTTGTGTAGACTTGGGCTTATTCAGATGGTGAATATTTTAACTGTTGAGAGTGTAAAATGAAACCAAATGGACCAAATGGAAACCAAAGGGTCCAAAAGGGTCCATTGGGCTTCATGTGTACACTCTCACAGAGTTACGCCTGGTTAAACAACTTTCCATCATTTAGCCTGGGGACCTCCTGCAATCCTATCAGGGTCCACTGGTGGTCCCCGGACCACATGGTGAAAACCCCTGCTATAAACGCGAGCTGCTCTTCTCATTAGCTACACTAGCTAGTTGCTAAGCTAGATAGTAGCTACTCTATGCACGATTCTCGTGTATAGATACAGACAACACCATGCACCACCACCATCCAGAGATACGGTATCACATTGTCCTGTGGATGGAAAATGAGATTTAAAAGGCTATGGAAGTGAATTGAAGCACAGATGTGTGCAATTATGCAATGAAGTTGTGTAAAGCTGTCCGTCCCGACAGCTCACGTGGTTCACATACTCGCGTGAGCTCAAAACTCCAATGCATTCCGTAATTTCAGCTGTCCCTATTTTGTTGTCCCCATTCCGTAGAGGTCTATGTAGAAGCGCCTCCGATGGACTGCCCCCATGAGGTCAACGGAGTTTTGACGTAACTCTGTCTATACTCTAAGACCCTGAATACTACGTCATACAGACACTTGCAGTTTACTGCACTGAAATTAGATGATCTACAAGCAATGTGTATATCTATCGTATCGATATTTTTTGACACCTCTACTAACTAATTGATCACAGGAGGCTAAGAGAGCACTGCTTCCTTTGTAACTAAAGCTATGATGTCCAGCCTTTATGTACAGAAAAGTCCTATAAGATTTCAGAAGAAATCCTGTTGGATATTTTCTTATAGGATTAAGAAAATCCAATAGGACACATGACATGGCAAAGTACAATATATTTCTGGGTGTCCCCAGCCAAAAAAAAAAAACAAAAAAGAAAAAAAAAAAGATCAAATGAATATTCAAATGAATTCCGGAAAACTATTACCTCTGTAATTTGATAAATATAAGGGAAGAGTGGCCAAACATTATTGTCACAGACGCAGATCTAATCCAGAATCCATGATGGTCAGATAAGATCCTATCCGACATCCAACACAATAAAGTGGAAATAAAGTGATGTCATCCAGGGCACATGCCACTGCTTCCGAATCTGAATCCAGCACACATGTATGCACAGCACAGGGGTTCCTAAATGCTTTTGCAAGACCCGAAGGAGGAATCTGACGACAACTTAAACAGTGACAATAGATGTTGTGCAAGCACACATTGCAACTTCTGTTCATATGTGTGATCCCTTATGAACAGAGACCATTCAGTTGTCTTATTCAATGTGGTTCTGTCCCCATTGGACTGAGTGGTGATGCTGTTAGAGATAAAAATGTATGTGGATTTTGAGTGACAATAAAAAAAACAACAAAAACAACAACAACAAGATTTCATAGTTAACTGGTTGCAATGAATGCTGTGATTGTTCCAGTATGTGGATTACATGATTTATATATTTTTGTTTTTTAACAGTATTAGACATGGAAGGTTTCAGACATAGACAGACAGACAAGTCTTTATTCTACAGACATTTTCTGAGTATGTTCGCGCCTGTGTGCGCCAGTGTTACTTTCTATTTTTGTGTGGCCGCAATGTCAAGGACCTGACGCCGTACCAATCATGCTCCACTCTCTTCTACTTGTATAATGAGATGTAACAATGAAAGCATGTTGGATCTTGAGTCATAATCATCTTCATTCAGTGTGAGAGGCTTCCCCTCTCAGTGGTGCTATCCAATGTCACGGAGCTCAGAGAATGCACTCGAGAGGCCTTTAACCCGAGGCCACTGCAATCCTCCAGCAGGGAAGTGTGTGAATGCTGAAACAGAAATGTGAAATGAAAGATCTCTGTCTTCGTGCTGTGGTTATGATCCTGTGGTTTCTTATGTTTGCAGTGTGTGTGTGTGTGTGTGTGTGTGTGTGTGTGTGTGTGTGTGTGTGTGTGTGTGTGTGTGTGTGTGTGTGTGTGTGTGTGTGTGTGTGCGAGGGGGGTGGGGGGTGTAACTATGGTATATTTACTTCTAGGTACTACTATTTGGATTGTAGTATGTTTACTTACATTATCGTTTACTTAAGTAATTTAACATTGGTATGTTTATAGGCTAGTTTTCCAAACAGGGCATCGTTTGAATTTGTCTAGTATCAGATTTTTCGGCTTCTTTCAGCAAATCAATTTTCCACCGGGGTCGCCGCTGCTTCGGATGGACGGACAGAGACAAATGTGCAAATAACGCACAACCACTATATCCCGAAAATCACGCATGCCATGTCATCCACAGTGAAAGTTATCACTTCACAATAGGGCGCTGTTAAACTTCACAAAGGGAATCATTATGTCTAAACAACAATCTGTCACTGCCATCTGAAACTCATCTAACTGCAAATTAGGATCGAAGTCAAGTCCTTTTTTCAAAACTTCCACCAGCTATTTTTGGAGGCCTCGTCACCGCATTAGACGTGACAGACTGAAGTGACGGGGGACAGATGGGAGAACGACAGGGAGCCACAGTTGACCCCCCCGACATCGCGAGCGAGAGCGACAGGGGACGTGCCGTACAGCAGCAGCGCAGCACACTGCGCCGGGCAGAATGATGCTGCTTTGATGAGGACTGGAGGCTGTATTAACTCGCCATGTGTGTTGGAATGGTGCTGCTGTATGTTGAGGCCTGGAGGCTGTGTTAGTTTGGAATGTGCGGTACACAGAAATTGAAGTTAATGTAAAGTTTAGTGCAGGGGTTTTCAACAGGTGGTCCGGGGACCACCAGTGGTCCCTGAGAGGGTTCCAGGTGGTCCCCAGCTAAGTGGTTTAACCAGATGTAACTCTTGAGAACGTAAAAATGAAACCAAATGGACCCTTGCGGGTCCATTTGGTTTCATTTTCACACTCTCAAGAGTTAAAATATTCATCACCTGAATTAGCCCAAATCTACACAACTAGAAGATGGACAAAAGCAAAATAAATCTTTAGTTTTGGGATCTGTGGGGCTAAGATGTCCTCAAGTGGTGGTCTGTGGCTCAAATTCTGAATAAATGGTGGTCCCTGGGATGAAAAAGGTTGAAAACCCCTGGTTTAGTGGACTTTAAGTAGCGTTGCAGTCGGAATGTCCACATGTACAGAAAAATGTAGAAAAAAAAGCAAAAGTATTTTCCCCATTTTTTTTTACAGAACAAAAAGTACAATGTTATGTTTGTATTGGTGCTTCCAAGCTTGTGTTTTTTCCACATTTGCACGTTGTAGATGATCTGTAAATAGCTGGTATAATAGCTGGTGTATTCGTGCGTTTTAGTGCTACGTTGTAGTATGATAAAGGGGGGGATGTATTTACAAAAAAAACCCCACAAAAGTTGAAACATGGAGAAATGAGGTTTCTGCCCAGCAGCAATCATATATCATATCATTGCAGTCAAGTACAAATGTACACCGTATGCCTCTGAGATGTATAGTACAGCTTGGGAACGTGGCGTCAACAAGTAAAAGTACCATACCTTTGTACTCAAGTCGCAGTAAATGTACTCTAGCTATACGTTCCACCGCTGAGCGTGTGCATTGGCGCAGAAACCTGGGACAGGAGCTCGACTGCTGAGTCAAGGAGTGACAGCACAGCACTTTAGCCAGGAGGGACACCAAATGAGTGAACACCTTCTGTAGTGCACCGTCGCTGCGCCGCTGCAGCTGTACATTAAAGCCCGAAAGAACGATCGCTCTGTCTGCCGAATGACACAACAATGCACATTAGCAAAGTCACCCTGTCCCTGTAGCTTCCGCCGAGGACACTTTGTTGCGTTGGCGCCTTTGTCACTTTGTGACGCGAGATTGTGCATCAAATGTTTTTTAACCCCAACTCCTGTCGACCAATCAATTTCAGTGTCCTTGGGCACAAAAACGGCCTCTGATGTTGTTCAGTTCAATGGAAGTGGTGTTCTGAAGCAGCTGGGAGAACGTAAGGCTCTCCAGAAGTGCGAGTGCCCAGTGGCCGTGCTGTGTGAATGGGCCAACCTGCTGACCAGTATAGGCATGGCAGCTTCCAGCCGTTCTGGGGGCTTGGGCCCTATGCAGGGGCGGATTGGCCATCTGGAGTACAGGGAGTTTTCCCGGTGGCCTGTGACACCAAGTGGCCTGGACAGGTTTTTTTTTTTCAGGGCAGGGCAGGCCAGGGCCTGGAACACACAGATCAAAATGACTATTAATCTTCTACATTCTCTAGTCCTGTAGACTAAGTGGGGCTAATTCACATGATGAATATTTTAACTTTTGAGGGTGTAAAAATGAAACCAAATGGACCCACAAGGGTCCATTTGGTTTCTATCTAATCTATTCATTTTTACGCTCTCAAAGAGTTACATCTGGTTAACCAGATGTAACTCTGGTTTACTTGTATAACCGCAAGGGTTGAAGCTATAGTGACGCTCCAGAGTTCCTCCTCCAGTTGAAGTCGCTGTTTGTCCATAAACCTCCTCAGAACATCTGAGGGACTGACGGATCACTGGCTGAAGAGATGCTTCTGTTAAACAGCGTTGTTGTGCCACTCTAATTCCAGGGGAGGGGAGTGGACGGGACGGGGCGAGGAGGGGGGCGGGGGTTGATAAATGAGCCACAGACAATCTGTATGCCGGCCAAAGACCCCCCCCCCCCTCCTCCTCCTCCTCCACCTTCCACTACCCCCCTTTTTTTTACGATAATGTCTTTATTGGCTCCGGACTGGATCGGGGGGCGATAAACTATCAAGGTTCCTTTTGTTTCACACCGTCTACACCCCCCTCCCCCCCCACCCTCGCCTCACCACTCCCCTTCTCTCCTCGCCTCTTATCTGCCTCTTGCCATCGCCGCCGCCGCCGCTGCCTCGCTGCCACAATATTTTATCACTCAGCGGTTTCGGGGGGAGTGTCTCGTTCATCACGGCCGTATCAGAGGGCCCCCGCCACCAGATTTGGTTTACAAATGAGGGAGGTTGGGGATGACGGCACAGAGGGGTCCACTACGGCTGGAATGGAGACTCTCCCTCCTGCAAAAGGTTTGCATGCGCGTGAGGCTGCGGGGTCTGAGGGTGTGAGTGCGTGTATGCGATGACATGATAAAAGACTGTGATTCGAGGGATAACGTGTGTGTGTGTGTGTGTGTGTGTGTGTGTGTGTGTGTGTGTGTGTGTGTGTGTGTGTGTGTGTGTGTGTGTGTGTGTGTGTGTGTGTGTGTGTGTTTTGCGTGCACGTGCATGCATTCGTTACACGTGTTTCTTTGGCAGGCAATCACTCCACTCGCATCAATGCTTAGCTTTCACTATCACTATACAGCTATGAAAGCACACACACACACACACACACACACACACACACACACACACACACACACACACACACACATACACACACACACACACACACACACACACACACACACACACACACACACACACACACACACACACACACAGATTCAAGGCGGCTCAGAGATGTAATTAAGACACTGATTACTGATCACTGATCACTGCCGCTGTATACGCAACCAAATAAACAAGAAAAGAAACAGCGATTGTTCTCCTTTGCAGCTGCCATCTTTGGATGTCAGACAGTTTTCGGCGTGCCGACTGGGCTGAACAGATCGCAGTGAGGCTGCAGACATAAATCACCATCGCAGGTGGAGGAGCTGTCTGTCTGGAAGCCAACTGATATACTGCTAGGAAACAACCACTGTTGTTTTGGTTCTTCATACTGTAATCAGGGTTTAGCCCAGAGGATCAATTACATTGACTGCAGATAGAGAAGAGGATGGATGGATGGATCGATCAATCTATAGACACTAGATTTCACTCTTATTTTATACACAATATTATAAATGTTAACTGCAGGGTCGGATTGACCATTGGGTGTACAGGGAGGTCTCCCGGTGGGCCACGAGCCGTAAGGGGGGCGCTGGCATCACTGTATGATTAAAAGCACTGGTTTTCCAACCTTTTTGATCCCAGGGCCCACTATTCATTTAGAATGGAGGACCACCATTTGATGATATTTTAGCCCCAACAGGGCTTTTTGGTCCACAATTCCAGGCTGGATTTGGGGAAACAAAACAGTCAAACATACAGATGGAAATAAGCATTAATCTTCTACATTTTCTAATTAGACTTGGGCCAATCTAGATTCATATTTTAACTCTTGAGAGTGTTAACATGAAACCAAATGGACCCGCAAGGGACCATTTGGTTTCATGTTTACGCTCTCAAAGAGTTACATCTGGTTAACCAACTATACCAAGTAGAATCACGTGCTGGTTGTGTTGGGCCGGTCTAGGTCAAATCACGCTAACAATGTCCGGGCCTAGTCTAGTTTGTCAGGAAAAAGTCATGGCTTGAATGCATTAACTATAGAGGATCAGTTGCTTTTACTGATACAGTAGAGACTGAAGGACTTTGCAAAAACATTTTTATTATTGCGTTTTCTTTTTTACACAGAATACAGAAACCCATTCAACATGGAGAGACTGCTTTGTAGCACGTACTGCATTATAGAGTTAGACACCTCGGCTTTATTTACACACAAAGACTTTTTTCTTTTCCAGTATTGACATTTAATATATTCTTTTAGTCTTGAATAAACATTCTCTCTTGACTCTCTCACTTGAATGCAGTGAGAGATCCTGGTCATGAAGTGGGAAAAATATATTGTCCGTGTGAACAATGATTTCTGTGGCCTTTAGTGTGCTTGACCTTCTCCAGTCGGCTGTAAACCTACAGTCTGCTCATCGTAATATTGTGAAGGTTACACTATATATATATATATATATATATATATATATATATATATATATATATATATATATATATATATATATATATATATATATATATATATGTGTGTCTTTGGCACATTCCTAAGTAAATCCGATTGAGACTCAGGGGCGGATCTAGGCATAGGCTAGGGGGGGCAATGCCCCCCAGATTTGGCGCTTGCCCCCCCAAGCGTGATGGCAAGGAAAAATCCCAAATTAAAAAAATATATATCATTATTATTCTCTCCCTCATTTAAATTATTTCCTGATGCATAGGGAGGGGGGGGCTCGTCGCTTCACTCTCAGTCTCTCTCACTCAGTCCACCGCAGCTGCAGACAGGCACTGACACTACTCACACACTGTCTACCGCACCGCCACCGACCGTATCTTACTCCAACTTTTTCCTCAACTTCTCGTTCTCTGTCTTCCTCTCCTCTTTCTCTCTATCTCTCTATGCAATGTATTCATTCCATTGTTCTTAGGTGCGACAAAAACAATAGGTACGCTGACCCTCGTGCGAGTCGTGCCTATGCATTTATTGAAGCTCGCCTCGGACATAGAAATGCTAATTTAGTCTTTGTTTGGTGGGACCATCACCGTAAACGTGGTAGCCTAGTTTACTTGCAGTATAGCCTAACAGAAAGGATTCAGAAAGGATTAAAAGGCTCACTTAAACATGGTAAAACACAGAGCATGAGCAGAGAGAGGACTGCAGCCTGTTCGTGTTGCATGGTTTCTTGCACAGAACAGGAGAGATGCTGCAATCTCTCCGTGTTGAATGGGGGGAAAATCACACCCGTGTGAAGACTGAAGAGTGAGTGTGAAGTATTGCAACTGCATGTGGTGGTCTCTAGGGGTTCCCCTGAACTTGCAAACAACATTCAGAGATGCTGAGATGATAAAAGAATGCACAAAAGTTACATCTAGGTGTGCCCTGAGATTTTTGGGCTATGAAAACTGTGCCTTTGGACAAAAAAGGTTGAGAAACACTAATGTAGTGCATTCTATGACTTTGGATTTTAAAATCAAACCGTTTAAAGAGTTGGTTACATTTTAAGTATTAACAGTTTGCAGAATACAGTATATTGTAGGCTACATTTCAAGCGCATAGATTAACTAATATGATGATAGCATGGCTTTCTGTGCATTTACGGGGGTTTGGGGGATTTGACATCCACCAATTTGTTTGCCCCCCTGCCAAACCACATGCCCCCCCCCCTAGTGGGAGAGCTAGATCCGCCCCTGTTGAGACTCCTACTGAGCAGCAGTGTGTGTGTGTGTGTGTGTGTGTGTGTGTGTGTGTGTGTGTGTGTGTGTGTGTGGGGAAACATGATCATCAGGTATTAATATTATATGAAAAGGTTTTTTTTCCCCCAAAAAAAGTGTACAGTCTTTGTTAAACTGTAATTTTTATGATTCCAACCTACATTTCAAGTATGACTGGTTTGGCTGGTGGGTGGTGATGAGTGGAGATCCACCTGAACTGAAGCCATATGCTTTAGCTGCATGATAAAGGGGAAGGAGTTAGCGGAGGGGCTGAGCACGTGATGTCACTATATTGCAGTTTTTCTTTCATTGGCACGTTTGACTGGAAAGGTTCAGCCCCCAGGAAGAAACCCTAAATACAAAGGGAAGACATCATTGCACATAAAAAACACACCAAGGGGTCTATTTACATACTGTCACCTCTTGTGTACAAAATCGGAAAAAATACAAAAAACACGGCACCGCCTCTTTAAAAAGTGCATTGTTGGCAGGGTTCAGCAAGGACCAGTCTCCAGTCCACAACTTAAGTGGTAAAAAAATAAATAAATAAATAAAATAAGTCGAATAAGTCAAACGTTATTATATGACGCCAAGAGGGTGCAACTTTTCCCGTGGCTGCGTTGCTAACGTGGAGGCCCTCCTCCTAGCGGCGGATGGCGCATAGCTCCGTGTCGGTACAAGGGGCCTTGCCAAGTCCCCACAGGCCTTGTTTGTCTTTGTGGGTGACCTTCGGTGTGACTGGACGAGCAGATGGGGCCGCGACCCGACCCGGGTTGAAAGCATAGGCTGTGCCAGGGGAGCGAGGAGGGCTGTGACCTCACCCAGACGGCATAACCCGTGGGCATCCGTCCGCTAATTGTCCGGGGTCGTGGGAGGGGGTTCTCGACCTCCACTCGGCCCCTCCATCCTCCTCCTTCGTTGCTTTGGCTTCCCTCTCATTAGGTGGAGGTGGGACAGGTCAGGACCCTATAGGTGGGGGGTGGGGTGCTCAGGGCTAATGAGAGGGGAGAGGCGCGCTCTATATCTATCCATGATTAAGGCACCAGCCCCCATAGATCTCCCCCTTCAGTGGCTCTTTCGCCCTGGAACTCCTTCTTCTTATGTTATACCGGTACATAACTTTATCTTTTATATGTTTTGGAGACAGCTAAACAGCATTATACTGTATGTCCCACAACAGCACATTCTTGTGCAGGCCACTGAGGGCAGATACTGTAGATAGAGAGACAGTTTATGCAATAGTATTAGCGCTATTGTATGTAGACACTGACGGTTACTCATTCAAGGTTAAAGGTTCAGGTTCAAGGTTTTTTTTATTTGTTACTCCAGTGTATGTCAGGACATAATGACGAAATAGCGTTTCCATTTTCCACAGTGCAATAAGGCAATAGACAGTGCAATAAGACAATAGACAGTGCAATAAGACAATAGTCAAGACAATAGACAGTCGAGACAATATATAGACGAGACAAACAATAGTGCAGCAGACCAGTAAAGTGCAAACTGTACTGGTCTGCAAACTGTACTGGTCTGTACTATTTCATTGTACAGATATTGTTATAGATTGACTGGTAGTTTCTTAGCTGGCTTATTTATAATCATTGATGACTATGTATTTGATGTATTAATGGTATTGTGTTAGTCTTGCTTACTGTTAAGTCGCTCTGGATTAAGAGCTTCTGCTAAATGACTGAACTGTAAATTGTGTGGAGCTCACCAAAGCCTCACTGACAGGTTCTGCAAAGCTCACCATTCAGACAACAATTGTGGATCTCACTAGCACGACTGCATGAGCAATATTTTCTTCTTGTATTACTATTATTATTGTTGTTTTTGTCGTTAACCCTGTAGACAACTGAACATGCGTGATTTTCACCTGGACGGAAATATTTTTGGAATATTTGGACCAAAGGAGAAGTTAATTCCTCTTTTTTAGGAATATTTAGAAAAAAATGCACAGCCTTTTTCGTGAAAAGTCATGATTAAATATTTAAAAAAAGAGTATGTCAAGTTGCCATGTAAAATATTTTACAATAGCTGTGATTACTGATTTCCAGTAACTAGCGCCACCACTGCATGTCCACATGACATCTGGAACATACAGGCATGACAGTGGATGAAAGCCATCTATGATTGTGTGTAATATGCTTAAAAAGAAGAAGAAATGTGTACTGCCCCCAGACAGACAAGACCTCACGGACCTCCTGTAATCTTTGGCAACACACCCCAGGAGGGGGGCCGGGACCCCATGTTGGGAGAAAACGGGCGTAGCTCGACGGGTGGCATTTCATGTAGATATTACTTCATCAGTCCTTCATCACTCCCAAGACAAGATGGCCGGGAGTGAGAACGAGGTGGGCGGGGGTGTGGTGGGGGTTGGCGGAGAGGATTGGGAAATAGAGACACCTTTGCCAAGCCACCGAGCGAATATCGACCAGCTTACACGCTGCCAAGCCGGGCCGGGGGCCCTTGATTAGATTTGAGCCGATTCAATTAAGCGTTTTGTGTTAATGTCCCACACATCCAAAGTTCCAAGAGCTCGTCTGAGCAGAATCCGTCGAGATTATGATTACGTCGTTGTAGAAGGAGAGAGAGAGAGAGAGAGAGAGAGAGAGAGAGATAATGTGTGTGCGTGTGTGTGTGCGTGTGCGTGTGCGTGTGCGTGTGCGCGTGTGCGTGTGTGTGCGTGTGTGTGTGTGTTTGCACGCACACGCATGTGATCTCTCTGTTTTATTGATTTCTATCGATTCGGTATATGAGATCACTGCTACCGTCTTTCATCATCTCCATTGCTAGAATCCGACAGTGGTCCATCCGTCAGTAAAAAATGTTGACTTCAACGATAGCCAAAAGATGTATCTGGGATTCTGCTTCCCTGATTGAACTTATGATCACAGGTTGACGTGCTGACAAGCACAGTAATACCGACGTACGCTTGTGCGTGAGAGCTGTTATATATTTTTTAGAGTTTCTCTCCCTCTCTGTCTGACCACTGATGATATTTCCACCCCACCCCCCCCAAAAAGAAAGGAAAAAAAAAAACAGAGAAAATAAAAAGAAAACCCACCTCAAACTCAATCAGCAGTTCAATGCATCAAACGGCTGCCTTTATAAATCTTATGGAAATTTAATTTTCTCAACGCCGCCCCTGGAGAAAAGTACATGTGCATACACTTAAGGCTAAACTACCTGGATTGGAGCGCTGCCATGTATATCTATGTATATCTGGATGTTAAACAGAGACAGATACAAGTGCCACGGCAGTGTTTAGCTTATGGAACATTTGGCTCATGGTTAACAGGCATCCTCAAGGCAGGGCAATAAGACGTTTACAGTGTTGGAGGGTGGGAGTGGGAGTGTGTGTGTGTGTGTGTGTGTGTGTGTGTGTGTGTGTGTGTGTGTGTGTGTGTGTGTGTGTGTGCGTGTGTGTGTGTGTACGTGTGTGTGTGTGCGTGCGTGCGTGCGTGCGTGCGCGTGCGTGCGTGCGTGCATGTGCGTGTGTGGTGTGTGTTTGTGGGGGGGGTGGTCAGGGGCACTCTGGTTGAGGATTGTTTATTTCACAGTGCCATCGCTGTTCAAAATGGAAATGCGTGAATGTTGGTGAAATAAATGCAGAGGAAAAAAAGGCAAATCTATTTCAACAAGGCAATTCATGGTGCTTCACGCAAAACATTAAGTAAATAAAACACAATTTAAAATGACATTTGAATTCAGTGAAGACGAAGCAGGCTATTCAGCACACTGCAGAACAGTAGGCCAAAATAGAAATTCAAGAATGGTTCTCCACAATTACTGTGCAGAAAAATAGGTCAAAAGTCACTAAAAGGCTGCAGTTGCTGTCTTCAGTGATTGCAGCAGACTTAGTTTTCTGCGAGATCCAGATATGTGATGTGTATAAAACTAAATGACACCCCTCCACCTCTTTTTTTTTGTTAGGACAGACAGCAGACCTTTCCCAGATGATTTGACAGGTGGTTCATGATATCGCATAAGGTCAGAGAAATGTATTTTGGTCCTAAACCATTCAATGCTTTAAACAATATTATGAAATTGGTTCTTTTACATAGCCTACAGGAAGATTTAAGATTATATTCCCCTTTCCTGATTTTAGTAAGGATTCGAGTAGCAGTGCTGTGTATCAGCAGTAGTTGTTTCCTACGGGAGACCTGTAAAGATACCACCCGCCTCAGTGGCCTTGTGGTTAGAGTGTCCGCTCTGAGACTGCACGGGTTCGATCCCCGGCCGTGTCATAGTCCCTGCTGACTCTCAGCATCGAGGTTTGGGGCAAGACCCTACTTGCGTCATGTTCTGGGCCTGTACATCAACCTACCTCAAACTGCAGAAACAGGATCCTATACACTATGGGCTTCATATGGCTCAGCAAGGTGCTTAATTCCTGAACATAGTGGTACAGTAGTCAAGTATAACAGGGGTTTTCAACCTTTTTGACTCCAGGGACCACCATTTATTCAGCATTTGAGCCACGGACCACCATTTGATTACATTTTCACACCAAAGGGCTAAAATTAAAGAATTTGTTTGATTTTGTCCACAATTCCAGGCTGGATTTTGCCAACAAAACAGCGTAGACTTCTCAATTAAGTGGTGCTAATTCAGATGATGAATATTTTAACTCTTGAGAGTGTAAAAATGAAACCAAATGGACCCGCAAGGGTCCATTTGGTTTCATTTTTTACATTCTCAAGAGTTACATCTGGTTAACCAACTTTCCATCATTTAGCCTGGGGACCACCTGGAACCTTCTCAAGGAGCACTGGTGGTCCCCAGACCACCTGTTGAAAACCCCTGAAGTATAATACTGAAGATGAATCATGTGTGAGCACCAGTCCTTTAACCATAATGTTTTTTCATGGTCAGAGTAGATTAAATTTGGGATTGTGTTCAAGTCTGTGTCCAAGACTATACAGTATATCCAGATTGTTTTGCCTTGGCTGATGTGCTTTTTGACATTGCCAGTAAATTTAACTTGAGCCGCGACTGCACTCGGATGTGCATTGCACTTTCAATATTTCAATCAAAATTGGATTGGATTTTGCAAGACATAATCAAGGAAAACAGGACCAAAAGCCACTTTTCCGTGTGACTCTTTTGTGTTCTTTTATTACTGTGCATTTGGAAATCGTTGGCCGACGGCCCAGCTGTTTTATCCAGTGGACAATTGGATTGAAATTAATCTGTTTTTCCATCTATCCATCTTTTTGATAGTTGTGTGGCAGACCCCCCGGCCTCAGGGCTCTGCAGCGCGGGTGCAGTATGTGGCAGACCCCCCGGCCTCAGGGCTCTGCAGCGCGGGTGCAGTATGTGGCAGACCCCGCGGCCTCAGGGCTCTGCAGCGCGGGTGCAGTATGTGGCAGACCCCGCGGCCTCAGGGCTCTGCAGCGCGGGTGCAGTATGTGGCAGACCCCGCGGCCTCAGGGCTCTGCAGCGCGGGTGCAGTATGTGGCAGACCCCCCGGCCTCAGGGCTCTGCAGCGCGGGTGCAGTATGTGGCAGACCCCCCGCCTCAGGGCTCTGCAGCGCGGTGCAGTATGTGGCAGACCCCGCGGCCTCAGGGCTCTGCAGCGCGGGTGCAGTATGTGGCAGACCCCGCGGCCTCAGGGCTCTGCAGCGCGGTGCAGTATGTGGCAGACCCCGCGGCCTCAGGGCTCTGCAGCGTGGTGCAGAGCCCTGAGGTGCAGAGCCCTGCCTCTCCTCCAATCAGGAGAGAGATTAAATTTGGGATTGTGTTCAAGTCTGTGTCCAAGACTATACAGTATATGCAGTATGTGGCAGACCCCGCGGCCTCTGTCCATCATATGGCTTAGATATGGCTTATACTAGAGTAATGTCCTGCAGAGAACAGCGGCAAAACAAGCTTGAGGACTCTAACATTACACAAAGCTAACATGTTTAAGCATTTATTTCATATACATGTAGATTTCAATCCTGGCATTTATTGTGTTCATTTTGGGGGGAAAAAAAGCAGTGAGATGTTTCTCCTCTGTTAGCTCCTCAGTCAAATCTGGTCGCATATTTTGTTAGATTGCCAAATGCCAAAATTTTTAATTAAATATTTTCCGTGTGATTTGGATTTCTAGCATTTAATATAAGATATGCTTAATTGAATTCCTTACTCTGACCCAGCCTTACTGCTGATCTACAACTTAGTAGATGAGCTACTTCTTCGGGTAGGGAGACCCCCCCTTCCTCCCCTTCCTCCCCTTCCTCCCCCTCCCCGGGGTATGGATGCTGGGGTTCAAGTGGTTAAGGATGTGTGGTCCTCCGTGCCGGGAACTGTGCGGGGTGAGTGCCGGAGGGCTGGGAAGCAGCTCTGTGTGGAAGTGTTCTGGGAGTGTGTTTGGTTGACAAGCGACTGCCTGCTGCTATTCATCACTGCATGCGTGCGTTTGTGTGTGCGTGCATGTGTGCGTGCGTGCTTCTGTGTGTGTGTGTGTGTGTGTGTGTGTGTGTGTGTGTGTGTGTGTGTGTGTGTGTGTGTGTGTGTGTGTGTGTGTGTGTGTGTGTGTGTGTGCGTGCGTGCGTGCGTGCGTGCGTGCGTGCATGCATGCGTGGCCTGCTGTGATTGATCAAACTGTCTGATGGTGTATGATCACTCACTCAGCATTCTTATCAGTATATTAACGTGCACGTGTGTGTGTGTGTGTGTGTGTGTGTGTGTGTGTGTGTGTGTGTGTGCGTGCGTGCGTGCGTGCGTGCGTGCGTGCGTGCGTGTGGGTGTGTGCCTACTTGCGAGCTATAGGGCAAAATGTCCCCACAAGTCTAGTAGAATATGATAATAGACTTGCTCCTCACGACAAACTGCATATACTGTACGGTTGTTAGACTGCAAGTTGGGCCTACATAATGGGAAAAAAGATCAGACTTACTGCATGAATATTTGATATTATGTTAAGGGGTTATGCTGCCTGGATTGTGTGCATTGTGCATGGTGGGGTGTGTATGCGTGGATGCATGTTTGCATGTGTGCATGCGCGCATGTATTATGTGTGTGTGTGTGTGCCAACCTAATTGGCTGAGAGAGAGAGAGAGAGAGAGAGAGAGAGAGAGAGAGAGAGAGAGAGAGAGAGAGAGAGAGAGAGAGAGAGAGAGAGAGAGAGAGAGAGAATTGGAGTTAACTATATTGGAATGTAACATTGCTGCCAAGAGATGCTACTTTAGGGAAAACATGCACTTGCACACACACACACACGCACGCACACACACACACACACACACACACACACACACACACACACACACACACACACACACACACACACACACACACACACACACACACACACACACACACACACACACACACACACACACAAATTGTCACATTGCAATTTGGGGTGAAACAACTGGTACATGTGCATGAAGTGGAAGCTGATAATGCATGTATAATACATGTTTATTATACAGTTTAAACCAACCCAGAGTCTGTCATCTTAACTATGGACAAAAAAAATGCATAATGATAACAATCTGAGGACTTGGTTTTCTGGTGTCTTACAGTGTTTAGCCTCGTAGAGAAGTAAAGGAGAGAGGCAGAGAGATTTAGGAGAAAACAGGGGGAAAAATAACATAAAATACAGACAGGAGATATGTGAGAGAGAATATATCTGAAAGAGAGAAATAAATAAATAAACACATATGAGAGAGAGAGAGAGAGAGAGCCTGCGTCTCTTGTACTCTGACCGTTCCTCCATCACGTTTAATGGGGCTGCAATCCATCAGTGCCGCCATCTGTTCCCAGTCCCCCTGCCATCCATCCGTCAGTCCCCCCTACCCCCTCCGCCCCCACCCAATCAGATCCCCGTTGGCACTCCTCGCCCCTCAAAGCACCCTGCGCGCCGCTCCCACACAACTGATCTCCCTCCACCCCTATACCTCCCCCTTCACCCCGGCGCCTCGCGAAAAAAACAACCCGCGGTACACACACACGCAAGCATGCACGGCACGCTGATGCTCAAACTTTTTTTTTTTTTTCATTTCATGGACCCCCAGTTTGATACCCCACCCCCCACAATAAAGTTTTGTAATGTAATGTTCCAAAATCCTGTGTGTGTCCGTGCAGTGCGCGCGCATGGCCTAGTTTGCTTCTTTCGGGCGAGACGTGGCTGCTTGTTTCTCTGCACCCTCACTCAGCTCGTGGCAGGGCTGACCCTTGTACTCCCCATATACTGTACATAGTGTACAATATGTACTGTACCATTCCTGCCAGCCTCTAGTTATTCCTTCCTCCTCTTCCCCCAGCTGAGAGGAATTGGTTGTAGGAGTGTTTTGGGTGACTACGCCGGGCCTTGCCCCGCTCCCACTTCTTTAGCAGGGAAGGGGGGAAGAGACCGAGCCAAGTTCCGCTGGCTGCCAAAGCCACTGAGCATCAGCTGCGGAGTTCTGGCTGCACCTAATGGGGTCCTATAGCACAGGGTACACTGTGTTTCTCCATGCCACCCGGGCTGACGGAGCCAAAAAAACACGTTTTTGGCTGGGTGGGGTGCTGTTTTGTTACAGGGGAGGGATGATAATCGCGTGAAGTGAACCTGCCCTCACAGGGAACTCAAAAACTGGGAGGAGTTGTGCAGATTCTTCTGTTGCATCTTCTGCTACTCATGAAACGTTCTCCTCCATGGTGCAATTGCAGATGCATTGTTACCTTACATCGCACTGCGTGCTGTTGTGCCGTGTTATACATGACATTTGTGTCACTACCGTTAAGGCCTAGCAGAGATGGATTTTCGGTGCCCACCGCAACCACCGTTGCCTGCAATATGACGTCATACCACCGCACTTTGAAGCCCTCCTCTCGGATTTTACTAACCACCACACCGCACCGGTTGCTTGTTTTTAACGGCTGATTAAAAAAAATAAAACATTCTTATTATAATTGAGGCAGGTAGAAGTAGAGAGAGAAACAGAGGGGGGAATGAACAACAACGAGGAGAAAGGGGGGGCGGGGGCGAGGCGAGGCGAGGCGAGGCGCGGCGAGGCGCGGCGCGGCGGTGCTGGTAGTGGACTTTGGAATAGCGGTGGTCGCGGTGCTCTGAGCGGTGCTTGCGGTGGCCACCGAAATTCTGAACTCTGAATGAGTTATTTTTTTTGCTGGTGCATGCAGTGCCTGAGACAGGCGTGGGCATTCCGGACATTTTTGCGTGATTCGGCCAAGGCCGGTGCGATAGACCTACTGTACGCTACCGACTCGTTGGGTCGAGTCTTGGAAGCAAAATACATGAGTTAAAAATGTTTGTTCTGAAAGAATACATTCAAAGATGCACAACATTTTCACGATTTTGTAAAAATAGCAGATCTACAAAGTCATGCCAGCTGCATGGCACACCGGAAGCGGACTTACTCTTCAAAATAAAAAAACATGCAGGATGTGTAGACGTAGGACACAATACACACAGAAGTCAGGAGGAATCGACAATGTGCAGTCTGGTCTTTATTATTTTTTATAACCTGCAAGAAATTGAATAGGGAAAAATTTTAGTAACAGGATTACTTTACTTGTAATAAATGTAATCTTGTTACGTAGTGTCGTTATTAATAACACCCAACACTACATGTCAAACTAAAGGGTCCTTGTTCGAGAATGCTAGATGTGTAAAAAACATTTATTATAGCATTCCTGGCACATCAATTCATTCGGGGATCCGCTGACTAATATGTGTGAAACTGGAGGTCTTTGTTGTCAAGAAAGTTTGGGAAGCACTGTGCTACGTTACCTGACGTTGTACTGAGTGACCCCATGCACTGTTTTGAGTCTAGTGCCACCCTCAGGCCAAAACCCCACCTTTGCACACATGGACGGCTCATCAGAAATCTAATTGGGAGATTGCAGGGTTGAACTTTAGTGGGTCTTGGTGACACGGTGGCCTTTCCTCTCGCAGAAGCTTTTCATTGTCCCAGACAGTGGGTCTCCCTTGAGACAAAGGTCAGACAAGCCTGAGCCGCCTGGCCAGCCCCGCCTTTACATGACATTACTGTTGGGCCATTCAGAGATAGTGACCGTCTCTGTTTACTAATAACTGAAGATTATGACTTCCAGTTTTCATACCACAGCGCCTAAAAAGGTGTAGGCCAGGGGTTTTCAACAGGTGGTCCGGGGACCACCAGTGGTCCTTGAGAGGGTTCCAGGTGGTCCTCAGGCTAAATGATGGAAGTTTGGGTAACCAGATGTAACTCTTGAGAATGTAAAAATGAAACCAAATGGACCCTTGTGGGTCCATTTGGTTTCATTTTTACACTCTCAAGAGTTAAAATATTCATCATCTGAATTAGCACCACTCAATTAAGAAGTCTACAATGTTTTGTTTTCAAAAAATCCAGCCTGGAATTGTGGACAAAACCAAAAGAATTCTTTTAGTTTTAAGTCTTGGGGGTGAAATTGTCATCAAATGGTGATCCGTGGCTCAAATGCTGAATAAATGGTGGTCCCTGGTGTCTAGTGGTGTATAGTCGCCTAAAATTGCCATTCGAGCCTCGGACAGCAATTTCAGACGCGTGCCCCCCGGGCACGCGTCTACTAACTCTTAAAATCGTGGATGTTGCCATCGGTAGATAGGTTTTATACTGCCCTGAGATGTGATTGACATCTGTGAATACACCAGTCATGACACCGCTCTCCTTTTCTTTCCTTTCTGATGAGACCGATCCGACACAGCCACGGTAACACGGGTAACACGCTGTTTTGATTGCCAAAACATGCTGTCCGTCGGCTCGTTTAATTATTTGTTTGCTATGAACGACTACGTGTCTATTGTAGGCTATATATAGTCTAAACTGCCTGCTGCTGCTGGCTAGCCTGCTGCTGGCTAGGTAAATACCATACCATAACCATAAAACCAACCAGTCAGCGTGCAGCTCTATAGAGTACAGACGGAGTTGCGCAAACTCCGTTCACTTCCTAGAGCCAGTCTAATGGTGGACTTCTATTGAGAATGGGACACCTTCAGTGAAAACAATGCATTTCCAACTGCAGTAACAGCGCGTTTCACAGCGAGTTTCTGACCCCTCGATGTCGCAAATCTACTAGATGGGGGGGAAAAGTTAAATAAATAAATAAATGCGAATGGTTCGGGATCATTAATATTCGTTCGCGTGGCGACCTTAGCGAGCGAACTGGTGTCAAAGAGGTTGAAAACCCCCTGGTGTAGGCGATACTTCATGCTTGTTGTGCGTCTTTCACAAATTAACGAATATCCTTCGTTGGCAGGGCCTATCAAAAATAAAGACCTGAAATAGTTATACATGTTATTGGCTTAATTATTATTGTACCACCTGGAGAAAGCCTTAACAGCTGCCAGAGGATACAGGATAAAGAAATTGAATTGGAATTTGAAAAAATGAGAGATTAACAGCACCACAATCATTGTGTAAGAATACACCAAGCTCAGATGATAAACATAAGATTTAGGCTACTGCAAACCCCATGGACCATCCCTCATTTTCCCCTATCTGTTTCAACACGCGTATTGGCTCTAGCGCCCCCTACCCCTCGATGTCAAAGCCGCACACAGACGCATCTACAAATTATGTATATAAACGAGCGTCTGCCCGACTACTCACCATTACAGCGCTGCGGTTGCTGCTCGGCTGGTTAGATTGGTATTATTTGTCTCCAAACAATCCATTCAAAACAACAACAAAAAAACTACCATGATGTTTTCTCGAAATAATTCATTCTTTTATGAAAAACACCCTCCATTTAGACCCTTATAGTGATTTTTGACTGCTTCGCAGGGAAAATGCCACCGACTGGAACAAGAGCTCACACTTGAGTGCTGCTACTGGAGGAGCTTTACTTCCTCCCTTCCTTTCTGTGGAAAATCCCCGGATGTTTCTATAGTGGGCTCCCTATCGTGGCACGGTGTTGTACTCAGTCCTCACAGTGTCCCCTGACAGGCGCTAGTAGGCATGTTGTTCCATTTTGATATACAGAGAGAGAGAGAGAGAGAGAGACAGACAGAGACAGAGAGAGAGAGACGTCCACAAAGGTTGTTCTTCCTCATCACAAACAGACAGTGATGCACCACTTTGAAACGACTCCCCCTCCCCCTCCTCCATTCCCATGCTCCGGCACCAGGCCTCCCCCTGGCACAGTGTTCCGCTTGTTGTCTCTACTTTGTAGCTTTTTTAATTAAGGTACTTTATTTTAGTCCACTTTAAAGTGCCTTGCTGTTGTTTACAATGTTGTCCTTCAGTGATTATATAATACACAGTAGCCTATAGCCCTATAGCACACACACACACACACACACACACACACACACACACACACACACACACACACACACACACACACACACACACACACACACACACACACACACACACACACACGCACGCACGTGCGCACACCCTGTGAAGTTTGGTCGTTGCTGTTTGTTGTTGTAATTCTTTTTTCTTATCCCAGCTGGTGGCCAAACAAGAACGCCCCTAGAGACACTGACATAATTACCAAAACCTGCTGACAAAGGGGGTGCTATTGTCTTGCAGAACATGGTTGCTTAGGAAGATCAAATAAAACAAAAAAATCACACCCGTGTGAAGTGAGTGGCAGTGTTGGGCAGTAACGAATTACATATTTATTATTGCCTTTTCCAGCAAAAGTAGTGTAACAATATTACTCTGCCAAAATGGGCAATATGTAATATATTACTTCGCCAAAACACAGCTCACTATTGTTAATGCCTTATTGTTGTTGTTACATGTGAAAATAGAACAGATATACAAGCTACTGACAGATAACAAGATGCACACATGACATAGACTACAACTACAAGTTGTCGCTATAAACAGCATTGTACATCTCTATTCATTTACTAAATGGACCCATAAGAGTGCATTTGGTAAGGGGGGGCTCCAGGGAAAATCTTGCCTAGGGCTCCAAATTGTTTAGTAACACCACTGCATTAGGCCATGGGTCGTGGGCTGGGGGTGGGGTGGGGTGTGGTGTGTGTGTGTGTGTGGTGTGGTGTGGTGTGGTGTGGTGGGTGGGGTAGGAAGGTGACGTGTCGGTGCATTTGTTCCCTGTGAGTGTGCATTCCATCACAACTGCATGATGGGAGGGATCGGTGGGGTCCATTGATTTCCATTAGCTCATGGCCTGTCCCGTTCAGAAAGCCTAATATAACTAGATGGATGTGTTGAAGGGGCCTGTTCAGACACATGCCTAATTGGGGACAGTGCTAATTAGCGCTGGGCTAAGTGGGAGGGAGGGAGGGGGGTGTTTAAGAGACCGCCAGGTGTCAATGGAAGCATCCTCGCACTGGTCTACACTAAATACTGTATAGGGTGCAACAGGTAACCAGCAAATCAATTTAATTGATTATTAACCATTGAATACAATGCAAATTACATGCATTCCCGGTTTTAATGGCTTGGAAGAAAAGAAAATGAATCAATAGTTGCAGCCTGCGTTATTGACAGATCAATTTGAGCACTTAGTCGTACAACAACTAGTGAACACGTAGTGAAAACGAGAGGCTACATCTCAAGGGTACGTCCTTTTCAAAAAGGTGTTGGATCACACACAGCTGATCGACAAGTTCAGCTGGTACAACGCATTGTGAGAACAGAGAGTAGCATTTTGTGGTTTTAGGTAAGGTTAGCCAAAGTTGTGGCAAATCTGGGATAAAAAGTTCAGATTTTCTTCACTATGTGTTAATAAAGGTGTCTGATTGGCTGGATCCTATACCCACCCTCCTGATTGGGTGGGTCCAAAAGCAGCTGTCATCTGATTGGCTGGGCCTCTTGGTGGCCACTACGCTAAGCTGCCTCCCGTTCACTCCCACTTTAATGAGGTTATTATGGTTATTATGACTGCTACCCTTTGGCAGTCAATACAAACAGGCAGCTGGATGTTGGTAGTGATGCCAGAGAATGACACAGACGTCTGTAAATACACTGTAGGTCAGGCTGCATGATGAGAAATGGATGCTTTTGAGATGCTCAGATAGTACTTTTAACCCTAGAAGGCCCAATTTTATTTCTACTTGGAAAAAAAAAAGTTTTCAACCGTACTACTAGTTTGTACTACCATGATCTGTTAAAAACATTAATAGATCATAAATATATATACAGTATATATGCAAGATAGGATAGTTATTGAAATAATTATAATAAAAATGGGGGATATCTTTTAATATAATGAATGTACATTTTCTAGACATTCTAATGATCACAAAACATATATTTATTGCATTTTACTTACTTTTATTAGGATTAAAGGCTAAATGTCAAAGGTTAAAAATGTTCAGAGATTAATTGAAGAGGCTAATTGCAGCCTCTGTGGTGGGTAAGTCTCTGCAAATATCATGACCAATTGCAATGAAATACTAAAAAAAATATCATCAAACATGATATTTATGTAATGATACGTAATGATACCAATAAATTAAAGGGTTAATGTTGCCAAAAAGCAACACTGGGAGCCTGAAAATACACTGCACGTCAGGGCTGCATGATAAGCAATGAATGCTTTTGAGATGATCGGAAATGGTGCTTTTAATGGAAGTAAACAGAGTCAGATTTACAAATCACAACGGCACAGGGGACGAGGAGGGTGGCCAACAACAAGAGCAACCATAATGAGGTAAACAGAGTGTCAGCGCATTGATTATACAACGTCATACAACCTCTTAGTATGAATGCGGATATACAAATGTGGATACAAATGTGGATACAGATGTGAACCAAACCAAAACAAATGTGAACCAAATGGACCCTAGCGGGTCCATTTGGTTCCATTTGTACCCTCTCAAGAAAAGGGGTCTGAAAGAAAAAACATTTAGCATGGTAAAATACATCTTGATGATGTCATCAGATGTATTTCGCCATATGTTCATGATTTCTTCAGTCCTCCATTTGTAGGAAATACAGAATTGGGGGAACTTTTTTTTATCATGTCCACACGACATCTCTAAGGTAAATTAATGACATATTAAAATGTTGAAAATGGGTGGAGTTCCCCTTTAAGGCCCCTGATCTAGGCTATGGGGGTAATCGCTCCACTTGTGGCCTAACAAAAAGGTATGGCATAGTGAGTATTGGTGGTGTGGCTCATGGTGAGCATTGCAGGTTGCTTGTCTCCCTGTGGGCCGTTCCGTCAATGCCACTAATTAAATCTGCACTTAACTGAAAAAGCCCTGTTTGAATGAACGCCGACTTCCACTTAAAGGCTCGAGCTCTGTTCCATTAACACACCCCATATGTGTCTTGTTTTATCTGCCTTTTCCCACTCAAAGTGGATTCACCACATGTTTCACAAACAATGCGTCCCTGTAGGTTGGCTAGACCTGGCCTAATGGTGGCTGAGGAATGGCAAGGCACAGCCAATGTGCAATGTGACTTATAGGCAGGGCCAGATTCAGCCAGCCCTAGTAGGGTAGGCTGGAAGAACGGCAGGGTGGGCAACTTCAAAGTTTTACATATTATGCAAAACTTTGAAGTCAAAAAGGATAAAAATCACTGCTTCATATTATGAAGCAGTGATCTTTATCCTTTTTGACACCAGGTCCCACTATTTATTCAGCACCTGAGTCATGGACCACCATTTGATGACGTTTTAGCCCCACAGTAAGTAGCCTTGCCAGGCCATGATGTCAGGAGGCCCAGCTGAGCCATTGAGGCCCATATAGGTCAGGAGCCTATCTCCTGTTTCTGTAGCGTGAGGCAGCTTGATGTACAAGTACATCCCCTGGACATGACGCTAGTATATCGCAGGGACTTACCCCCAATCCATCCCTTGATGCTGAGTGCCAAGCAGGGAGGCATTGGGTCCCATTTTTTAGAGTCTTTGGTATGACCCGGCCGGGAATCGAACCCCGACCACTCTAACCACAAGGCCACTGAGCACGTTTTAGCCCCACAGACAGACCCCAAAACTAAAGATTTCTTTTGCTCTTGTCCACAATACCAGGCTGGATTTGTGTGGACTTGGGCTAATTCAGATGAATATTTTAACTCTTGAGAGTGAGAAAATGGTATGGAGAGTGTTTTTACGCTCTCAAAGAGTGACATCTGGTTAACCAACTTTCCATCATTTAGCCTGGGGACCACTGGTGGTACCCGTACCACTGGTTGAAAACTACTGCTATTACCTTTCATTGGGTGGGCAAGATCCGGCCCTGCTTATAGGCACTTCACTTTTGTAAAATTGTCAGGAAGGACGAAATCCACTATAGCGACTATAGACCAAGTCGCAGCCACACCGCTTTACTAGTCACACTAGTCACGAACAGAGTCGCGTTTGAACCACGTACGGCAGGGTTTTCAACCTTTTTGACTCCAGGGACCACCATTTATTCAGCATTTGAGCCACGGACCACCATTTGAGAACATTTTAGCCCCACAGACCCCAAAACTAAAGATTTATTTTTGCTTTTGTCCATCTTCTAGTTGTGTAGACTTGGGGCTAATTCAGATGATGAATATTTTAACTCTTGAGAGTGTAAAAATGAAACCAAATGGACCCGCAATGGTCCATTTGGTTTCATTTCTACGTTCTCAAGAGTTACATCTGGTTAACCAACTTAGCTGGGGACCACCTGGAACCCTCTCAGGGACCACTGGTGGTCCCCGGACCACCTGTTGAAAACCCCGTTTGACGTACGGTGTTACCACTTGCTTACTATTTGCGACCATAGTGTTGTAGTGTTTCAAATCATTTTAAATATAAGCACTTACATTTGAAATATCTTGGGTTGTGTTACATGCCATCATGTTTGGGCATTTAGTGGGGCAATGCCCCCCATGCCCATGCCTAGATCCGCCCCTGCTTGAGGTTATGGAGTTAGTCTGGTGTTAGTGTTCGAGATATGGTTTAGTAATCCCCACCTATAAACTAGTCGCTACCTGGTCACAATCACAAGCGATATACTGTACAGTAGCTGCAACCTGCTCTATAGTCACTGTTGGATCTCACTGCTGTTCATAGTTATTGCTTTATGCAGATTTCCCTCTTGAAAATCTTGATCGCAAACCACCCATTTCACCACTGGACACAACAGCCATATTTCAACCAGAATATGTTGTAATTAAAGGAGCAAAGTACTCCTCAGGACAATGGTGGTACTGTGAGATTGAAGTGGATGTTTAACCCATTGAGAAAGATGTTTTAAGCTACTTAAAAAGCTGTTGAAAAACAGCAGATCTACACGCTCATTGCTCAGTGCAAATTTAAAGGTCTACTATTTTTGAAAAAATCTTGATTTTTTTCATGAGCGAGCGTGGGCCTCTTGCTAGCTATTACGTTACAATGACAGTGTAATCATCACACATACGTGTTGTGGTGTGACTGGCATAATGGACCAAATTGGGAGAAGTAAAGGGGCAAAATAATTGTCTACTCAAATCCAAAACAAATCATAATGGATGTCTGGGGTGCCTCAGAGTTGGATACAGCCCAAATGAAATATTAATTTTCAGCCCTGATATGAGCACCCCATAATAGGGTTAATAAGTTGCTTGATGGGTTCCTTTGGTGTTGCAATCCACACTAAGCAGGCCCAGAGATGGCTGCTTACAAACAAATCAACCGCTATGCCGTTGTTTGATCTTCCCCTTCCCGAATCGCCGCGTGATAAAAGCAATATAACTGCAACGCGTGCAAACAAGAAGCATGGCACCTCGCCGCTCGCACTCACACGCTGAGTTAGAGGCTTGATGCAACACAATGCCACAGACTGGCAAAGATCTGAAAGTGTGGGGAAAAAAAGAACGTCGTCGGTTGCCTCATTAGAGATGCTATTCATATTTCCTGGCAGACAATAGCAGCGGCTATGGGAGAGGGATTCAGCGGAAAAGGTCACTAATGCTATTTATTGGACTTTCTGCTGCAATTTGGGCAGGTCTGCCCTGCTAATGTATAAAGAGGACATGTGGCGGTTGAGTCGATGCCAGGCTGCAAACAACAGAGAATGTATTGATTGTTGGATAAAGGTGTAAAAAATAAATAAATATTGAAGAAATACAGAGCTTGAATACCAAACGCGACATTTTTGCCTTCATAATATTATCATTGTTTGCAGATGTCCCTTCTCTCAAATGCGTGTATTGGTCTGTACAGGGCTTTCATTGGGTTGTGACACTTTTTTTAGTTCACAGAGCCCAGGTGAGTTCACGGTGCTTCGCAAGAAATCCCCTTTTATGATTCCTATAATAGTAATTACTATTTCAAGGACTCAGAAATAAGACTTTTCAGAACGTACATGCAGTAAATTAGTAAGTAAATAATCAATCAAACAAAACAAACAAACAAACAAACAAATTAAATTGTGATATTAATTTCCCACCCATTTTGTTCTTCATATTTTGTAAAACATATTTCTTACTTTTTATTTCAGTTACCTAAAATCTATAAGTTGGTTCATTATTTGTTAGTCTTTAGTTAATTAATAGCCATGGACACACTCTCTCTCTCATGGATTATTTGTTAATTAAATTCCTCTGAGTTGGAACTATTCTGTTTCTGTCTCCCTCATTGTTATTACTTCTGAGCATGCTGGTTGTATTTGTAACACGCACAGAGGTTGTACTTTTTCATTGACAAATGGAAGCTCGTCTGTTTTTGGCCGGATAAGCGTTTTGCGATAGATTTTGTCTTCTTTTTGTTGGGGTGTGGGATTCTAGGAGTGAGGCCAAGTAGTAGCCTCATGGCCACTTTGTGGAAGTCTGGAGCCTTGTTTTTAAGGCCTTTGAGGTGCTGTGGTACAGCACCAACCTTGTATGCAGCAACGGATCCACGAAATTGTGACTCGGGTCGATTTCAAGGCGGGGCTAATGCAGCTTTGTTTACATAGAAGTCACTCGATTGGACTCCCCCCCCACCCCCCTGGAGCCGTCCCTGGAGCCATCCCTGCTTGTCTGATGGCTGTTTTTGCTGTGTTCTGTTCACCTCCACCATCTGTTCTCTCCCCTCAGGTAGGATATTGCATCCAGCTTACTGATGTGCTTTCTATCCAGCTCACTGATGTGTTTTCAAAACCAATTGCTTATTAATCAGTATGGAGTGGATTACGGTGTCAAAGGCCCAGTACGACCATGCCACGCTATGCCAGCATCCGACCCCTGTCTGATGTGGTCGCTCAAATAGGAGCTGTGTGTCAGTGGGGTGGGATGTTCTGAAGCCAGTGTTTTTTCAGTGACATTATACTTCTTAACCTGTTCACAGACTAGTTTCTCCATCACTTGGAGCTAAGATTAGAGATAGGGTTGTAGTTGCCACGATAATTTGCTGCCTTTTATGTGCAGGGGGTTACTACAAGGCCGATCCCAATGGGTAAAATAGGTGTAAAATGCGTGGCCAGCCATCTATTGCAGTTTGGCAATAGCTTTGGGCTTTGAGCGAGTGAGCCAAAGCTTATTTCAATATGCCAATATGCTTTTCTGGTGATAAAATCATTTATCAAAGAAAAAAAATCACACCAAATGCTAAATTATGTTAAAAAAGTAAACCTTTAGAGGTGTACTGGGTAAATTGACTGGTGGTCACTGCCGGTAGTGGAGTTTTTAGATCGAGTCCTATATTTTCCAGCATCCCTTGCGTGTTTTAGTTGCATTCTGATTGGTCCTTGTAATCAAGGGCCAATGAGATATGTGTAGGAAACCTTTTTTGATCAGGCCTTGTGGGCTGTAATTTGGGGAGTGGCTTATGTGACAAATATGCCAGTAATAGTGGATATAAAATTTAAGATTTTTTTAAATGAGAAAGTTACCTAGTGCACCTTTAAATGGTATTAAATCGAGTAATATACATGTTTAGATTGATGGTAGATGGCATACACATGCACGCACACACGCACACACACACACACACACACACACACACACACACACACACACACACACACACACACACACACACACACACTCACACACACACACACACTCACACACACACACACTGATGAACTGGCTAACGCACTCCACAACATATTAATTCAATGTCTTCATTTTGGTCATGTCCAGTTGCTGCATTTCCCTTGTTTAGTGTCTCAGAGTATGGCTTTAACAGGCATAAAACTAGCTCACGCCAGAGCCAGAATATGCCAAAAAGTGACATGTTGCCTTGATATGCAGTGTGTTGCAATATGTTGCAATCAGCTTGTTTATGTATTTATTTAGAGAGGGGGGGTTATATTGAGATAGCAGTTTGGAAACCATGGCAACCGACTGTTGATGATTCATCTTATATAAAACTAATCTGTCTGGCAGTGGTTGAGTTAGTGCACAGCCCTTATGGTTGTCTTTTTCCAGCCCTTGTTGTCTGTTTGTTCTTTATTTATTTTTATTTTTATCTAAATGCATTCTGTAGCCTACTTCTTTGGGCCAAAATAACACAAATAGATGACCTACTAGCTCACAAAGCACATGATGATTGCTTGAGACTCAGCTATATTTGACTTTTTTTTTTACTTCTTCATGTGGTTAAGTGTGTCAGTATTGACAAGAGCTTTGTGACCCTGCAAAACAACATATTTTCTATTTTTTCCATTTTCCATAAAGTAACAAGGTTATTTCCATGTACCAACAGTGACAGGCGAGACAGAGACAGTTACAGTACATACCTTGCACTTGATGAGGCCCAATAGATTTTCAATGTGAGGATTGAAACAGTTAAGACTTAGAGTTTCAGCTTCATTATCTTTGTCAGATGCTTTGAACAGATATATTGACAGCTCATTAGGGGGCAAATCAACTGTGTTAAGGCTAATCTATGCTCCATGGTGTGGTGGAGCACGCGCAGAAAATAGCAGACACACAAGATCACACGTGTTGGCAGATGCTTCATTAGGCTAAAAGAGACAGTGGTGGGAAGTGAATTGTTTTGCTTAAAGGGATAGCTCATGTTAATTAACAAGAGTTGCATGAAATACTTGCCATACATAACAGTGGTTGGAAGTGCATTAATACATTAACCACCTGTACCTGCCATCCCCTGTGCCATACTGGAGGAACACAGCAATTGATTCCATTCTTTAATTCACTGATGCAAACGTATCGTTTACCGACCGTCGTTTTATTGCATTTTATTTGGGACAAATTAGGCGTAACCATTTCGGGAAAAATAAATAAATAAAAGTGTTCCTGGACCCAACCATTATCTCAGATTTGCCCCCTCAAGTCCCTTGGTGGGAGTTCTGCTCTGATTCTGGACTATTAAATAGTTTCTGTCATTTTGGGGGGAGGGGGTCACTGGGGTCACTTATTAAATGTAAATGAAGACTTTTTAGTGTATTTTGAAAACAGCAGATCTGCAAATGTGCCTCAGCGTGATGCATTGTGAGCTTGTAAGTCTGCCAATTTCAAAAGGCTGAAAGTTTTCAGGGCTGTTAGTAAGCTTAATGTGTGTTTACTAATGAATTTGCAAAGTAACTATAGTAACTAGTGTTGCACCGATGTATCAGCCTACATATCGGTTTAGTCCAGTACTTAGCATATATACCTGTTCGCAATTTTGCGTCATGGAAATTTCTCACTTGAATTGAGTCAAGGGGTCCCTAGACATGAAAAACCACCGAGGTGCTTGTCCGTCATAGTGGGACGAATGGCTCAATGGCCGAATCAAATATGGCCGCCATCGTATATGATGATAATCCAACTTTTGTGTACATACACATGCAATACCTCTATCCTGACTAATTTGGGGTGGGGAATTCATTTCTGATGTTGTTATGACCATTTTGGGTGTTTTTGACCTTTAAAGTTCATGGTCAAGGTCATTTTGCAATTCCGAAGACCTAATTTGGCCATTGTTATGATAAAAACTGGTGCAGTGGGTCTAATTCAAATAATTCTGACATGTATGACTCCTGAGTGATATTGATATTGATAAATAGAAGTAGATAAGTATTTTGATGGGTCGGTGGGCGTTGGAGGCATTTGTTTCGCTTAAAGAGCATGCAACCACTACTTCAGCTACTGATGGGGGAGGCCACGTGGAGGCTGTCTTCTCCTCCCCATTTTTATTTATTTATTTATTTATTTATTTTTGTTTTGTTATTTATTCAATGACTGACTGATTGACTTTTGACTGAACTGTCAATATATTTTTTCAATGACTGAATAGCAATTCTGTCCCTTACTTTTGTTATTATTTAGAACAGAAGATGTGCAATACATAATAGCAATCATACATTTCTCTTTTAACCTTTTTTAAGTAGGTGCTGAAATTATTAAATAAGAGTGCTAAAGTGATATAGGTATTTCCTCTCAAAGTGGATATATGTGGACATGCACACTAGTGTGATTGATTATTACATTATTATTTTCCATGGCAGAATGTAATGCATGTAAGTCCATCAGCACAGCAGCTACATCGTTGTGTGCACTGGCCTGCACAGTTGCACACTGTGAGCTGAGTGCTGACTTGTGGTAAGGGCTTCAGGTATTTTGATGGAAGAAGTGTACCAAAGTTCTCCCCCCATCCATGCTCCATTGGTGCTAGTTTTGCCTGTTTCCTTGGATGTAGCCAGCAGGTTGCAAACCCTATGCACCAGAAAGGCACCTCGTTTGATGTGACCTCTGATTACATTGCTTGTGGGAGGGATAGCATCAATTCCAGTAGCATCAATTCCAGTACTGACACTGAAATAGTTTTCCAACCTATGGTCATCAAACGTTTCAGTTGTTGTATTGACCTGGCCACTGTCCAGTTAAGGTTTCTGTCTCACCAAAGTTTATCAAGATATTGTACTGGGTCAGAAACCATGGCACCATATTTGGTGCCCAACGTATAATGGATTGCATTTTTATAGCTTTTTATATGCTTTCCAAGTGCTCAAAAGAATGTTACATTCATTCATACATTGGGAGGTAAAGCGGCGAACAGTCGACGCCAGCGTCCTCATTTCCCACATTCACACACCAATGGTGGCAACAAGCTCACACCGACCAACTCATTGGAGGCAATTTGGGGTTCATTGTCTTGCCCAAGGACACATGTAGACAGGAGGAGCAGAGATTCGAAATCGGTTCATTGGATGACTTGCTCTACCTACTGAGCCATAGCCGCCCCACCTTGCTCACGCAGTCATCTCCAGTCAGGATATGTGCCTTGATCACAATCTTGGCTAGGGGTTTTCCAAGATAAGAGACTACTTGATTCTGTGGCAGCATGCGTCGCTTTTCCCTAGTGTCATACTGCAGCCAGATTTCCTTCACCCCCAGTAAGGGAAAGGTGTCCGCATCATTGGAAACTATAACAACTCTCTTGCACTGTTTAACATGAATTGTCCACTCCATATGCAACACTAGCCTGGTGACAGCTTCCGCAATTCAGTTCAAGAGATCAGTGATGTCCTCACCACCAGCAAAATCTGCTGGAGAACCTCAGTGTTGTGGAAGACAGAGCTGACACTGATGGTATTGCAACAGGCTTGACTGCACACCATATCCTGAACTAACAGCTGGAGATTCCACTTGTTCTCAGAGTCCCTGATCCTGTCAAGTTGCTGAGGATGGGAGAATGGCCATCATGCCAATGATGTCAAAGGCTGCTGCTGAGTCTGTACATCAAATGTCCTCCACTTCCTTTAGAAAGATGTAGGAGATGTAGGAATGTAGGAATCAAGTACAAGGTGAATGAACTATGGCTCTTGGCAGAGGGATGATGTAGACTTGTAGAGGGGTGACATGAGGTCTACCACAACATGAGTTGCAAGAGTAGATGTTTCACTCAATTGGGTGAGATGAAGTCCAGGCTCAATCTCACTGACAAGAGTTGAGTTGTTGACATAAGCTGGAAGGTCACCATCAACTATTCTTCAAAATGGTTGTTGGGCCTTCAGTGGTTGCTTGTTTAAGTGAGGTAGCTTCCTCTTTGGTATGTCTTCTCTGTCTACAGCCTGCTTTGTGAGCAGTTTGTGCAGTGCTACAGGTACATTGACGAGTATAGATTCTGGCACTCTAACATGAAGTCCAGCAGCTTCACCACAGTGTTGCTGAATGTAAGGCACAGAGTGGTGCACAGTGCATGCTGGAGATGGAGATGGAAGGTTGAGGATGTTGGTGATCAACCCAATCTCATGAAACAAGAGCTGAAACTCTGCAACAGCATTTGCATTGCATGTGGCTCCTACTACATAGTGACCTCCAGGACCCTTCAACACCTGCTGAATGGTCTGCTTGAACTTCATGTCACTCCTACAGCACAGAACACCTTGACGATCCTGAACAACCCACTGACCAGTAGAGCCCGGGGTGTGTGAACTCTATCACCTTGATTTGCACAAGATACCATAAGCATGACACAGGAAGTGCATTCACATTTTGCATTCACATTTTGCAAATATCACCATAGTCTCAACATTAGCCGCATGTAAATTCCAGTTTCCTTCCCTTTCAGAGACTACAGCAGTTTTATTACAGCTACCAACTCCAGCCAAACTCCAAAGAATTGCCTGTTTTGAGTTCTGACTTGGCGTCACATTCCTTCTCAAACTCCAGAAATTCCTCATTAAATTTCTCTACTTGTCCTATCGGGGCATCAAGCTGTTATGGGCAAAGTTGATTTGCAGCCAGCAACCATCCTGTGCTATCACTGGATATGCAGCTTTGTCCTTGTAGTGCCAAACATCTCCTACAATCATCTGCTACAATCAGCATCCTAGAGCCTGCCATAATGACTGCCGTTTAACACTGATTCTATTGCCATATGTCTTGCACATGTTGGCTTACTAATGAAAAAACAAGAGATATCAGATATGAATAATTAATAAATGTCAGAATTAGTTGAAATAGACCCATTGCACCTGTTATTACCCCTAACAATGGTTAGTTATGGTCTTTGGAATAGCAAAATGACCTTGACGATGACCTTTAAAGGTCAAAACCACCCAAAATGGTCATGACAACATCAGAAATGAATTCCCCACCCCCAAATTAGTCAGGATAGAGGTATTGCATGTGTATGTGCACAAAAGTTGGATTATCATCATATACGATGGCGGCCATATTTGATTCGGCCATTGCGCCATTCGTCCCACTATGACGGACAAGCACCTCGTGATTTTTCATGTCTAGGGACCCCTTGACTCAATTCAAGTGAGAAATTCCCATGACGCAAAATTGCGAACAGGTATATATGCTAAGTACTGGCCTACATATCGGTTTGGTCGATGTTTGCTGTTATCTGTTATTATTACGCTATTATTGGATGGTTATGTGAGAAATCCTGCAGAATGGGAGGTAATTTGAGTGCACAATGCTGAATTTCTCTTCACCAAACATTCCCTCTGTTTGCAAATATCATACAAGCTTGCATGTTAAAAAGCATGTTAAAAGCATGGTGTAAAAAATGGAGCCAAGCTTTAAGCATTGATTTATCAACGACTATTACCAGTTGATGTGAGAGCTGTTTTCTGGCTCCCATGGCTGATATAATGCTTCTCAGGGTGCATGATCCATATGCAACCCTCATAAGTGGTGAATTAACTCCACCGCTGTGAAATTTATTTGAATTTTTATTTGATAGGGTATGATGCAATTTAACATAATTCCGATACCGAGCATGAAACTGATTGTGCCGTGCAGAGAGTTTATAGCCAGGGCTAATTTATTGCATTACATAACCGCTAAGAGAGTGCTTATTTGAGCCCATTGCTGCCTTTCTCTTTTTTTTCTTCTTTTTTCCACACCCTGTGTTCAATTAACAGTGTGGATATTACAATTTGATTTAACACAATGCCATGCGCTCACATGGGACTTTAATTAAGGGAGGTTTTAATGAAACGGCCTTTGACTCTCTCAACACTGCACCTTTGGGTGCAGCAAAACAGATATTGTGAGAAGTAGGGGTTGGAAATTAACAAAATATTTACTCTAAACACATGCCTTCACCATGTAAGCCCTATGGCAATTTCTGCAAGTTGGCAATAATAATAATAATTATTATTATTAGAATAAGTAAACAAAGGGAAAAATCTTCTAACACTGCATGGTTTAGAAAATATATTCTTAATATTCCCAAAACATTTTTTTTTCTTCCTTTGAGGGTTTGAGCAAGACTGTGAATACTTCACAATCTGTCTGTCACAAAAACCTTTTCAGCCAAATGGGGGTGCATGTCCAAACATCATGACAGAGGTTCATGGCACAAAAATGTTTTAGATGTGGTGAAGAAATTAAAGAGAATTAAGAAGCCGTGTTTTGCAATATCCATCTCTTTTTTTTTTAACCGAGGATCATGTTTCAGGTTGTTATTAGACAAAGTAAAAGATGGGTGTTCTTCAGTTTTAGTGATTTTAGCTGTCTGTGTCTGGCAGGGCACCCGGCCCACTGTCAAAAACAGATAAAATCCCCCAAACTAAAGCAAATGAAAAACAATTAAGACTAATATTTTACTTTCTCCACTGACAACCTAAAGCATGAACTTTGGTTGTAAAAAATCTGAACTGACTGAAGCTGTATCTACTGTAGGTCTGTATGACAGTGTGAAGACTGTTTAGGAACATCATGGGCAATGCACTGTAACTCTACAGTGGGATGCTCATTTGCATATAAGGGGGCATGCAGGGAGGGACATTATTTTTATTTATTTTTTTTCCTTTTGCCTCACTTTGAATGTGCGTCGCTTGGCTGTCAGGCGGACAGTAAATTTAATTCCCAATATTTTGTGTGTGTGTGTGTGTGTGTGGTGTGTGTGTGTGTGTGTGTGTGTGTGTGTGTGTGTGTGTGTGTGTGTGTGTGTGTGTGTGTGTGTGTGTGTGTGTGTGTGTGTGTGTGTGTGTGTGTGTGTGTGTGTAATTAGCGGGGGGCCTGTAGGCAGCAGATAAGAAAAATAAAGACTCACTTTGATGTTTGATCACAACTGCTATAAAGCTACAGTACATGCACGCACCGATGTGTTTGTGTGTGTGTGCGCCCGCGCGCGTGCGTGTGTGTGTGTGGTGCATTGTGCACACAAGCTGAAATGATGCACTTGGTCTGAGTGTGCACTGGCGTATAAGCGCGGGTGAAACAGACGCACATAGTGTGCATGTGTTGTGTGCACACCACTGTGTACTCACACCGCGCACATTAACACAGCTGACAAAATAACATCAAGAATATTCAAACGGTTGTCATTAATCCTGACAAGAAATTGTCAGCTTTCCTCTCTCTGTTTTCTCTACTTTACTCCTCTCTTTCTCTCTCTCTCTCTCTCTCTCTCTCTCTCTCTCTCTCTCTCTCTCTCTCTCTCTTTCTCTTCTCTCTCTCTCTCTCTCTCTCTCTCTCTCTCTCTCTCTCTCTCTCTCTCTCTCTCTCTCTCTCTCTCTCTCTCTCTCTCTCTCTCTCTCAGACACATTCACTCTCTCATCACTCATGCACTGGTGTAAGGTACTTTTACTAACTGTATGAGTGCAATTACAAATGTGAGGATGTTTAACATCACGTTCATATTCCCATGGTGCCTGGTATATGGGAACTGCATCCAATTTGATCAGAAAAAGCCCTAGAGTGCATCGCAGGAGGCGTGTCTCCCTGCCTCCAGGAATTATGCGAGAAGTGGTATACAGTAGTAATGATAGTGACAGACAATCACCATATCACCAAGGACAATCACCACACACGTTCTCCCACGGACAGGCAAGTGCTTGGGCACCAAATTTCCAAACAGTTCACACCCTATCCACGACTTCCCTATAGTCCATACGTCTTTGCGTTTGTGTGTGCAGAAGTTCCTCTTCTTCTTGCTGTGTTGCCAGGTTTACAACAATAACAGGAGGCCAGGTCTATAAAGACCAGCACAAATGAGAATAGCTGATCCACAAGGTCACAGTGACACATTGTAAGGTTGTACATATGTAATTTAAAAACATGTTGAGATTAAATTGAAGTATAGGTGTGTCGTCTCACATGTATCACATAGCAATTTTACTTTGATACTCTAGGTTGGTGGTTGCCAAAG
The DNA here is from genome assembly GCA_039105355.1 of Benthosema pterotum. Lineage (NCBI taxonomy): Eukaryota > Metazoa > Chordata > Actinopteri > Myctophiformes > Myctophidae > Benthosema > Benthosema pterotum. The sequence goes on from CM076976.1 coordinate 16,185,548, forward strand.
TGGGGTTACCCAGCTGCATGATAGTTTGGAATCCTTATGAGTCTTTAACTCTGAGAGAATACAGATTTGTATGCATTCAAGAGTTAAATTAGCATTGATTTTGTAAAATTGGGGGTCCCAGTGATTGAAATGCCATTAAACGGGGCTCTGTAGACTTATTCATGTCAAACCGGGTCTCCTTAGACTTAAACAGATAGTCGTAAAAGTCCATGGACCAGGGGGCCTTGGTCCTTAGAAAGCCTGTATCAGTCGTTCACTACAGAGGTCCCTGGCATGAAACAGTTTGGATCCCAGTGCTCGAGGTATATTTTGATGCCAATACTTTTTGACATTTATTCACAACATAGCAATTTGAATGCATTTCACCCAACGTTTTCTTTTTAATATAATGCGTTATTGCTGTTAAGTATCCCTCGACTGTCCTCTAGATACCCTCTCCTTCCATCTCGGGCGGCGCGATGAAGGCATCAGAAAATTGGGTTACACGCTAGTTTGAGCTAAACACTTAGCATCACAGGCGTCTCTAAGAGGCATGCGGTGGAGGCAATCAATTCGGCCCGAGAAGTGACACGATGGCATTTAACCTGTTAAAGACCAAAAGCAGCACCACACGAAGTCACATGCTGTGATCTTGTAGATCTACTATTTTTGAATGCCCAATGTTAGAATCTAAAAGTGACAGTGGAAGTGTTTTTTGACTTTAAAATGTGTCTGTGGTCGTCTTCATGTCTACCCTGACTTGTGTGTGCATTCAGGAGTGTTATGGATGCCTGATTCTATATTCAATCTATACAGACCGAATTTGCTTTGATATGTTCTAATATCACATGGTGTAAATCGTGGGTCAGATGTTAACCTGACTTTGCCAGATTACGGCAGTAGTATTGAGTTGACAAGCGCCCTCCTCCGACATTGATCTGGGCACTCTCCAGCAGAAACGATGTGGGACAACAGCATGACAAAAAGATGTGCAGTATATGGTTAGGGATGAAGAACTTGAGGAGTCAGCTGGTACAGGTTCAATTGGACAAGTTTATTAGAATAGAGAGAGTTACACAGATAGGAGAGAGTGAGAGAGAGGAGTGGGCACATGGTCCGGCAGGTAGGGGAAGGTAAGGGAGATAAGAGGGGAGAACAGAGTTCAGGGGGAGAGGCTGCTAGAGGCGAGGAGAGAGGGTAACGGCCGGCACTGGCTGTCTGTCCAGTATGTCTAATATAGGGAAGTTGGTGTTGTCTCGTCTTGCCATGTCAGTCAACCAATTAGAAAGTGGAGTTTTATGGGAAGGTTATCTTGTCCATGTATAGCCGTGTACTGGAACACACTTGTATGTATGCTGTGGGTCTTACTGTGCACAGGTCAGCACGTTTGAGCATGGATATGCTACAACAAGACTATGATAACAACAAGGCATGATAATGGACGTATCATCCATTATCATGCCATTGTAGTCTTGTTAGGTTGTCGTTTACATTAGTCCTGTGCGGCACAACTTCAATATGTCAACAGTCTCACGTTGATCCCGCCTCTAGGCCGCATATATAGTGCATCGTGCATCGTCGCTGCCTGAGTGTGAGTGAGTGAGTTTTGTCCACAATTCCAGGCTGTATTTTGCCAACCAAAACGGTGTAAACTTCTTAATTAAGTGGTGCTAATTCAGATGATGAATAGTTTAACTCTTGAGAGTGTAAAAATGAAACCAAATGGACCCGCAAGGGTCCATTTGGTTTCATTTTTACATTCTCAAGAGTTACATCTGGTTAACCAAATTTCCATCATTTAGCCTGGGGACCACCTGGAACCTTCTCAGGGACCACTGGTGGTCCCCGGACCACCTGTTGAAAACCCCTGCATTAGAGTCCTGCCTTGTATTTCTGTTCAACATATTTGCAGAACTCTATACTTGTGGGAACTTTAGAGCATGGGGAAGACCTTTCATATGGAGAGGGGCAGCGGACTGACGATGCATCTATGCATGAGGAGTCCAAGCCGCTTCTTTTCGGCGTTCAAAATGGCCAACATGCACTACATGCTGCAAAGCCTATAACTCCATGCATGCTCTGTAGCTGCTGCAGAACAGGGGCAGATGTAACATGTCCTATTTGGGGGGGCAAGAGAACATGTTGGAGGGGCAAGAGAAAATGGTATGGGGGCGGCTTCATTGTGCGATGAAGTCGCACCCATACCATTTTCAGTTACAGGACTTTTATTAGTCGAGTAAAGCATCAAAAATAACATCAGTTGTTTTTGAAGTTGCAACAGACACGCGACATGCATAAAGCTAAAGGTCTGGCTCAGAGAGTTTTCTGTTTTCAATGATGAAATGCTGTTGGTTTAGTGGTGCCAATTGTAGTTAGTAGCAGTAGTAGTGTTTCAAATGATTTTAAATATAAGCAGTTTAATTTGAAATATATTGGGTTGTTTTGCAGGAGGGGCAGACTGGGTATTTAGGGGGGCATTGCCCCCCCATGCCCATGCCTAGATCCACCCCTGCTGCAGAAGGCCTTGTCAGAGGCTCTTGAACCTGGGGAATGCAGTTTTGTTATTATGTCACAGACAAGCTAAGTGATCGATCCGCTCACAATTCTTAGATGAAAACCCGAAGGATGCTACAGTGGTGAAAAGTGATGCCTCCTGTGCGCTCAGCGTGTGTGTGTGTGTGTTGTGTGTGTGTGTGTGTGCGTGTGCGTGTGTGTGTGTGTGTGTGCATGTTGGAGTGCGTGTGTGCATGCGTGTGTCATCACTACGGGTCAACATCAATCTTTCCATTCCCATTTTATCTACCGTGGACAGGGTTCTCTCTCTCTCTCTCTCTCTCTCTCTCTCCTCTCTCTCTCTCTCTCTCTCTCTCTCTCTCTCTCTCTCTCTCTCTCTCTCTCTCTCTTTCTCGCCTCATCACCACTAACCATGTTTGAAAGCCTGTCTACTCACTTCCAGCCAAAACAACCCCCCTCTACACACACACACACACACACACACACACACACACACACACACACACACACACACACACACACACACACACACACACACACACACACACACACACACACACACACATACTTTAATAGCATCTTAAAAGGCCAGGGGGCTGGCTGGGTAATGCCTCCCAAACATATTCAATTTCATCATAATTAAAAATAGATTATCTATCTGGCCGAGCACGATTCATCATAATCATCGGTAATCATCAGTCCGTTTTCTTACGCGTGTGGGGGGGCGGGGGGTTGAATAACCTAACGGGAGGATCCATAACTGGTGGCGACAGCACAGTTATTTGTTTGGTTTACAATTCCCATCGATCGATAGCAGCACATTCCAAGCCCGTTTTCACCAAGTATTGTATGCATACGAAACGGGGTGGTTGAGCATGATTTAAATACATTTTCACTATAGTGCCCCAATGGATGCTGCAAATCCTGCAAAATCCTCACAAATCTTGCCACAGTGGTTCCATTTGTACACTCTTGTGTAGTTGCAGAACCCCAAATACTGTAGGTCAGTTTCCTGCATGAAAACCGACATTGAGCAAAAACAAAACAGTAAAGACAAAAACCTGGAAAGGACAGGCGTACACGTACACCTGCATGTCTGTAATCCACGCAGGGTGGATGTAACATGTCCCATTTGGGGGGGCAAGAGAACATGTTGGAGGGGCAAGAGAAAATGGTATGGGGGCGGCTCCATCGCCCGTGGCGCGAAGCGACACCGGCGATGAAGTCGCACCCATACCATTTTCGGTTACAGGACTTTTATTAGTCAAGTAAAGCATCAAAAATAACATCAGTTGTTGTTGAAGTTGCAGGCATGCAGCATGCATAAAGCTAAAGGTCTGACTCAGAGAGTTTTCTGTTTTCAATGATGTAATGATGTTGATTTAGTGGTGCCAAAATTCGAGAGCTGTGCGCCCCTACTAACTCCACACCCGTGTTACAGCCAACCACAGGGTTGAAAAAACTGAAAAGCGTCTGGAACCGCATGCAGTCTGGCCAAACATCCTCCGAAATACACATCATTACATGAAGTTCTGAGGGAACACAAGCCTCGGAAACCCAGATTTATCCAGAATTTGAGCCACGGACCACCATTTGATGACATTTTAGCCACAAAACTAAAGGTTTCTTTTGCTTTTGTCCACAATTCCAGGCTGGATTTGGGAAACAAACGGCCAAACATACTGATCAAAATGACCATTAATCTTCTACATTCTCTAGTTGTGTAGAATTGGGCTAATTCAGATGATGAATATATTAACTGAGTGTTTACGCTCTCAAAGAGTTACATCTGGTTAACCAACTTTCCACCATTTAGCCCGGGGACCACCTGGAATCCTCTCAGGGACCACTGGTGGTCCCCAGACCACCTGTTGAAAAAACAAAAATCCTGGTGCTGAATCCAACTAAATTCGGCATGCTGTTGCGCTGCGTATCGCTCACTCTTTCCTGAGTTTTTCATCCTGCCTGCAGCTCCATATGCCAGAAAAAACAAGGGCTGGAATCCAGGCTATAAGGAAACACACTGTAGGACTGACAGACATTTGACATTATGCATCGGATAAATTAACTCTCACTAGTGTCTGTCTGACAGGCATATACACAGACAGACGGGCAGACAGGGAGGCATGCATGCACGCAGGCAGACAGGCAGACAGACAGACAGAGAGACAGGCCGGCGGGCAGGACTAGGTCACCAGGACATCTTAGTGAAAGGCAGTGATAGAAAATCAATCAGTCCTGTAAGATGAACAAGATGGCTGCTGCATGGCCGGTGGCGGCGTTAATGTAATGGGAGGGGCAGAGCGGGACGGGGCGTGGGGGGGGGGTATCCTTCTAGGAAGAGTGCAGACAGGCTGGACAGTATATAGCCTTCAACAGGATGGACGGATGGACGGACGGACGGACGACAGACAGACAATGCGGGGCCGGCGAAGTCGTGGCCTTGTTTGGAGTCGTCTGAGACAGCCGCGCTTCCGTCCTCCATTTCCTTCACCCAGTGCCAGAAAGAGAGAGAGAGAGAGAGAGAGAGTTGAGTGAGTGAGAGAGCATATCTCCGCAGGCTGTGCTGGAAGAATCACAGCTCATCTAATTGCCTGTCAGATGAAATGCGTCGTCTTTTGTCACCGCGGATCAACCCAGATCAATAGTGCCAACAGAAAGAGAGAGAGAGCGAGAGATGGAGAGAGAGGGAGAGAGAGAGAGAGAGGGAGAGAGGCAATATTCATATTTTGTTGCTCAACCGTATCGCTCACCTAGAATAGCAGAGCTTGTAACTCTGCTATTCTAGGACCAGAGAGAGAGAGAGAGAGAGAGAGAGTACAGATGAGATTCAATACGTGTGAGAAGAAAGGGAGGATTTGAAAGATCGAGGCTCACACGCGTACAGTAGGCGTCACCGGGACACGTGACCACGTGTATATGCACTCTATAGCTTCACTTACACTTGCAAGCGAGCACCAAACACACACACACACACACACACACACACACACACACACACACACACACACACACACACACACACACACACACACACACACACACACACACACACGCACACACGCACACACGCACCCACACAGACATGCGTGCGCAGACGTGCACCACCAGTCTGCACACACAGCACCTCGAGGGCTGGCCACGGTGAAAGTGGGTTGGACCGCTATAGCCGGAAAACCTCATTAAGTTTTAATTCCTTTCTGTATCCTATTTCTATAATGGGGAATTGATTTTTACTTAGTGCGCTGGACCAGAAATAATTCTATTTCAAATCATTTTATTCTCCTCTCTGTTTGTCTTGGCGCTGCGTGTGTGCGTGCACGCGGCACACGTTTGGTTGTGTGCGTGTGTGTGTGTGTGTGTGTGTGTGTGTGTGCACGCGTGCGGGCACCTGCACATGCACAGTCAGAGACATGCTTTCTCTTAATCCCTTTTAGAGTGAAAGAGAGAGTGTCATTCTTTGAACACACAGCTTACTTGTGTGAACAGTGTCAATGCTGATATAGGATAGCAGTCACACACACACACACACACACACGCACGCACGCACGCACGCACGCACACACACGCACACGCACACACACACACTTAGAATGAGCAATACGTAACAAGCAAAGCACAAAGCACAAATTAATCAAACTCAGTGCTTCCTTTTCAAATGAAAGTTAAAAAAAACTTGTACTTGTTAAAATACTGCAGCCCTTTGATTTTTTTTAGAACATGCTCTCAAATGATTAAGTATTGAAGTGCACAAGTTTTCAAAAGAGAACACTATAGCTGAAGTTGGTAATTCATGTGCTGAAGATTTGGAGTCAAATGTGCAAAATAGGTCTCTGTCGTCAAGTAAATGTACTTTTTATTCTCCTATCCACTGCCTGTCAACAATTCAAATAGTAGTCAATAGTCAAGTTGGAGTGAATGTGCAACTTTCCTTTTAAAGTAATGAGCATCCGGCAGCATACATCCCCACTATTGTGAGAAAGTTGTGTAGACCTATAGGAATTCATGAATGGATATATTTTTTCTGTTATCATTAAACCTGGCTTCCTATTAAGCTATAATTCAAATTCATTGAATATTTTTCTTCATTTTCCTTTTCTTTTTTTCCCCTCCATGATGGAATTTGGCAAACAAGAAAACAAACAAAATGTTGAGGCTTCAAGGTGTGAGTAATTGATGGGGGAAAAAGTCAATTTGGAGGCAAAGTAGAGAAAATTCATACAGGATATAAACAAGTGAATGTGATAGTGATGAAATAAATTAATAAATAAAAACGAGGCGACAGAGCTGGAACCCAAATAATATCAACTTGAAGCTGATTGACTGTTTTTCTTTCTCTTGATTGGATATCCTGACATGTGTCACATGAGCTTTGGGATTCATCAGCATAAGAACCTTTTAACACTAAAACACACAGGTATATTTTACCCCAACTTGGAGCAACCCTGGAGCACCATTCTTTAATATTTCATCATGACAAAACAATAATAAATAAATAAAAATATAAAATAAAAAATCATGTTGGAGCAAAATCTGCATGCAAGTTATTTTTTTATTACAAAAAAAATAGAGGAATTAAGTTGGGCACTATTTTTTCCCCAAACACTCCTAGGACATGTGAGATTTGTCCAGTGAAGGAAAAAATAAATAAAAATGTCCATCATGGGTGAGTGGGATTTCTCTCACACTATCACTAAGCAGCACGGGTGAAATTCAGGCGAACTCCTGCCTGGAAAGACCCACCCACCCCAGACATCAGCAACATTATGAAAAGTGCAAAAATATAATAGTCTGGGCGAAAATCACCCATGTTCAGTGTTAGGGGGTTAATAACGTTTGAGCTTTAATGGGAAAAATATGAGAATAAAATTGTACAAAGGTATTTTGGTATGAGGCTTGAGCTTGACCTTTTTCTCTTACAAAACACATCACTTACGTCCCCTTTTAAAAGCAACAGCAAAATGGATTGATTGCTGTAGCTGCCGTGACCCGCATTCAGCAGTCTGAGTTGCACCACTTCACTTTATCAGTTTATCCCCCGAAGGCAACGCGGCAGCATGGCTAAATACGGTAAGAAGGAAAGATTGTCACAACAAGAGGGTCACACAAGGTGCAAAATAACTGGCTGAAAGTCACACAGAAAAACACAAACAAAACAGGCATTGTGCGCTGAAAGGTTCCCTTTCACTGCAGAAATGAATAGAGCACAAAAGAGCCTTGCGGCCCCTTGTCGTTTTGATGCTGGGATCACGCCAGTGCGCAGACATAAGCCATTTACCATGTCTCTCGCGGGGTAAAAAGCCATTGATAATCACACTACATCCCGTGTGACAAACTCCCATTCATTTGTGCAACAGAATGGAATACCACAGAGATGGAGATGAAAGATAGACGATTCGAGCAAAATATAAATCTCATGACTGAAGATGTTTGCTATAGGCCAAGTCCCAGTCTGTGAGTTTGTGGAAGGTTTTTGAATGAATTAAAGCCCCCCCTGGATACCAGCCACTTTGTTTCCTAAACTATTATTAGCACAATAGAATTATGATGTTTATCATTCTAAACCTGTTCCTGATGCTGGTGCTTCATACTGTACAGCCGAACCGGTTGATGGAATTGGCAGATGAAGGCTTCAACCTTTGCTTTGGGTGCTGTGTACTATCGACGCATGCAGTTTACCGCACATTCGTTAGCATGGCCGTTGCTTACGGGCATGGAGCAGAGGATCGCTGGCCCAATCAATCATGATGCAATTAAAGGGGCTTTTTAACCACTTAAACCCTACTGTACTTGGATGACCGGAGACCCCCAGGGCTCCGTATTAGTCCCTCTGTGTTTTACCTACGCCCTGAATGGCTTTGCGGCTTCGCCAAAAATAGACGTTGCATGACCACACTGTGTGTGTGTGTGTGTGTGTGTGTGTGTGTGTGTGTGTGTGTGTGTGTGTGTGTGTGTGTGTGTGTGTGTGTGTGTGTGTGTGTGGCACACAGGCACGCTCCATTGTAATGTGGGTTATTGTGTGCGCCATATGGACAGTAACAGGTGCTATTCCTTATCTTGATTAGCTTGATTAGCTCTATCTGCTCTGTGTTATCATGGATTCCACCACCGTTACAGGAGAGACTATACTTAAACATATAGTGATTTCATTCACAGTAAATCAAATATTGTTTTTTTTTTTCTTCTTTTTTGGCTAATCCTCCCCGTTATAGAGTGTGGTGTCCATATAAGGAGTTCCTCCCTGTCCCCAGTGAGCACCTGGGGTGTAAAAACCCTATTTTCAGTTTGGGGCCTGGGGAGAAATCGTCCAATCAGGATCGAGTGGGGGTGGACCTTGATGCATGTGCTGTTGGCCTGCTGCACTTCCCCTCACTGTAGAGTGTGTACATGTGTACATCTTGCTACCGGGGGGACCGGAGGGATTTCCAAATATCCAAATCACTTACTATACCTTTAATGTTTAGGCACGCTAATGTTACTGTCGGTCTTGCCATAGTTTCACTGAGGCTCTAGGGCTGTTTATAATGTATTTTTGTGGCTTTCACCTTTATTGTATTTTTATAGTAGGCTGAGAGAGATATGGTGCTCCCCCCCCCCCCCCCCCACACACACACACACACACACACACACACACACACACACACACACACACACACACACACACACACACACACACACCACAGCCCCATGGTCTACAAAGCCGATCTTATTGAAGCTAAACTCCTCCGAGGTTCCACAACCGCCTCCATCTAACCCTGATTTTATCCAGTTAATATACAGTTAATGGAAAAGTATGTCAAAATCCTACTCAAGCAGGTTACAATAAATGCATTTTGTAGAGTGGCTAACTGCAGTGTGTCTGTAGTTTTACTTTGTAATTACTACATTGCATGCATCGTTGGGAACACAGGCTCTTTTTTGTGCATTTTTTGGACAAATAAATAATAACACACACACACACACACACACACACACACACACACACACACACACACACACACACACACACACACACACATATATACTGTATATATATATATGTGTATATATATATATATATAATATATATATATATATATATATATATATATATATATATATATATATATATATACTGTATATATATATATATACTGTATATATATATATATATATATATATATATATATATATATATATATATATATATATATATATAATAATATATATAGTACAAGGTTTCCATCCGTCAGCGTGTCGCGCCTCCTGTGGGGGACGTCCCAAAGCAATAACGGCGCGGTCGGCGTCGCCGCCATAAAGCAATAATGGAATCTAATGCGTCGGCTGATCTGACTCGGCTAACCCCGCTTTACTCCGTCATTTATTGGACGTGGGAGGAAGGGAGGGAGGGAGGGGAGGGATGGGAAATCGGCGATCGGAATCCCAAGACGCTTTGGGTGTGTGTGTGGGGGGGGGGTCTGCCGTTTATTGCTTTGGGTTTTTTCTGTGTGCTGCGTGGCGTTAGGTCGTTTGGAATCCTCATACGTCCAAAACTGTTACTTTTCAGGTATTCAAGTGAACAGCAAAAGTATAGCAGATCAATACGATCTCACTTATGGATCCAGGGCCAAATTAGCCGGTGGGGTCCGTGGCCCAGGGGCCCTCGGCTCTCAGTGCCCTTTTGAGGAACCCGGACTGTGCTGGTACTGAGTTTGACACCCTGAAATTGGCCATTGATTTTGTTTAATTCAGGTCAAACAGATGAGTTGGGAACCAACACATGGGCATCGATCGAGAGGACGTCACATACCTGTGGACGTACTAAAGAAAGATGCGTGGTACAGAGAGCACAAAGGACCTGGGCACATACGTATGTAGATAAATATGAAGATAAGAGGTTTTTACCCAACAGGGACGATTTAGATATTTTCTGTTATTTTTTCATATTTTTTAAGTGAACGGAAAAGAGGCTAATTCTGTTAGTGGGTGTATAATGAAAGCATTAACAAGAGCTTGTGACAGAATCTTAACTACTATACAGTGAATTCATTGGTATGGTAGAGTATCTTTTATTTTATCATTTTATTTATTTTTTTACATTTCCTGAAAAATGTCAGTGTTGAAGATACTTTCAGGTTTCCATCTGTCAATGTGAGATATGTAAAAATTGTAAGTATGTGCTACTCACAGTATACTAGGCCAACGGTACTGCCATGGCGGATTTGCGACGCTCAGCCGCCATCTCAAAAACGCTTGTCAGAGGAGCCTTTAACACAACGCGGGTACATGGCAGTCAGAATACACAATGCAACACCCCAGGAACGCACATTGCACACTGAATCTGTTTGGCTTCATTGGATTGGAATTTATTTTTCATTGTCAGGTAGGAAACTCGATATGACACGACAGATGGATTATAGCAAAGAAAAAACAGCGTTCAGAATAAATCCACAGTCGCACATACACAGTCGGCAAGTGCACACTACTATGTGGACTTTGTTGATTACTAATGACTGCATTAATCCCCTGCCTATGAGGGTTGGTTAGTCTGCTGCATTAGGTTGTTGCAATATGCAGTAATGTAAGTACAATTAGCTACACATTCTTGTAAACACAGTGACATGCCATGCTTTAACAATTATTTGCAAGCTTGAGACTAAATCTTAACTACACTGGATTCATTGTACACCATTTCAATACTCTTATTTATTTATGCATACCGAATCATTTTAAAAGCCACTTTTGAGTTACTAGTTGGAAGGAACAAATGAATATTATAATGTTTGGGGAGTGAGGTGAAAAGGCAATTACAGCCATATACACTACATTTAGGCTGTCGGATGGTGGGAACCTTATACTTCATGTCTCCATGGTAGGTCTACGAGTATATCCCTCTGCAAAAAGACTCAGCAGAAGTAGACAATCTATAGGATTTCTTGTGGCCTACAGTAGATCTGATATTTTCGCAAATGTTTGCTTCCAAGAACAGGGACTTGAGCCTTTGTATAGTTAGATTCTTACTTATGCTCATGCACCATTTCTGAAGGTCTGTTTCTTAAGCTTACAGTTCCAATAACAACATTGGTGAGATTGGGTATGTTAATGGTGCTGTGTATGGTGTCTTGACTAGGTGTTTTCTTGCTGGGTGCAGTAAGAGAGTAACAGCACTGGCGTCGGCCGTTGTAAAACCTTGTTTTGAACAAAAACGACATTCAATGCGCTAATTTGGAGATAAAGCCCATTGAGAGCAGCACACAGCAGAACACAGGTGGAGGTGCACACTACACGGTGTCACACTTTACACTGCATGGGACACTAATGGGAGACTGCTTTTGAACGCGATCACATCAAAACAAGGATTACATAATATAGACCATTAGGTTAGGCCTACAGGAACGGCAGGGGGCCAGACTGAAAGCTTATTTATGGGATCTAAGGGGACGGAGGGTTAAGAGGTTTCTGCCCGACATCAGCGATTATAGTGTACGCGTCTCTACACATATTTTTGTACCTGCTTTGCGAGGCACTAAAACAGTAACTGTGCTGAAGCGGCAAATCAGGCCCCGCGTTGCACACCTGCTCCTGTGTGCAGGTTGACAAGGTTGTAGTTGTACTCTGTAGTTGAACATGACCCAGTTTCTCTGCATGCATGCATGCATGCCTGCATGCAACGCAGCAGCAGAAAGTAACAAACTACCTGTAGCCGAGTACTGTTACTTTACTACACTTTCACTTTTACTTCAATGCTTGTCAAGTGCTTTATACAGGACTCAAGCCACTGCATCTCAGAGGCGAATATTGTACTGTTGTTGTTTTTACTGCATTACTATTGCTTTTTTTAGAGTTGTATGGAGTTCCTAGTTGTGAAACTAGTTTCACAAAAGTAGTGAAAAAGAAAATCTCAAGCAAGCTGACCATTGTGTCATGCTGCCATTCTTATTTTCTATCCTACAATGAAACACAATATTCTGGTTCGATCTCTGATAGTCACACTGTGAGGGCTAGGGGTGTGTCTCCTCCATGTCATCAGTGCTCATACCTGAGGCGGGGTTGGCCAAAGGGTCTTTCTGTGTCGGGTTGTCCCTGTGAGGGCACAGGAACTGGTTGGAATAACGTGCTCCTACCACAAGCCACGTACAACCAGGGAATCTCCATCTTGTCAGGTGAAAACAAGCCAACTTGGACTCCTTATGCATTGGTGGAAGCAAAAGAATAGTCTGCATGCAAGTGCACATAATGTACATTTCCCTTTGAATCTATAATAAAAGAATAAAATAATGCTTTGAAATTGGTTATACTTTATACTAAATACAAGGGCTTGTGACTAAATAAATAACAACATTGGATGCTTTTCCTGAACAGTAAGCGCTTTTGTACATATGGTTTAAGCTCCGCGGAGACAACAATATGTTTTATTTTATAATATTGCAAACACGCCGCACAATGTGAACCCATCATCAGGTTTGTAATGGAACCGCGTTTGACATGCATTATAAAACGAACAAGCAAGTGCTGACATCGGTTAAAACAGAAATGAATAAATACAAAAAATGATACCCAGAAATAGCGTGAGAACAGAGCGAGACGTGGAACCGAGCAAATTCCTCAAGCGCTCCGATGCGTCGGCGAGTCCACGCGGCGCCTCTCTTGTACCGCGCGGCGTAGGCTACAGTAGTACAGCAAAATAAATAGAAAAACACATAATAATACAGGAGATGGACCATTATTTACCCGGCAACACTCTGCTGCGTTTTTTCATTAACCCGCATGATCCTTGCATAATGTTGAGCGGGGGGAACAAGCCCAGACGCAAGTCATCAGTCACAGAAACGGCGCGCGGATCGTTCGCGGCTAATCGATCACCGTCATCCTGGAACTCCAGAGGAGCTAATGAGAGAAATCAGACCCAAATGCCATGGGGGGAAGCGCCAATGTGTTGATGGTACCAGTATATACAGTATGTTAACTGTAACAAAAGAAGGGAAAGACAACAAAGGTTAAACAAACACAATGGCAGCTCAGGTGTTCAACATGTGACAAAATGTCTTCCAGACCAGGCTGAAGGAGGGAGGAGGTTGAAATATGCCGAGGGGAGAGCGCTCGAATATGGAGATATCTGTGTTAAAACAACAATACAGTTCACATGAATATGTGGTTGCCATGGGATTAAAGGTGAAGGCTGTAAACGGAAAAAAGACATAAACAAGACAGCTGTGTGTGCGTGCGACGATGTGGGTGTGTCCGTGTGTGCGTGTACGTGCATCCGTGTGTGTGCGTCCGTGTGCATGCGTTTGTGCGCCTGTGTGTGTGTGTGTGTGTGTGTGTGTGTGTGTGTGTGTGTGTGTCGTGTGCGTGTGCGTGTGCGTGTGCGTGTGCGTGTGCGTGTGTCGTGTGCGTGTGCGTGTGCGTGTGTGTGTGTGTGTGTGTTGTGTGATAAACATGACAGGAACATTTATACCCAGTTCACTGCACTGAACAAGTATGCATGCAGTCAACACAGCATGAACTGTGTGTGTGTGTGTGTGGTGTGTGTGTGTGTGTGTGTGTGTGTGTGTGTGTGTGTGTGTGTGTGTGTGTGTGTGTGTGTGTGTGTGGTGTGTGTGTGTGTGTGTGTGTGTGCGTGCGTGCGTGCGTGTGTGAACACAGCATGAACTGTGTGTGTGTGTGTGTGCGTGCGTGTGCGTGTGCATGCGCATGTGTGTGTGTGTGTGTGTGTGTGTGTGTGTGTGTGTGTGTGTGTGTGTGTGTGTGTGTGTGTGTGTGTGTGTGTGTGTGTGTGTGTGTGTGTGCGTGCGTGTGTGCGTGCGTGTGTGCGTGCATGTGTGTGTGTGTGTGTGTGTGTGGTGGTGTGTGGGTTGTGTATGCATGCGTGTGCAGTCTTTATGTCACATGTACATCTATATCATTACCCATGCACGTGTGTGTTGCCTGTCAATCGTAGCTGCCTCCCCCAAACCCTGTATCTAACCCCAGAAATCTCCTGCATGCTGGTTAAATATAACCCCCCCCCCCACACACACACACACACACACACACACCAAACCTCCCCTCATCATTGCCCAGCTTTGCTCCGTCCAACCCCAGGAAGCCCGGTGCATGCTGGGTATAAGTGTGGTGTGAAGCTCGGTGCCAGCACCATGCTGCTATCACGGCTGCTCCACTGACTTCTTCATCTAGGGGGATGTCTGGGAGGGCCCCCGGACGTCTGGGGGGCCCAAGATGAGAGCTCACCGCTGACCCACTTCTACAGCAGACAGGCTGGCCGGGGCCCTCACTTTAACTGTGGGATACTAGCCAGTGCATACTGCACATGCATGCAACCACTGGTTTTATACAGTCAAGTACATGCCACACACACTCCAGGTTGTGTGCGGAAAACATCCCTATTTCTGTGGCTTGGATGGAGCAACGCTATAGATATATACACTGAAAGCCGTGAAGTGACGTGCATCCACTGTACTGACGTATATATAGAACATCTTGCATTGTTATTTAGCATCCTACACAAACTGTACATTTGGCTGGAAAGTTACTTCTCTAAGTGCTCTAAGCAAAAAGTTGTTCTGCCGTGTTCTGCAGCCCACTGCAGAACGCGCTGTGCAATCACTGGCATCGTCATTGTCATTGACAACAATATTGCATAGCAAGCAGAGCTTGACACTAACGCTTGCCCGCTTGCCCAGGGCAAGTAAAAAAAATGGTGGGGCAAGTGAAGACTGCTACCTGGTTGCCCGATCGGGCAAGTGTGCAACTTAGTGCACTATAACACAACACAAGATAAATTTGTCTTGAAGGCAGTCATTGCACTCTGCCTCTGTGTCTTTCCCTTCTTTCTAGCTATCCACAATTCCAGGCTGGATTTGGGAAACAAAACAGGCAATTTAACTTTCACATCAAAATGACCTAATCTTCTACATTCTCTAGTTGTGTAGACCTGGGGTAATTAAGATGATGAATTGTAACTCTTGGGAGCCTAAAAATGAAACCAAATGGACCCGCAAGGGTCCATTTGGTTTCATTTTTACGTTCTCAAGAGTTATATCTGCAAAATTTACAATATATTTTAGGGGGCAAGTGACCATGAGCTGAGGGCAAGTAGAACCTGACTGCAGAGACTCTGTCCGTGGTGCTGAAATGAGCTTTCTGTTACTCTGTCCGTGGTGCTGAAATGAGCTTTCTGTTACTCTGTCCGTGGTGCTGAAATGAGCTTTCTGTTATGGTAGCTGTAGTGACTCTGTCCGTGGTACCGAAATGAGCTTTCTGTTACTCTGTCCGTGGTGCTGAAATGAGCTTTCTGTTATGGTAGCTGTAGTGACTCTGTCCTTGGTGCTGAAATGTATATTTACTGAAATGTATATTTACTTGCCCCCTAAATATTTTAGGGGGCAAGTGACCATGAGCTGAGGGCAAGTAGAACCTGACTTGCACTTGCCCGATGGGCAAGTGCCTCCGAGACCTTAGTGTCAACCCCTGGCAAGGTGCGCCAGCAAGGTGCAGCAGGTTCCGCATTGCGGCGTGCTTGTGGTATGCTTAGGGTAAGGGTTTGGTTACGGTTGTGATTAGGGTAAAGGTTTGATTATGGTTAAGGGCTTGGTTTGCCAGATAAAACATTCCCGGCAGCACTGACTATTCCGTGGTGACTGCCGTGTTTTGCAGTCACTCTCTCTCGCCCACTGCGGCTTCCATGTGACATCCACTGCTTAGAGGAAGCACTAAAATTTCTTATACTTAGCTGCCAGATGATGTCATTTTCTGAAAGTCAGACGCATGATGCACATTGCATCATACATAACAGATCAGACAGGGTTACATACTTGGCAAAAAGAATAACACTGATAAAGGCCTGGGGAACCGTTTCCATTGTAGTCATGTTTTAGTTACAATCTTTTATGTTACAATAATCTTGTAAGATAGAACAAGAGTGGACTTTGTCAATGTGTGTGAATTACGAGGAGTACAGACATACTCTGCACATGTACAAATATGTGATGCATTTATTGTAAATATGTATACATGTACAGTACATCTGTAGTCCAGGTATCTTGAGAGAGTTTATGATCGATTGAATGACTTGAAATATAATCCTTGCATCCGTTGGGGCCTGTCCTTTAATGGCAAAACACAGCTATTGTTGTCTTGTTAACAATGTCGACAAGAGGTACGCTACAGAGTGGAGGTCCGCTACAGTGGATGGGGTGGACCCTGTCGGCGCCGTCTGTTTTCTTCACTATTTTGGGCTTCTGTGGTGACTGTGACGGAGCGGCCATACTTGCTCAACCGCGTCGAAGTCACAGGAAAGGCGATCTTAAGTCTCTATTGTAACACACCAAAGGCGACTTGAGGGAGGACAGGAAGGATAAGCAGTTGTCCAGCACCATCATGAAGAGTGGGTGCTGCTGTGTGGCACAAAGCACACATCAGGGCTTGGCTGACATAATGGTTTAGTCCTGAGATTTTACTTTCACTTTATTTCACCTGTACTGTCTGTCTGTGTAGAGTGCAGCGATATGAATCAATGGGCCTATTTTAGTTTTCTCTCTCTCTCTCGCGCTCTCTCTCTAGCTCTCTCTCTAGCTCACTTCTTTTAATTTGTTCAAAATTATTGCAGCCCACAGCCATATACGCCCACAGTCTTTATTCCTATTGGGAATGAAGTTGAAGTCCCAACCTAAAAAAATAATAATAATAGGCCTAAATCTGTTTCCTAGTTGTTTTGGGCCAATTTGTTAAAGCTTTTGTTTGTGAAGCTTTTATTGTGGACGCTTAACATTCAGATTTCACAGCGTGCCTATCACCGCATGCAAAAAAAAAAAAAAAAAAAAATAGCTACTCTACAAGCTCACAACATGCCGTGGGTGTGATGGGTTGTGAGCTTGTAGATTAGCTATTTTTTTCAGCATGGAACATGTTGTTCAACAAAGAATCGCTGGCTGCACTTCACTCAAAGTGGGAGAGTGGAGTTTGGCAGTATATGTGGTGACTATTAATACCATAACTATTAATTAAGCTGTTGGAAGCTGTTTTTCGTGGCACGTTTTGTCTAATCAAACAACAGTGTTTGGGTCGGGAGTTGGGACATGTTCTGCTGAGAGTCTGTTGTTGCTGTTGCTGCATGACTGACTGGAAGGATCTTCATGCGAGTGCAATGATCGTGTGAGTTAAATGTGATCTGCAGTGATGGCTGACAAAGACTTATTAATCTGTGTTGGATAACGGTTTGTTGGAGGGTTTTCCACTGCATATTAAGGACTGGTTAAGGTGTGTTTCAGCGTCTGGGATTTCGCCCGGAAGACTCACCATGAAGGAAATTGAACGCTAGAAAAGTGACGTCAACACACAACGGGGTTCACAAAGTCATGCATCAAGCAGAAATAGAGTGCGTTCCGCTCATGTTCACCCAAAATGCAAACGTGTTGGTGAACGATCGCTGTTTGAACGCGTGCGGGTACAACACTGCTGCCAGAGTGTACTGTATTTATCTATAGACAGACCCAGCTGTGCTGCGGCTTCAAACATGCCTACGTACCTACGCGGCTCAAAGGTACAATGTTCAACAACATGAAGTTCAAACCCTTCAAGTGGAGAGCCCGGTTTCCAAATAACAGGCTATTTTTAAACCGCTCCAAAGAACTCGATAGTTTCAAGGGTGAGTGTTTAAGCGATTTGGCGGAACGACAAGAAGGTGAAAGGCAAACATTCTAACATCCTGCTGTAATTGTGCCTTTAATAGACTTTAAAGTAATTGTGGTATATATATATATATATATATATATATATATATATATATATATATATATATATATATATATATATATATATATATATATATATATATATATATATATATATACAGATTAGCGTCCGTGAGGGAACGGTGAGTGGAGGAAGATGAAACGGACAGTTTGTCTGGTGAAGTTGTCGGATCAAAGCCGAGCGATAATTAACGTTTTTCACCCATAAGACTCCCGATGAGCTCTCCCATGTCATGATGCAACTGCCGCTTTGATCATCTGATTATCTGCGCGTGCACGTGTGTTTGTGCATGTATGTAGATGACAGACAAACACCCACGCAAACCCTAACCCCCCCCCCCACCCCCCCCCCCCACCCACACACACACCCACGCACACGCGCACACCCACACACACGCGGACACACACACACACACACACACACACACACACACACACACACACACACACACACACACACACACACACACACACACACACAAAGAGATACAAAGCACTTGCCGAAGAGGATACGGCAGACAGACGGATGGCCCTGACCTCCAGCTAGTCCCTGAGAGCCGGCTGAGCGCACACGTGCATGTGTGAGTGTGTGTGGGTGTGTGTGTGTGTGTGTGTGTGTGTGTGTGCGTGTGCGCGTGCAAGCTTGTGGTTTGCGGTCGATCGTTGTCGGTATACCCTCTGGGTAACTATACTGATGTAGGTCTAGCTGTGTGAGTTCTTTTGGGGTATCAGTGTGTGTGTGTGTTTGTGTGCATGTGTGTGTGCCCCTGCGGAACCCGTCCATTGGAGAACACCAACGCCCCCCCACCCCCAAACCCTATACTCTCCCCACAAACGCCCCCCCCTCCCTGTCGCCTAACCCCCCCCCCCCCCCCCCCCCCCCCCCCCCCCCCACCCCGAACCCAAACACCAAACCGTCGCCCTGCCGACCGCACTGCGCAGGGACCCTTCCAGGAAACCTAAGTGGCGATCTGAATAATTGATCAACACGTCTCCCTGCTGTCTCTGCTTCCTTTCCTTCCCTATCTGTGAGGTTAGGAAGGGAGGGAGGGAGGTATACTCCTCCTATAACCTCCCTCCTTTCCTACCTCCTTTTGTTCTTTCCTCTGTCCCTTATTTCCTTCTTTCCTCTTATCCCTCCCTCCCTCTTAAAGTCAATATCATGACATATCGTGGTTGTCGGGCCGCAACCTCTACTTAATTAACAGCTTTAATGCTTCATATCAGATCTTTGGAGCAAACGCCAAAGCATTTGCACCTTTGATCTGTGAAAAAGAAAATCGCTTGAAATCATGGCGTAATCATGGCGAACGCGCAGCAGTCTGACACAACTTATGACAACGTTGAATCCCTACATACAGTATATGCATGGGACATGGGGAAGGTTTGGACTGAGTGAGTGCATTTATACCAGATATTATAGGGATATTTTAATATGCATTTTAATATGTTCTTTTTACGTGTATCAAGGTAACTTTTCTAACCTGATGTGACTAGGACAGACAAGTGAGGACGCCAAAAGTGATGGACAGAATGTGATGATGCAACGAAAGAAAGGCCCTCACTTCCCACAAGTGTGATTTTCATGTTATTGTAAATCATCTTACTTGCCTAGTGTGTGACACAAAAGTAGAATTTCCTCAAAATCAAACCATTTGGCTCAGCACCATGTTCTGAACTTCTGTTACCTTCAAATGTTGTCGTTGTCAATAATACGTGTTTTATTTGGTAAATCAATCGCATATGTGACTCAACAGCATCCCAAGAAAATCCAGAAGCTTGACACAGGAAAAAAAAAATAGTCAGACTGCAGAACTACTACTGTTGCTGTTGCTGTTTTGGAATACTGAAAATTACATTTTTTAGAAATAATAAGATAGAGAAGGTCATGGCTAGAACAGGTCATCTGCTGTTTGGTCTGACATTCTATTCTCTGGGAATACATTAAAAAATATAAATTATTGCCTCTGCTTCGTCTCTCCTTAGCACTCTTCCAGGCAGAAAACAAAAAAAAGAAGAAGAGAGAGGAAAAAAATATATATATATTTGCTTTTAGCAGTAATGGAGGTGTGTGCTGAAAATAGCAGAGGCGCAAGCGTCACCTGCGGTGTTATCACAAATTAGTCTGAACCAAAGTAGCGGGAATTTGGGTTAACCTACTTTTTAAGTCTGATTGCATTTTAAACACAGTGAATGATTCAACTGTGAAAACCCTAATGACTCTCACCTGCACTGCTTTGATAGCAGGGGGGCTTTATTTATTAATTTAATTCTTTTTCATTGCGTGTGTGGTAATGATGAGAAGAGAAAGAATGTGTGTTTTGTGCCGGAAAAACGTGAGCATGAACAAGGATAAAGCAAATTGCAACCGTGCAAGTTCATGTGCACACACGCATTGGTGATTTTAGGAAGGCTCCTTACGGCCCAAAAAAGTTGGGGAAAAAAGTTATATATAGAAGAAAATGTTTTTGTCAGTTGTAACTTCATTGACATGTTGTGTCAGTGTGAATACATAGAGTCTAGAAAAACAAGCGCTTGTATGGCATATTTAGTTGCTTATATTCTATAGCAATGGTTTTCAACCATTTTCATACCAGGGCCCAATATTTATTCTACATTTTAGCCACAGAGGACCATCATTTGGACCCACAACTAAGGATTTTCAAGTTTTTTGGCTACAATTTAGGAGAGATAGCTGGCAAAACATTGGTCAAAATAACAAGTCTTCTACATTTTCTAATTGTGTAGATTCTTGAAAATTCCGCAATTCAGTTAACTTCTGATGGTGTAAAGTTTCAGCACTAAATACCATGTTTACACCCGGTATACGTGACACACCAAATTGCACATGCACAACTCAAAAACGCAATTGACAAAGTGCATGGTGGTGCACACACTTTGTCTTGCCCTGCAGGAAAGGCATTGCTTGACATTCTATTTTTTTTTGTACAAAACAAAGAAAACCAAATTAAAAATAGATACAAATGTGCACAGAGAATAAAGTGCCATGCTCCAATCAATTACATGACAGTTAAGTGTCATTCACTTAACCACTTAAAACCCTGCATGTGAAAGCCTTCTCAGGAAATAATGGATCGATAAGCTCACAAAGAGTCACATCGCAATTTTCAGTGAAAGCTTTCCCCACAAGAACAGAAAATACACTACTCAACCACATGGGGTTATAACCCCATCTGCCTCTCTGCTGCATGGATACTGACTCAACCTGTTTAATTTCATGGAAACTCTCTTTCACTTGTCACGTGTTCAAATACTCGATTGGCTTAAAAGAGTGAAAATAGGACCACAACCCTCTGCTTCGCCTCATGGCACAAACCTGAAACAGTGGGTAAAACAGCCAACAACCCACTCCCTTTCATGTAAAATTCCTTACTTGACTTAACTCAGAGACTCAAGTGTACAGACCAAAGGGGTCCATTGTATTCCAAACTATCATTTAGCTGGGAACTCTCTGGAACTCTCTCAAGGACCCCTGGGGGTCCCCGGTAGGCCTCTACAACACACTCGACACAGCTGGATGCACCACTGTGGATCCTAACCCTCAGTCACTGTGATGGTGGGCAGCTACTGTACCGCCGATCCACTGGGGCACCAAACAATGTTAAATCTGTCTTTTCATTCCAGTAGCCTGCCGGACAACGCCACCTGAAGCAAATCACAGGCAGCTGTTACAAAACACGGCTAATTTGCTAATTATAGATGGGAACAGGCAGGTCTGCTGCTAAAATGGTATTTCTCTGCATCTCCGTAGTACATGTGCCATGTTGTGTTTATGATTTTGGGTGCATGTGTGCACAGTGCCAGCATGTGTATGTGCGTATGCGCGCGTGTGTGTGTGTGTGTGTGCGTGTGTGTGTGTGTGTGCGTGTGTGTGTGTGTGTGTGTGTGTGTGTGTGTGTGTGTGTGTGTGTGTGTGTGTGTGTGTGTGTGTGTGTGTGTGCACGCTTAAGCGGCACGTGTGACTGTGTGAGTGCCATCCTGTTTGTTGCAGGTCCATGTTGCATTCAGCTGCAGGTGTACTTTGTAATGATGAAGACAGACATGCATTACGTACATACAGTACACACATGTATGCGTAGATACAGACATGCACTCAGTCAGTCAGTCAGTCAGTCAGTCAGTCAGTCAGTCAGTCAGTCAGTCAGTCAGTCAGTCACTCAGTCAGTCAGTCAGTCAGCCAGCCAGCCAGCCAGCCAGCCAGCCAGCCAGCCGCTCGCTCGCTCGCTCGCTCGCTCGCTCGCTCGCTCGCATCGCTCGCTCGCTCACTCACTCACTCACTCACTCACTCACTCACTCACTCACTCACTCACTCAGTCAGTCAGTCAGTCAGTCAGTCAGTCACTCAGTCAGTCAGTCAGTCACTCACTCACTCACTCACTCACTCACTCACTCACTCACTCACTCACTCACTCACTCACTCACTCACTCACTCGTTCGTGAGTGAGACATGGGTCAAGCCTCACTCCTGTGACTCAGACCTCAGCCTTCATTTGTGGCTGTTCTTGGAAATGTAATCATGACTAGCTTGATGGGTATAGTTTCATGGCTCATTTCAAAACATTAGCAGGCAAAAGATTGGCGTACAGTATGTCTAATAGGTAAATAATTAAATGCGCATTCATGAGCTAAACATTCATGTCCAATTATTCTCCCACCCGGCCGCCCCCAGAGGGAAATAGGCCTTTTTGGCACACACACACACTCACGCACACACACACTGGTGTATGCCGACAATAGCAGATCTACTATCATTTGTCTGAGACATGAAAGGGGAAAACCGGACTAAATGGCTGCATAAATAAATGCAACCGCAGGTTGCTTAGTTGATCCTTCCCCATCCATCCTTCCTCTTTGATGTGTCCCCTTTATTATTAGCTATTAGTGCACCACACTCGGCGGCTGGCGAAAACTAGTGTTTTCAACAGACCCAACAATGAACTAGCCCCCGTTGCCACCCTTAGAACTCCATATAAGGAACTGACCAGTTATGACATTCCATATGTTGATCTGACCTCTTAAAGGTTGGGAACTACATGTAACCGAATTATGTAATCGGATTACAAAAAAATCAATCAAGTGTAATGATGGGTATATTTTAAAATGTGTAATCTGGATTACAGTAACGGGGTATTGTAACTGCAGTAACATGCTAGATTATATTCTCTATATTAAAACTTATCTTATTAGTGTTTTTGAAAGGTAATCTGAAAATAACTGAAAGTAATACGTTGCTTTACAAATTACAACCTTGTGTGGTTGCTTGTTGCCCTTGGGCGTCTTACTGGTATACATATTGTATACGCGCTTCCATACTATAGGGAATAATTGTGTGGAATTATGTACATCTGCATCCATACAGATTTACTGCATGCATGATAGACAACAACACTTGTGTTTCTATGGGAACAGTGGATAAAAATGACATTCTCATTATGACAATAAATGCATAGAATACTACCGTATGTTGTGTAGATAACTGTCATGTTTCATGATTCAAATTAGAAAAAATGCAAAAGTAGCAGATCTGCGAGCTCAAAACACAAAACCACTTTTGTGCCTCTGTAGCTTCCTGATCTGTTTTTTTTTTTTTTTTTTTTTAATTTATAAAACAACAGGAGTTTTTCTGCCGGACAGTAAAGATTACAGGGGCTAAATCCATCGCACACACTGATCCAAAAGTAATGTGGTTAATTTTTCACCATATTCTGTGTATTTGGCGTGCAACAAAAAGATTGATACAGGCTGGAATACTTGACCTATAGACCAGTAGTCCCAAGATAGTCAATAGCTTTTTTTTGTGCAGCAGACGCACAAGTTCACAACAACACACCATGAAGCAATGCCACCGTATTTCATTTATTTATCACAAGTCTACGTTTGTTGCTGTGTGTGTGTGTGTGTGTGTGTGTGTGTGTGTGTGTGTGTGTGTGTGTGTGTGTGTGTGTGTGTGTGTGTGTGTGTGAGTGTGTGTGTGTGTGCGTGTGTGTGTGTGTGTGTGTGTGTGTGTGTGTGTGTGTGTGTGTGTGTGTGTGCGTGTGAGCGCGCGCATGTACGTGCACGGTGCACTAAGCTATGGGAGGCTCTAAGGTTTAAAAATAAAGGTTAGGAACCAGACTGCTAACCTATTTTCAATTTCCTCTCATCTGGCATGTAGCTTTGCAGGATGGAGCATGTCGGTTTGCAGGTGGTGACACGCAGCTAAACTAATGTGTGTGTCAGAGGTACCGGCGCACAGGAGCCGAGCTGTGATTGATCATTATTCCCACCCATGTTTTGATTAACTGACTCCCTGCTGCCTTTCGGGATAAAAGCCAATCATTCATCCCATCGCGGAGACCCCCCTTTCAGCCATGACGGATTAGCTGAAAGCTTTCGCTTTGTTTCCGCATAATACCGTCCCGTTGGTCCATCTGTATGTGGACGGATGTGGACACGGCGTCGTGTGGAGAATATACGGGGAAAACACTTTGTTGTTAGCGTGAATTGTGTGCTTTATTTATTTCTTGCAATTTGAATATGTGTAGAAATTACAAGCCACATTTCATTATGTCACTATAGTGCACATGTGTAACGCACGTCCAAGGGAAGCCGGTGTTGTTTTGTTGTGCATTCTTTGCAGATGTTTCTGATGGGGAAAGATGAGCCACAGACCAGGGAGGTGAAAGAGAGTGCTGGTTAGTTAGTGTTCCGTCATATAATCAGCAGTAGGAAACGTTTTTTGGGATGAAGTGGCGTGTTTTTATTTTCTTGATAGTCGCCGTGCCGTATCAACATTATAATTATGACACCACATCTAAATTATCCTATTATGATTTCCATACGCGCAGCAACCTTTATATTTTTTCTACTTCTGGAAAAAAAAAATGTCTTTCAAGATGTACTATT
>CM076976.1:16223177-16378177 GCA_039105355.1 Benthosema pterotum
ATTAGTATTTATGCTTATTATTATTATATTAGTATATTATGCTTATTAATTAAGCATCAATAATAACATCAGTTTCTCATGGTTTAGTGGTGCCACCACAACTGTAGTAGCAGTAGTGTTTCAAAATCATTTTAAATATAAGCACTTTAATTTGAAATGTCTTGGGTTGTTTTGCATGCCATCGTGTTTGGTGAGGCAGTCTGGGCATTTAGAGGGGCATTGCCCCCCCCCATGCCCATGCCTAGATCCGCCCCTGTTGGAGGGGCGTCCGTCCGGGTGGCGCAGTAGGGTGAAATTCCTGCCCACCACAGGAGACTGTGGTTCTATCCCCCCCTGGGGCCGTGCCATGCCTCCGGCCTGGCTGGCTGCAGGCTGTGGGTGCTCTGACCAACTCTATATTGGCCCTGTGCTCGTAAGTAGGAATCTATTTGGAACCACAGATATTCTATATTTAAAAAGCTTGTATTAGTGCAAAGGCTTTCATGTTTTTTTTTTTTCAATGGGGGAAGCCGAATACCGAAGGTCTCACTCTCCCAACTTGCAAACAGTCGAGAGAAACAACCTAAAGGGGAATTTTTCAACATTTTACTCCCGGTATGTCAATCAAATACCTTAGAGATGTTGTGTGGACATGCTATGCTTTTTTTTTTTTTGAAGTGCTGCCAAGCACTTCCCTTAAACGATTCACAAGATGTGTGTGTGTGTCTGTCTGTCTGTGTGTGTGTCTGTGTGTGTGTCTGTCCCTGCCTGCATGCGTGGAGTCATGTTGATGTTGCCATGTTCAGAGAAACAAGCACAATGGGACGAAGTGTGTATTGTTGATGTTGCCATGTTCAGAGAAACAAGCACAATGGGACGAAGTGTGTTTTAGTATACTGTAGCCACACACGCAGCACTTCATTTCGCACGGGTGTGATTTTTTGTTCTTATAGGACCTTTCTGAGAGTGTACACATTATTAGTAATGTATTGTATCATGCTAAAGATAACGAGTGTAATACAGTTTGTCAAACCCCATTATTATATAGTGCAAGTTATGGTATAGTAATGAAATGATAAAAATATGAGCAATGATTCATCCATTAGGAACACTGTTATCATTTGAAGGAGCAAAATGTAATTATTGACATATTTACTCTTGTTATAGCATTCCTACTCTGTCTAGTGTGAATTGTAGGAAACTATACTCTAGACCTCTCAATTCAATGCAATTAAAATAAATGTTAAGGTGTTTTTTATAAGTAAAACTCAAATGCAGCCAGAGTTGTTGTCTGTGGCTATGGTGGGTTTTCCTTTGAGAAGCTCTGGTTTAAGTTGGCTATCAGGTTAGGAGTATTTAAAGCGCCAAGTCCTGAGCATCAGTGTGGATGCAGACAGACAGAGGATGGACGGGTTGTGTCTCTCAGGATAAATTCACCAGACAAGAAAGTTCAGTCTTCCATTCTGCTTCCCCCTGATGAGCCTGAAAGAGAGCTAGCCCACACATGTGTGTATGACACACACACACACACACACACACGCACACGCACACGCACACGCACACACACACACACACACACACACACACACACACATGGCCCTATGCTGCTTTCCAACAGGCTGTACTCTCACTCCCAAGCTGTACTAATAGTGACAACATCTGAATCACACTGCAACAGTTTTTGTATGACTCTGTTTAGACCGCGTTTGCAAATACATTGTCACATTGGACTGTGTTTTGAGCTTGTACAGTATATTTGCATTGTATGTGCCTATTTATACAGTGTGTTCAACATAAAAATGTTATCAGATGGGGCCCACTTCCAGACAGACGTTTAATTTGTGGGTCTTTAACATGAAAAAAGTTTGAGAATCACTGAAATAAAGCCTTTGGGGTGGCCATCCTGCATGGATAAATGTATACAGGAGGTACGCAGCAGACAGAGGCTTCACATGAATCGCCGTTTGAAATAGGTTCTGTGGCGTTTTTATCCTTGAGAGGTCTCTAAATGGCCATTTGAATCAGATAATGCTGCTTTCTGAGTCTGTCTGTCCGTCTGTCTCAATTTAATACCACACTGCGCTTTTACACTACCCCCCTGTGACACACACACACACACAACACACACACACACACACACACACACACACACACACACACACACACACACACACACACACACACACACACACACACACACACATCACGCACACACCACCTATGAGCAATGCAGTGTTGCCACATTAACCTCAGGAAGTGTCTATGCAGCACAATGCTCACTTTCTAAGTGCACCTTACAGCTTTGCTGTTAAAGTCTTTATTTTTAGACTTTGTGTTTGTTTACATTTTCCCCAAAGTCATGCACAAAAATCTCAGGGATCTGAATAATTGACGTAATGTTGGCTAAACAAGATGTGTCGCGTAGCTTTCTGACTATTTTTGTGTGCAGTATATCAATAGACTATACAAAAGGTGTTATTTCACCTAGACCACGGGTCCCCAATGTTTTTCCAGTGAGGGCCACATAACTTTTTCCCTTTTCTTATTCAAATACATTGTACGTTTTGAAAGAAAAATATTGACCTTGTATAGCTGTCTTTCTCTCTCTTTAATCCCCATTTATTTTATTTTGTATTTCTGTCAGTTTAACTCTGAGAGTCCATTCGGTTGCATTTGTTAAATAAGGGTGTACTTAATTTACTTCTTAATCTATAATTTAGCTGGAGGCAGGACGTCCCACTTTGAGAACCACTGTTCTCTAGCATCAAATATTGGTATTATCATTATGAAGCAAAATGTCTTTCATCATACGCCCACTTTTAGTTCAAAGCACTTCTGAGACTACCCAGGTGGAACAAATGAACGAGTGACAGCCAGTACCATGAGTAGACCACAGACAGAGTCACACAAACTCTGTTCACTTTATGGGGCCAGTCCAATGGTGTCTTGTACACTTCTATTGAGAATGGGGACAACTTGGCAACAAATAGGTTTGCTTGGGGGCTCAGTTTCTGACCCCTCATTGTTGCAACTTTTCTAGATGGCGCACCCATTGTCTTCACCTACTTAGCTGGTTGTTGTTGTTGTGTGTGTGTGTGTGTGTGTGTGTGTGTGTGTGTGTGTGTGTGTGTGTGTGTGTGTGTGTGTGTGTGTGTGTGTGTGGTGTGTGTGTGTGTGTGTGTTGTGCGTGTGTGTGTCAGAGAGAGAGAAGATGCAGTGCGGTCTGATGGTCACACTCACACAGGCTAGTCTGTGCGGTTTGCAGGCCGCCGTTTGGGGACCCCTGACCTATAGGCTCTTCAAATCTCTGCAATTAATAATTGATAATTAAACCCATGTGCTTTATAGCGTATCCCTCCACATCTGTACAAGTTGTAGATTGGCTATAGCTGGAGGACAGACCAATGACCGCATGTGAGTGACTTCAAAACAACCACTCAGTTGATTCTGCATCATGTTCTACTCGTGGCTTTAAAGGAAGAAAGAGTCGAACTTGTGTGCGTGTATGCGTGCGTGCGTGCGTGTGTGCGTGCGTGTGTGTGTATGTCTGTTGTTATTGGGTTATGTGTGCAAAGGGTAAAGAACGGAAAAGGGTGACAAGGCAACACCTTGTCCAGGCCTTTAGAGTGATACAGAGAGAGAGAGAGAGAGAGAGAAAGATGACAAATGGGAGGAGGGCCAGGGACTCGACCCTCCTCCTCCTCTGTCTTCTGAACAGCTCCTCCTCTCACCTCTTAGCACCCGAGGGCCCCCCCGCCGTCATCCATCCATCCCTGCCTGCCCTGCGCCTGGCTAATGGGACCGCCAGTGCCCAGCAGGTGGTCCTGACCTCCTGGGTCCTCGGCCCGTGGGTCCCTTAGTGGGCAGAGAGCGTCCCCCGGGTCCCGCTACCCCCAAGCCCCCGGATCCTGGCACCCACGGGCCTCTGACTGCAGGTCGGCCCAGGGTGGGGCAGCAGGAGGTTGCAGGAGACATCTCACACAAGTCTCTGGTTGTTTTTTTTAATTATTTTACTTTATTTTTAAGCTGTTTTATGAGGCAGTCTTATACTGTTGCGGATAGAGGATGCAACTGAGGCAGAGGGCCTTGCCTGATAGTATCGGTCGCAAACTTTTTCCACTTTCCAGGAAAAAGGTTGGGGTCCTATCTGTCACGACAGGTATCATATTGATAGGCTATAGGTCGCAACCAATAGTACATCAGCCACAGTGTTGTAGTGGTACTTTTAGAAGTGGGGGGACGCCTCTTAAAGGGGAATTCCACCCATTTTCTTTTTTTTTCTGAGAGTGTACAAATGTGAACCAAATGGACCCTAGCGGGTCCATTTGGTTCCATTTGTACACTCTCAGAAAAAAGGAAACTCATTAACTGTTTACCATGCCCACACAACATCTCTAAGGTATATTAATGACATAGTAAAATATTGAAAATGAGTGGAATTCCCCTTTAAGACACGTGCATGCACACTTGTATTTGCATGCGCATTTACGTGCACCTGCGCAACACACACAGACACGCTATTAAAACAAGTATAGCATATTGAGAAACATTGTTTACAATGCCTAATTGTATCCATAAAAGTAAATGACAAGACAAAAAACATAGCCCTACTTTTGCCCCAAAATTATTCTAGATGTGAGAAATGGGGGGACGCTGTCCCCCGCGTCCCCCCTCCACTACACCCTGTACATCAGCCCCAGCCGGCTTTAGTAAAATTTCACCAGGTTTGCCAACACTAACCGCTACTGACGGTCAGGAGTCATTTACCATCGGCCACGGCCGATGGACCATCAGCTGCAGCCTACGTCGCAACCGGGCCGCAACTCCACTAGCTCCATTAACGACCAGGCCACGACCACTAGCTTACTAGTCACGGTCTTCGGGTCACATTTGAACTATAGCTACTAGAAGAGGCGGGCGCAACAGAATCGGAGCGAGAGGGCAGGAGGGGGAACTTTGCCCTGCACCTCCTTGGGACGACCAGCTAGGTTGGTGAACATGCACTGCTCTGTGCCGGTTATGTTTGCGCTTATAGGGTTAGAGATAGAGTTAGTTATTTGGCACTATCTCGTGCTTGCAGTTACTGTATGTTTAGGGCTTAGAGATAGAGTTACGTCTAAGATTAGGCTCTCCGCCAACCTATAAACTAGTCACGAACAGAATCTAGTCGATCACAAGCACCTAGCTGCAACCACAACACAGCAAAGTACCCGCTACCAAGAAACTTGTTGTGACCTCGTTGTGACCAGGTCTATAGTCACTGCTGGATTTTGCTCTCTCACTTTTTATTTTATTTTATTTTTTTATTGCTGAGTGTAAAATCTCCAAAATTCTAAAGCTGCTGTTGGGTTTCTGAGACTACCCCTGGCAGGAACAAGCTGTTGTTGCAGTGCTGTCTTTAGGCATGCGGCCCTGCTGTGCATAATGAGCTTGAGACTTCTATAACAAATGTGGGACAGCTAGCACGCTTTGATATGTGCTGAGGACAGAATTGGGTGCCCTCAATAGGAATTCCACTGCATTTGAAAACAAACTATCGAAAAGAGTGATTTTCATCTACGGACAGATTTGGGAATAATAGGCACAGCAGCAAAATTAAATAGAAATTGGGCCGATTCCTTGTTTTCTTCATAGATGTTACAGTAGCCAATGATTCAGGCTCTGTTCCATTAGGTGTATCACAATTGGTTTTCAAACTGTTTCATTTAAAGGACGCTAATAACACTGAGAGTGTACAAATAAACATATGAGTGCAATTGGTTGAATTTCAACACTCCCAGAGTTCCATAGTTCCAGGGGCATTTTATAATAGGGCTGTGCTGAAATATCAGTATGGCAATATACTGTATATTGAATATTTCCTCCTGCATATATCGTGTACTGGATATATATAATATTGTACTGTATATATATATATATATAATATTGTATAATGTTGCGGAGCATCCACAACAGGGTTAATTCCCGAAGGAAAAACGAGCTAAAATGTTAAATGACTTCGATAGCTGCTTCCTTCCCCAAAAAATAAACAAAAGATAAAAATAAAAAGCCGGGCATGAGAATCAGTTGAGACAAATAAAATCCCAAAATTGAGGATACGTTAGTAAGTTCATTTCATTTCGTTTAATTCATTGTAATGTTTCTTTTTACATCTGCAACTACAGTATCATGACACAGTATATCATCGATGAATTTCATGCAATATATTGATATATCACAAATATCACGATATATCAAATATTGACATATATTATTGAAGGCCTAATATCGCCAATATGATACTGTGAGGTACCCATATCGTCCCAGCCCTAGTTTATAACCCCCTCAAAGACCCCTTGGGGCATCCGGATCACACTTTGATACCCACCAGCCGCTTCGACCTCTATCCATCGATTGAATAGACACTTATCAACAGAAATGTTACGATCCAATCGTGCCGGTATAGCAGATATTCAATACCCGCCGGGCAAGTAGATATTTTGTATTCATTGCATCGGTGGATCACGGATACTACTAGTAGGGCGGGGCGAAGCATAGTTTTACTGAAGTTTTGTTTAGGGTTAGTTACCGCATAAAGCACGTCTAACCCTAACCTAGCCTAATCCTAAACCCTAAACATAACCCCAGTAAAACTAGGCTATGCCTACACCTAACCCCAACCCTAAATTAACCTCAGTAAACTTATGCCTAAACCTAACCTAACCCTAACCATAACTTCAGTAAAACTTCCTTCGCCCCGCCCTACTAGTAGTATCCGTGATCCACCGATGCAATGAATACAAAATATCTACTTGCCCGCGGGTATCTGAATATCTGCTATACCGCACGATTGGATCGTAACATTTCTGTTGATAAGTGTCTATTCAATCGATGGATAGAGGTCGAAGCGGGTGATACCCACTGCCACTGGTGTAGTGTTTCCAGTGAGCTATCGTGCACAACATCAACACCCCGACTGACTCTGTTTGACCAGAATGGAACACAACCATAATTAGCATCAGAGACTGTGTTTATAAAGCCATCAGAGTGATGGTTCCATATACGGTGTACGATAAATTTATACACTGGTAGACGCGCATCCATTGTAAAATGCAATGCCCAGAGGGGCCCCCACATAGACACAATTCCCAGCAGCCTCTCATAGACGTTTTTTTTTTCACCTAAAGTGCCGGCTTCCCTCCGTAGACGATGTTTCCCTGGGGCCTCTGCATCACTTAATCCGTCACACACACACACACACACACACACACACACACACACACACACACACACACACACACACACACACACACACACACACACACACACACACCCACAGAAAGCCGCCGCGTTTGAGTTGGACCACTGAGCCGTCCTTGCCCACACGTGATTACGCTTATAGTTCCCTCAAGTAGCTAGGAGGAATCGAGAACAATGCTGTAGATCTCTTTGCTGTCACAGTGGGAGCTCTCTCTCTCTCTCTCTCTCTCTCTCTCTCTCTTCTCTCTCTCTCTCTCTCTCTCTCTCTCTCTCGTGCAGAATTAGGGTGAGAAAGAAAAGGTGAATATGAGGAAGAGTTGACAAGAGTGGGAGACAGAAGGGAACAGAGAGGAGGAGGAGAGAACGATGGAAAGAGAATGAAATGTACCAGAGGCAGACAACAGAGTGATGTGTGCTGACATGATATTGAGAGAGAGAGAGAGAGAGAGAGAGAGAGATTCTCTCGTAAAGTATGACTTTCTCTTAGCAGCGAAAAAGAGACAGATCTCTCCCCCACTCCCTGAGAGGTTGCGTTGTTATGTTCACAAGTCAGCTCCGCTTTAAAACATGGTCTATTCTGGCTTTTGGTGTGCACCGCAGACATTTATTTTTTAAGTTGCTGCATGGTTCAATATTTAGATATCTGATAATAATTTGATCAGACAGTCCTGCACATTTTTGAGTGCATGTTTTAGTGTCCCACAACAGGGTCACTGCGGTTGTCATTCTGCCCTTTATAACTTGGCACGCTCGGCTTTGCTGTTACTGAACGTCAGACGACATCTTACGAGATATTTTAGTTCCTTCAATGCCACCTCGGTTGTCCAATCGGGACATGTTCAAAAGCTTGGCAGCTGGTTATTTTCTCTAAAGAGTGGCGTGTTTGTTGCAATCATAAATTAACTATTGTTTTCAGGATGACATGCATAATGAGTTGGAGGAGATTTCAGTTGGAGATTCTTATCTTCCTGACAGTGCAGGCACACTAGAGAGTCCACAGCACACGGAAGCGGCTTAATTCTGACCTCACTCCCTGAGTTTTACACAGGCCGTGGATGGGAAGTGAAGCACGGACGTGGCTTCCATTTTACGACGTGGCATTTTGCCGCTTGGGTACATGGAGCTTATTTTTCATCCACAACCATTCTGAAAAACCCAAAAGAGACCAGAGTGTCAGCTTCTTTTGGATACCCATTGAAAGTCTAATGTGTTCATACCCACTTAATTTCTCCAGTCAGTTTGATCTGCACAATAAGTGGATTAGAAAATACATTTTGTGTGATGGTTAATGCAATCTGAGCCGCCGGGTCAGATTGGGTCCTGTCTTTCTTTGATGGAGTATTCATTTATTTTTTTATTTAATTTTTCTTTAATGTTTTACTCACATGTTTAGATGGCCTCCACATCGATCCGACGCACATGTGGCCATGCCCACATGCTTTCTCGGTCCAAAACCAGCCATAATCTAAAGTTTGGAATAGTCCACCATGATGATTGCGTCCTTGCATGGTCTCTGCAGAGAATGTGTGATTAAGTCATACTCTTGGGGAGCAAAACCATAGATATAATAACGAATAGATTGGACACTGGACTCCTCCTCCCGTCCACTTGCATTAACATGCTCTCCCAGCGCATGAGGACTTCCGACAAGAGGTGCATTCTGGGATTGCTAAAGGGGCCGCTAGAACACGTAGGACCTAAGAACTGAGTGAGCATCGTGGGTACGCACATGCCATGCAGCCAATCATGAGCCATCTCGAGTGGGCGGAGCCTATAGGTTCACGTTCATGTGATGATGGCCGAAACTTCAATCCCACTATGCCTCAAGGTTTTCTCTGTGTGCGTTCACTATCATAAACATCTATGAGCAAAATACATCTTCTTCTTCTACTTTGCGAATTGACTGGCACTGGCGCCACACACCAAGATTGAGTTAAGGCCGTGGTGCATACTTTTACCCAGGGGCGGATGTAACATGTCCCATTTGGGGGGGCAAGAGAACATGTTGGAGGGGCAAGAGAAAATGAAAAAACTTTTATTAGTCAAGTAAAGCATCAATAATAACATCAGTTGTTGTTGAAGTTGCAACAGACACTCAGCATGCATAAAGCTAAAGGTCTGACCCGGAGAGTTTTCTGTTTTCAACAATGAAATGCTGTTGGTTTAGTGGTGCCAAAACTGTAGTTAGTAGCAGTAGTTATTTTTAAATATAAGCACTTTAATTTGAAGTATCTTGGGTTGTTTTGCATGGCATCGTGTTTGGGGGGGCAGACTGGGTATTTACCCCCCCCCCCCCCCCCCCCCTGGCTTGGCTTCCCTGCACTGGCACATCCTGTCTATTCGGGTGCAGGTATGACTACAATACGTCACTACAACTGTACCCTGTGGGTACAGGGCTAATTATGCACTATTATTGCACCATGTATTGGCACCATTGAATGCATGGTGTGAAAATGTATGCATTTTGATGACTAGATCATTAAACATATCTTCAGACCTTGCTTTTGATGCAGCTGCCATCTTGAAAAATGGTTCTAGCCACATTTCATGCAAAGTGAACAGCTGTACCACTAAATTGCTGCACTATTATTAGAAACAAATTCCCTGTGTTCAGTTGGCTGATATTGTCTTCCATTTATTTTATTAACGTCATACTCATTTTCTTGTGTGTTTTAGTTGTGTTTGTGGAACATAAAAGAGGTGTTAAGTGGCCGACCTATACTGTAAGTCACCTGGGGCCACAATATGGAATTAATGTAGATCAGTGATGCATTGTTCAGCTAATAATCCATTTTAGGGATTTAAAAAACACAACAAGTGCCATTGTATTTTCAATTCACTTGACTGGTAACCAGGGCATGTCAGCCACAACAGGAGTGATGTGGTGTCTTTGTCATTTGTTCCAGGCAATGCTCTAGCAGTCTAGCATGTGTATATACAGGTCCTTCTCAAAAAATTAGCATATTGTGTAAAAGTTCATTTTCTTCTATAATATAATACAAAAAGTGAAGATTTCATATATTCTCAATCAATTGTGCATTAACTGAACTATTTAAAAACTTTTTTTGATTTAATCCTGATGATTATGGTGTACAGCTCAGGAAAACCCCAAAATGCCGTCTCAATGAATTAGCATATTTTTACAAAACCACAAAAAATATATGTTTTAAACAAGAAATGTTGACTATCTGAAAAGTATGTTAATGTATGCAGTTAATACTTCGTCTGGACTACTTTTGAGCACATTATTTCATCAATGGGGCGTGGCATAGAGGTGATCAACCTGTGGCACTGTTGAGGAGTTATGGAAGACCAGTTTTGCTTTGATAACGGCCATAAATTAATTTGTATTGTTCAGCCTTGTGTCTCACACCTTCCTCTTGACAATACAACCCAGATTCTCTGTTGGGTTAAAATCAGGACAGTTGGCTGGTCAGTTAAGTGCAGTAATACCATGGTCAGTACAGCAGTTACTAGTAATTTTGGCTCTGTGGGCAGGTGCCAAATCGAGCTGGAAGGGAAATAAGCTTCTCCATGAAGGTTATCAACATACTAAAGCACAAGGTACTCTAAACGGATGGCTGTGTTGAAACCACTGACTGTTTTCACTGTTAGTGGATCAACACAGCCGATAACATGGCGTGGAGTCTGGACATGGCATAACACATGGTTTAGGCCATGTTATTGGCTGAGAACTGAAAACACAGCCATCCTTCTAGAGTACCTTGTGCTTTGGTATGTTGATAAGCTTCATAGAGATGCAAATTTTCCTTTCCAGCTCGATTTGGCACCTGCCCACAGAGCTAAACTACCAGTAGCTGCTGTCCTGACCATGGTATTACTGCGCTTAACTGACCAGGCAACTGCCCTGACTTTAACCCCACAGAGAATCAGGATTGTATTGTCAAGAGGAAGGTGTGAGACATAAGACTGAACAATACAAATTAATTTACGACCGTTATCAAAGCAAAACTGGTCTTCCATAACTCCTCAACAGTGCCACAGGTTGATCACCTCTATGCCACGCCCCATTGATGAAATAATTTGTTCAAACGTAGTCCAGACCAAGTATTAACTGCATACATTAACATACTTTTCAGAAGGTCAAAATTTCTTGTTTAAAACATATTTTTTTAGTGTTCTCGCCAAAATATGCTAATTCATTGAGATAGGATTTTGGGGTTTTCATGAGCTGTACACCATAATCATCAGGTTTAAAACAAAACAAGTTTTTAAATACTTCACTTAATGCACAATTGATTGAGAATATATGAAAGTTTCACTTTTTGTATTATATTGTGGAAGAAAATGAACTTTTACACAATATGCTAATTTTTTGAGAAGGACCTGTATATATAGAACAGGTGGACTGGCTCGACCTCAAACACAGGGAATTACATTAGTGTAGCCGAGAGGTGATGAAAGCAAGGATAACTGCATGTTTTCCAGGGCTCTAAAAACAGCATTAATTTGGCTATATGGTCCTAAGCGGATAGGATTGTATGATGCTTTACCTCAGTTCTGCCCCAACATGGGCCATCCATGGATCCAATACCACAGGATTAGTGTAATCCATGAACCCCCCTCCGCTATCCTTTCATGCCAATGGCATTTATTTGACTGAATTAACGCGTATCCTACTTGTCGATTCAGGGGTTGAGGGGCACTTTGATAATTGCAGCTGTAGTGAAACCTGTGCGTGTGTGTGTGTGTGTGTGTGTGTGTGTGTGTGTGCGTGTGCGTGTGCGTGTGCGTGTGTGTGTGTGTGTGTGTGTGTGTGTGTGTGTGCGTGTGCATGTTTGCATGTGTCTGTGCGTCTAAGCGCAGTATACGCCTGTGGACGAAATAGAGTCGTTTATTTAAGGTCAAATCAGCCATCATGAACGATTGATGCAACATGAACCTTTGTACTGTGAAATCGTTAGGTCTTAAAGGACCACTTCACCACTTTTCGACCTATCTTCATATAATTGGTCCTCCCTAATGTACATGATAAAATGGCATATATATATATATATATATATATATATTATATATATATATATATATATATATATATATATATATATATATATATATATATATATATATATATATCAGGGGTGTTGATTTTTAACGCGTTAACGGCGTTGATTAAATCTCTACGTTTTTTGCGTCAAAATATTTAACGCAATTAAACGCACATGCACGCGCGTGCGCACGCGCGCGCACGCTCGTGCGTGCGCATGCTCTGTCTCGGATGTGATTCCACTCGCTGTCGACTCTATTAAAGGGGGACAACAAATAGGGACAAAGTTGCGGAATGCATTGGAGTCTATGGGCTCTAGCGAGTATATCAGGGCTACTAAACTGGTGGCCTGACATCTCCGTTCACTTCCATGGAATGGTCTAATGGCGGCTGCTCTTCATTTCTACTGAGCATGAGTACAGCTAACTGAATAGCAGCGCACGCTCTGTTCTGTGACCCTCAATGTCGCGACTCTTCCACTAGTCTTGTAGTGGTGCTTCCACTTCCTGTTCCTGCACGTGAAGTGAAGTCAGATGTAAACAAAGCAGCTCTTTCGGATCACTCCCAACTATTGTGATGTGTTTGTTTAGCCGCGTCGCCATCGAAACTGAGAAGAAAAGTTGATTCAGAAAATCGCCAGTTTAATAACGAGTGGACCGAAAAATAATGGCTAAATTGAAACTCCATAGGGAGCGCAGGCAGACGCATTTGCTCTGTAACCAAGTCAATGCTGTCGCAAAATAATCCGATGGTAAGAGACGCCACTGTTGCATGGATTATTGTCAAGAAGAAAAAAAACACCCAGAGATGATGAAGAGTCGAGTGCATGCTGGCTGCAGGAGGTAGAGCCTATTTCTTTCCCTGTTTACCTCTACTATGATTTTCTGCTTTTGGCGTTGCATTAGTGAATATTTGTATTTGTCTGTCTTGATGAAATGAACATGGTGGGCCCTATTGTATGGCCACTGGCCAGTCAAAGATGTGCCATCACTGTCATTAGTTGCCTGTGTGTAGGCTAGTCCTGTCCCCTGTTGCAAGCCTTTTGAGAATTAAAGAGAGAGCACAATAAGTGTGCCTTAGATGTTGTGATTTGCTGCTGTTGTGCAGATATGAACAACTTTTTCATAAGCTGCACTATAAACGTGTATTTTGATTTGGTTCAAATATGATGCATGTTAGAAAGACCAGATGCACATTGCACTTTTCTTATAAATGGAGCATTTTAAAAAGTGAAATACTTGTGTCTGTGTGTGTACACATGTCATGGTGGAGAGTAGTCTCTGTGGCAGTCTGGCCCTTGGGTTTTTGGCAATGCAGACTCCTGAACAATTTAGTTGAATAGCCGCTGTCTTTCCATTTCCGCAACAATACACAGGAAAACATGGCATATTGTCCGAAATAGTCCGAATGGTGATTAATCATGATTAAATTAATTTTGAAGGTGTGATTAATTTGATTAAAATTTTTAATCATTCAACACCCCTATATATTATATATATATATATATATATATATATATATATATATATATATTATTATTATTATCGAGAGAACGATAGCTTCCATTTTTCGCATTGCAAATTTTGCAATGCGAAAAAATTTTACCGTCAGATTCCATTAGCTTGAATTCCCTATCGATGAAGCACATGGAGGACAGGTCCATCAACTGCCCACAGTACTCCTTTGAGACACAGACACCTATTATATGAAGATACGTTGAAAAGTGGTGAAGTGGTCCTTTAAAACAATGTTTTTTTTTCTCTCTCTTTTTAATGTTTCATGCTCAACAAAATAGGATTTTGTTATTTTTTTCCAGAGCAGGACGGACAAACAACCGCTTCGGACAAACAACCACTTCTCTTGACCAACCCCATTGGCCGACACAGCGGCTAACATTTGTGTAGATTACAGATGCACACACATACAGATACTATTTTGAATTCATAATCAGATGAATTTCCCATCCGTCTCATTTGTTGTTGTTTTTTATCTAGTTTGCTCAACATCATTAACAACATTGTAGATGAGGATGACCTCAGTGCCTCTCAGGCATAGAGACAATTTACAAGGCATTTAGTAGGCGAATCTTAGTAAGTAAAACCATTGCAATACCTCATATACATACAGATTAGTTGAATTTACGAATTATTTCATAATTTTATCAGAATTTACAATTTACTTTACAAGTTATAATAAAGGAATAAAACATGGGAATACATTTGACATCCTATAGGTAACTGGTAACTGCTATCTAAGTCTACTATAAGTCCAGATGGTACTTCAATGGCTATGGGCTGATGTGTACTGCAAGTGCTATGGGCTGAGATGGAGTCTGAAGAGGTGTGTTTTCAGACTGTGGCAGAAGATAGGGAATGAGTCTGTTGTTCTCAATGCAGTGGGAAGTGCATTCCATAGTTTTGGGACCCTGAGGAAGAAGAGTGTTGGCCAGGTGTTTTAAGCGGGGGTACAACCAGCTTCCCTGTGTCGGCTGATAGGAGTGCACAGGAGGGCTTGTAGGCTGCTCTAGCCCTCAATGATTTTGGCCTTGGGGGGCGGGGGTGTTGTGGGATCCACACGCGGAAGTGCTGTGATCTGATTTGATCTCACTAACGTGTCGTCATCTCCGGCCCCTCCCACGCCCGTCCACTGCTGTTCTACGTCACATCATTTAGAGCGACGCCCACCCCAGAAGGTTGACACGCCCCTCAAGGCCACTTTCCAACGCGCGTTAGTCCAGGCTTTCGTTTTCGCGCAAGGCGGACGAAAATGAAAGCCTGGGTGTCGAGGCTACAGGAGGGCTTGTAGGCTGCTATGAGGCTATAGCAAGATATGGTGGTGATGTTGATTTGAATGAAAGCATGAGAGTTGAATGACCGGGAGCAGTGGAGGAGTGGAGATAGCGGTTTCAAATACTAACAAACGCAAAATATCAATAGCAGCATGCACACACACACACGCACGTGCACAACACACACACACACACACACACACACACACACACACACACACACACACACACACACACACACACACACACGCACATGCGCACACACACGCACAGACACACACTGACACCGTGGTTGACCTCCATGGCGGACACAAAGCCAGGCTGATGTCCCTCTCTGGGCGCACCACCCCCCGCTGGGCGGGGCAGCTACAGCGGGAGTCAATCAGGCCAATGGGAGCGGCTCCCATTAGGAATATTAATGATCCACATACTTAGAGGTCAGCGGAGGATTTCTGACGCCATAAACGTGATTAAAATGAAGGAAAGGTACAAAAAAATAAAAATAAAAACAAGAGCATAATAACAATGAGATGAAAATTAAGCGGCTGGTTTAAAACATATGCATTGTTTTGGTGTGGCCAGCTGCAGGTCAGTTTTATATTGTCACATGTGGATGAAGATTTACTGTTCAGGAAATGTTTCATCGACAACAGCTTGTTAGTGTACAGTCATAGGCTGTTGTTGATGTGCTTTTCACTGGTTAACTATTCATAAAACCCATAGATAGTCTAACCACTGTCTTAAAAGTTAGATGACATCATTTTAATTAATGTATTTGTTTTGCTGTTGTTTCATAATCTTAATTACGCCCAGACAACCTGAACTTTGAGCAGTGGATTCCCCGTGGTCTGCAGTTTTCTGTGGGGTTTGGAAGGCCTTTGAGTTGCAATGAAAACAAGCAAAACAGTGGAAACAGTGACATCTGCTGGCAAATCCCATTGGCAGGCATGGCATTTGCAGAATGTGACATCAAATTCCGCTTGAAATTCAGAGCTCTTGTTTGGGCCAGAAATCCCCAGATTACAGAAAATCTACTGAATGGGAAAAGTTCCGTTTTTCAGTCCTTCAACTTAATTAAGTTGATAGAAGGAGATAAGAGGTGTCTGCATGGATATAAGGCAATGCAAACAGTGTGGCATTCCATGTAAAATCACAGATAGGGCTACAGTATAACAGTTTCCATTGGTCTAAACCTGCAGCGCTCCACAGACAGTTTTGGCCGTAGACCTCGCCTTTACCTGGCGGCTGATGCACCCCCCAACATTCAGTTTTGTTGTATTTGACTGAATATGATTATTCCTATTGCAAAAATAATCACAGAATGTCACCGCTGATGTAATCTCCCACAGCTGTTCTATAGGACTATATCTCCTTACAACAGTGGTTTACCAGATTTTGCCGCTTGTGTACAAATAACGCCATGAATCCACTATTAGCCTTTTCATGTCACGCAACCCCTAGAGGGCGTTTGGACACCACAGTTTGGGAACCCCTGGGTAAAGTATTGTACTGTTTTGTACTCCACTACGGCTTGTTCTTAGCCTTGTTCTTAGCCTAGTATCTGCTTCACAAAAAAAAAAAGTTGTAAGAACTAAAAGATAAAATATTTACAAGCTCACAAGGTGATGCAACACTGTTATTTCATCATTCATAATGTACTAATGTGCATGGGAGTCCAAAGTACAGTAATTTGTCCTGATACGAAGTGAAATGCTGTACACAAGCAAAAATATGACACAGTACTAGATGCTAAAAAAGGGGAATAAATAAATAAAAACAATTATGTAATGCTCAAGTCACACAATAATGTTGTTGTGCATCCACTGTATGCAGTCAATACACCTTCATCTTGCTGTAATGCCCCAATGTGTGCGTGTGTGGTGTGTCTGTGCATGTGTATTATACCATGGATTAGCAAATAACAATCCTTATGGATATAGCTCCATAAATAAAATGAATGACGTGCATACCCCCCCTCCACACACACGCACACACACACACACACACACACACACACACACACACACACACACACACACACACACACACACACACACACACAACACACACACACACACACACACATGCACGCGTATTGTGTAATTGGGAGCATGTCGGTATTTAAGGTGAACAATTTCATGAATCCCATTATTATTTTGCCTTTTTCATTTTTTCCTAATACTGGACTGGACATAGTTAGTCTACAACAAGCTGGTCCCACCACATTGTGAGCTTGTAAATCCGCTATATTCTCCGTTGACCGCCGGCTGGTGTGTAACTGTATGAAAAATAGCCCTAAATACCCTCTCGACAATGCATTAATTTGTAACCATGTAAAACAGTCATGTCTCTGACTGACCCTCATGATGTCTACAGTATAGTTCCCAATCTTTGCTATACTTGTGGGGACATTAGTATAGTCAGACGTGTGCACGCACACACACACACACACACACACACACACACACACACACACACACACACACACACACACACACACACACACACACACACACACGGTCTACTGTAAGTGTACAGTAGACCACAGCCCCCATTTGCCCCTCGCCTGCTGTTGCCTAATCCACCATTACCATAATGAAAGCAGCGTGTAATAGAATCAGGCAGAGGCTCTCTCTCTGTCCTAAAAGGAACACTAACGCACAGACAACAGATTAATATAGGCTATACACTACAGGGGATGGCATGGAACAGGACACACACACACACACACACACACAACACACACACACACACACACACACACACACACACACACACACACACACACACACACACACACACACCTGGAGCGGAGCCTTCAGACTTTATTTGGGTCAAGAGACCCGGGGAGACAACATCATCACAACCTTTATTTATTTAGCCACTTAAACCCTGTAATGGATGGCCCGGGGTCCCTCAGGGCTCTGTGCCCGTGTATTTTCTGTTTTCTTCTGTCATTGTGGGCAAAGACCTTCTCTTGGAAATAGCCAGGCGACACTCACAAACAGCCAGGCTGCAATGACAACAACAACAACAACCATTCTTTTGTGACTCATCTGAAAAATATTGACAAAATGGGCCTGTTTTACTTATGTGTTTTTATTTTACGTTTAAATGGTGAATAGAGCTGTCCTTTTTTAGTTTTTAGTTTTTTTTTTTTTTTTTTTCTTTCTTAGAAGTAAACAGATTATACTGTCTTGTTATAGTAAGTGATTTCACATTCAAACTTAATTCAAATATTGTTATTTTTTCTTCCTTGTTTTGGCTAATCCTCCCTACTAGAGAGTGTGGTGACCATATAAGGAGTTTCTTCCTGCCAGTGACCCCTGGGCTAAAAAAAATACTTTCAGTTTGGCCTTTTTGGGAGAAGAGCCTTTTCTCCAATCAGGATGATTGGAGAACAAGATCGAGTGGGGGTGGGCGTTGGTGTACGTACTGTTGGCCTGTTGACGCTCCCCCATCACTGTAGAGTGTATGCATGTGTACATCTTGTAACTGGGGGGACAGGGATGGTTTTCCAAACCACAAAATGCTCCTTAAAGTTAAATTTCCCCCCATTTTCAATGTTCTTTCTGAGAATGCGCAAATGCAACCAAACCTGTTGAGACCAGTGACTCTCAACATTTCCAGAATGAGGGTCCATTTGAATATCTGGAAGCAGTTTGCTGCTACCATATTGGATGCCTTAACAGTTACTTGGTTCAGCATACAGTATCTGACTGCCGCCGGCATCGCATGTGATTCAATCAATTGTTCGTGTTCCGGCCTGGATCAATGGATCAGACAGGTGGAAAGAATAATACAAAACAAAAGCTACTTTTCAGAATTCAAATCCCAAAACATCAAAACAAGTGGCATATCTACCTGCTACTTTTTGTGTGATGTAGTATTGTATTGTGATCAAGTACAGGGGAGCATGGAAGGCAATAATTTACAAAAACCCCAGCATGTCAGAATGTGGACATAAGAAGTTTCTACCTGGCCGATTGGGAACCAGACCGGCCTGTGTTTACAAAGAGATCCTGACATGACATTCAAACGCCTCGATCCCCAGGCGTTCGTCTTATAGTCCATACTGCGCAAAAAGTGAAAGCCTGGACTAAGTCATTGAAGACGGCGGCCTGTATAGAAGATAGATCTTGACTGACAGATCGGTGAGATCCAATCGGGCAACCACCTATCTGCACAAATGGAACTGTAGGTCGTCTTGCTTTCAGGTTAGCTCACGTTACACTGCAAGCAATATAACTAAGATGGCAGCAGCTGTCCACTGAACTGAATGTAGAGCGGGCAGGGTGGGCGGTCATTCCTTGCTTGCTGAATGGTACACGTCTCTCTGTCGGTATGTAGTTCTCTGCTTTTCCTCATCAATCTGTCCATTTCCATACCGGCTGGTATCAGCCTTGGAAATCCCACTTTGATGG
Organism: Benthosema pterotum; assembly: GCA_039105355.1. NCBI lineage: Eukaryota > Metazoa > Chordata > Actinopteri > Myctophiformes > Myctophidae > Benthosema > Benthosema pterotum. Next base: position 16,242,616 of record CM076976.1, read on the forward strand.
TGGCATCTAGAGTGACTGTAATGATAGTGGCAGCGCTCCCATTATGCCTTTATAAGAGGTAGCGCTGCTTAGCGCTGGACAATGGACAGGCAATGCAGACAGATTAATCAGCATGTGGGTGGGGGTTTGGTTGGGGGGAGGGTGTAAAAATATGACAAGTGCCAGGGACTGACCGTTTAGAAAATGTCTGACAATTGTGTGCTATTTATCTGGCGTAATTGTGAATATTTGTCTCGGTGAGAGGAGCTTACCATATTACCATGGTAATCCCCAATTACTGGCACAAGCCGCACTTCATGTGTGAGCCGCGCACACACATTTAAGCACGTACTCATGCACGCGTATGCGCACGCACGCACACACACACACACACACACACACACACACGCACACACACACAAAGAACAGTACACAAACACAGGCAGGCGAGGTGTGCTATATTTTTCATGCTTGTGTGGAGAGAGGAGCCAATTAGCCAGCTTCCAGATGCTGCTGCTAATCCCTGCTCTGGAGGGTGGTGTGCAGAGCTCACGCACATGCATGCACACGCACACGCACACACGCACACACACGCACACACACACGCACACACACGCAAAGTGTTGACATAACGTGACACACATAGACACAGGTAAGGCTATGTGCTAAGAGTTTACCAAGCTCATGCACTTTACACACACACACACACACACACACGCACACACACACGCACACACACTTGTCTATTAAAGAGAGCAACAATACACATACTTGGCAAATCACACACTTGCCTGTAATGATCGACAGTGTATGAAAAGTCATGCATAATTTAACACATTCATGCATAAATTAACAGACACATATACGGTAGCTGTCTCCGTGCGACGCACCGGCGGCATGAGGCGCAAAGGTTCAAACAAACAAAAATAATGAGGATAAAATAAAATAATAATGAAAAGCATAGGCCTACAAAAGTGGGCTCATCGGAGTAGATCTCCGTCAGTGCTTATAGTGCTTGCAGGGTCATAGCCAATCGGGAATGGAATCAGAAAGACTGGACTCGGTCATTTTATTACAGAAGTAATCTGTAGGTCTAACCATGCCAGTGAGGACACTGGACATGTCCTCTGTATTTTCCCGGCTTTCAAAATATTTCTGTGTGGTGTGTGGTGGTGCAAAGATGGCGGGGGAGGGAGGACCTCATCTTCTCACACACACTTCTTATTCCGTACTCACTGTTGATGTTGGTAAATGGTAGAACAGCACAGTGTACACTAGTGTGGCTACTAGTATTTATTACTGGTATTTTGTGGGGAGTCCTGGCCTTGGTCTCCCCCCTTTCAACCGACAGTTCAGAATCTGTTTTTGCAGATCTCTAAAACTGGATTATGTATAAATATGGATATGTATAAATGATGAATTTAGTGTGCAAAAATACCTATCTTAAATTGTCTATATGGTCAATATAAATAAATCGACTGTTCCTTCCTAAACCTAAGCTGATTGAACTAGTGTTAGTGTTAGATTAGTTAACAATGATAATTTAAAAAAAAAGTTTTGTAATACAATTAATAATTGTCTTTGTGTAAATAATCACCTGGGGAAGTTTCATGGTGATAAGAATTTAATATGTGTGTTTTTTTTCTCATAATTAACAATTCCAAATTTTGGGAATTTAAACCCTGGTGGGGAAGAAGACTATCAGTATAGTAAGAAAGATATATAAAAAACACATTTTGAAGAAAACTGTTAAATGGAATCAGGCACAGATGGCCGTCGATCGCCTCTATGGGTACTTGCGGCCTGAACCAAGGACTCCAAGGACAGGAAATGGAAGTTTTTTAAAATGTACAGCTCTTGAAAAAAAAAAGTATACAGTTGCTTTCCATTACGTGTACAGTACTATACTAACTGCATTATTTATTTGCCATCTGATCAACAGTGCTACTATAGTCGCCCAACCAGCCCACCTTGGACATCCTGGAGACGGTCCTAGAATGTTTGTATTATGGAGGGTGAAAAATAATACAATAGAACAAAGTAATGAAGACTGCCACATGGGCTTAAGCTAAGATCAAATGGAACAGATGTTATGCTAATGCAGGCTGTCCATCAAAACAAGCCTGTGATTGACGGGTGCCCTGTCATGAAATAAATAAATGAATTAAAAAGTGAAGGGGCCACGCATATGGGAGAATCACTGAGGACAGGGCCGGGGTCACGCAGAAAATAAATAAATAAATGAAAGATACAGGAAAAAGTTTCGAGAGGCGCTCCGGGTCGCATGAATCACGCGGCGATTGAATGTTAATTTATCTATTTATTCATTTGATATATAATATATATTTATTATTTAATGTTTTTCATGTCGGCCCCCTGGAAGCGAGAGTTTGGACTTTCGCACTAACGCCTACGGCTCGCAGGGAACGCGCCCACGCGCGCAGATGATGTGCGAAAACGCGGGACAAACTAGGAGTGGACAAGCTAGTAATGCGCTGATTTCCATGCCTTTGAAAGATATTAGACCGGTTTGATGCGCATTGATTCACAGACGGACAAATGTAAAGCCAATAAATGATTAAAAGTCAAATTAATGTGGAATGACACCAAGGGAAGGAAAAATAAATAAATAACTCACAACGTTCAATGTATCAGCACCCTATTGTAGGAATAGTTTGGTATTCAACATTTACTTGGCAAGTGCTTACTAAGTAGTTTGCACAAAAGATCCTGTTTCACAATTTGTAAGCCAGTATTTACTTTTTTTTCCTTTTGTAAATGTTCAAATCCTGTACAGGAAAACATGGCAATTTTGTAATTAATTTGATTAAAAAATGTAATCATTCAACATCCCTAATAGATATATTCCACTGTTATGTTATGTTCAAAGCCCATGAATATGATTCATGATAACCAGACTTTATGTATATTGCTTATTGTAAGTCATACTGGATTAATAGTGTCTTCTAAATGCCTAAATTGTAAATTCACTAATGATTTTCAAATATCCTAATTAGAGTGAAAAGTACACTGTTTGCCTCTGAGATGCAGTGGTGAAGAAGAAGGTACTGAACAAGTACTGAAAATGACTGGCCAAGACAAGGAAATTGCAAAAGCACCATCTAAGATCCCTAAGCACTGTCATCTGTCAGTCAGTCAGTACTTCTACCTCAGACTGTGGAAATCAACAACAACTCCAAGTGCAAAAGATGTTTTTTTGTTACCAAGCTGTCACACAAGTAACATCTCATGCTGTGTGAAAGCAAAGAGCCCTCTGAAAGCATTCAGCAGCTACAGTTAGGCCAAATTAGGCTGTGCACGTTGCAATGATGCAGAGGCGGATTGGCACATATTTTCCCACCGGGACAAAGGTGGCAGCTGGTTAACCAGATGTAACTCTTTGAGAGCGTAAAAATGAAACCAAATGGACCCTTGCGGGTCCATTTGGTTTCATTTTTACACCCTCAAGAGTTAAAATATTCATCATGTGAATTAGCCTAACTTAGTCTACACAACTAGAGAATGTAGAAGATTAATGCTCATTTTGATCTGTATGCTCCAGGCGAGCATTTAGCACATTCTAGAGCAGGGGAGCCCAACCAGTAGATCGGGATCTACCAGTAGATCTTGGCCTGATCATGAGTAGATCTTGGGAGATGTGGGGAGGTAAGAAAAAAAAATGAGGTGGAAATGAAAAAAGAGCGATATTCGTGCTATTAATGGACTATTCTGGACTGTTCTTATTATGATTGCATTTGCAATGCCAGTGTTTATCCAAGTCTGTTGTACTTAATGTTGTACTGTTGTAGGCCTATTTGTGACAAGTCTGTTGTACTTTATGCTTATATGGACATAAAGTAAAGTGGTAAAACAAAGTAGTGTTGTGTTGTTGTGAAGTTACTGCAGGCTGGCAACGATGCGTGTGGTTTTAAATGTTGATATTGGACTGGTAGATCCCGGAGAGGCTGGCTGCTGAAAAGTAGATCTAGGGTCAAAAAAGGTTGGGCACCCCTGTTCTAGAGCATTTTGGAAGTGCCACTAGTGCATTTTGGATCTTGGCAGTTGGCAACACTGCCTCCAGCAGCGCAAGCACACTAGTTTGCTTAAAAAAAAAAAAAAAAAAAAAAAAAAAAAAAAAAAACTGTCCAGGCAACTAGGTGGCGCAGGCCACCAGGAAAACTCCCTGTACTCCAGATGGCCAATCCGCCCCTGCAATGATGAGAACAGAAAGTGACAAAGTGCCGTGCACTTTCTCAGCTTTTAAAATGCATTTACACAGAGAACACAGCAGTTACTGAAAACGCTGCATATAGTTTGCATTCTGCATTCAGGTGGTTAGGTGGCATTGTAATGTGCTGCCAGATAGCGCAGCCACACACGCATCAAACCATTGCTGTTGCTATTCACTATTCCTATTAGTTTGCGCGCACCAATGTACGGTAATAGTGTACAAGTCATGGCAGCACAAGTTTTACAGTTTTCCCCATATCGCTTGTCTAAACAGCTGCTTCATGTAGCCTATTTCTAATCCGTGATCGACAGACCGCTCTGCACTAACATCATGTTGGCAAACTGAATATGTTTTATATGTGTAGGCTAACACTGAGAAAAATCAAAGAAATAGTGCATATCCAGAAAACCTTTTGAAGGCAGGTGTGTGATCCAAAACAAACAAGGATCAAAAGAGAAGATGGAGGAGCTTTTTTTTTTTCAAGCATCCGAATTTAATACTTTCTGGGTTTGGATTTGTATGAATTTGTTGAAATGTAATAATAATGTATCACCTATAGAAAAATACAGTTCAGAGTAGTGTGTGTGTGTGTGTGTGTGTGTGTGTGTGTGTGTGTGTGTGTGTGTGTGTGTGTGTGTGTGTGTGTGTGTGTGCGTGTGTGCGCGCGTGTGTGTTACACACAATAAGGAACCGGAACCATTATAATGCTACAGGTTCTCATCCCTTGTGGTAACATGATATGACAGAGAGTATAAATCAACTGGTACATATGCACACACACACACACACACACACACACACACACACACACACACACACACACACACACACACACACACACACACACACACACACACACACACACACACAGAGAGACACAAACCATTCCATTATAATGACCAGGTATAATGGTCCCCTCACGGCCCTTCATGTGTTTGGGGCCCTGATAGTTTGTCAGTGAAATCACAGCCGGTGCTGCTCATGGAGGCTCCAGCATGGAGATGTTTCCTCCTGCTCATTTATGGGCAAATTATGGAGGCTTATACACCTATACAATGTGTGGCACATACACACACACACACACACACACACGCACGCACGCACGCACGCACGCACGCACGCACGCACGCACGCACGCACGCACCACGCACCACACACACACACACACACACACACACACATGGATGACTCCAAATATGGATGATATTATATTGGGTTATAGGAATACCAAGTGTGTGACACGCGCGCACAGACTCACGCACAGCCATTGTTTTCTGGCTTACATAGCAATCTCACCCACTGCGTTCCCAACCAGACTGTGCAGTATTGAGTTCAGAGGTTCCCTCCTGCCTGCATTTGGGCTCTCTCTCGAGAAGAAGAAGAAGAAATGATGAACCCGAAGCAGCAATGATGAAAATATGATATCTCCATAATCATTTTGAGTTGTAGTCATGTTATGTTGTGTTTACATTTGCGCTGTGGCACAGATCCAATATTTCACCAGTCTGGCGTTAATCCTGCCTCTAGTGGCTGTGTACAGCCGCAACATGGCTCCAATCAGATTTTGTTCAGAGTGCATCATCTCTACGCAACACCAGATGGGAAAAGTAGGAGGAAAAAACTCATTGCCGTTTTCAGCTGGCAGGGTCAAGTGGTCAAGTTAGCAGTTACTATGAAATTGTGTGCTTCCCGTCGTCAGTCAGTCAGTCAGTCAGTCAGTCAGTCACGCCCCATACATGGTCATGCCCCGTGATACGTGATGTCATATTAAACCCATATTGTGGAGGTCACTGTGTTCAACAATATTGTTAGCAACTCTACATCTATCCTCAAACCCTCAGATCTACATATATGCACCTTCTTATAATAATCGCCTAAGTCATTTTTTGGCCATTTTTGCGATATACTGTATATTATACAGTATAAAATTCTGTATAATATACAGTATATCGCAAAAATGGCCAAAAAATGACATAGGCGATTATTTTAAGAAGGCGACGATATATGGAGCTGATATACGCTAAGAAGGTGATCAGCCCCCGGTGTGTCAAGTCAGTTCAGTTCTGTTCTGGGATAAGCAAGCTGGTATTGTAAAAGTATATTTTATCTGACACTGGCAAGGAAAGGTCTTCTCTTGCATTGCTAGAATCACTACAAGTGTACAAGAAATTAAGGTGAAATTAAGGATTAGAAACAATTTTCCGACTGCTTTTAACTGTGGATGGCATTGTGCACACCATAACAACTGAGCGTTGTGGACGATATCATTGGGACCCACATTTCAGAGTGGAAGACACTCTGGTGCACTCACAGTCCACCAGGAAGACATCGGAAAGTCATGGATGGATATGATATGATATGAGGAGATGATTCCGAACTAGCTTAAGGCTATCTGGTAGTATAGCTGCCGGCATTACCTCAGGCGCGCGGAGGCCGCGTTTTCCCCCGCTGCAATTCCCGGTCGCGGCCGCTGCGGTGCGGGCGCCCCGTGCCACGTCGACAGCCACGGGGTTCCGGGGTTGCGTGTGTGTGCGTCACCCCGCTTCTTCCGGGGTACCCACGCAACCCCGGAACCCCGTGGCTGTCGACGTGGCACAGGAAGCGGGGCGTCTGTGTGTGTGTATTTCAGGGGTCATGGCCGTGACAGTTCAGAGAGCCGTGACAGATCAGAGAGACGACGGACCAGACGAAGACCAGAGAGAGACAAGCATCAGCAGCAACTCTGCCGGAGTTTCAGCACTTAAAAGGTGGGTAACTTTAGCGTGTGTGTGGGTGGGTGTGTGGGTGTGTGTGTGTGTGTGGTTGTGTGTTGAGCTCCAGAGTGATTCGGGGACCACCGGTGCGATCTCTGCCTGCTAGAGAGCGGTCTCCAGCGGGCATGGCTGTGGGCTCCCACCGGTACCGGCGTGTGTATGTGTGTGCATGGCGGTAGAGCAGCTCTGTGTATACTTATATTATTTTTTTCCCACCACAACAGGTTGAAGATGGAATTCGCTGACTTAAAGGCGCTGATGGATGACTTTGAGGCGGATCTGCTCCCCTCCAGCCCCACGGAACAGAGAAAAAAGAATATGCGCCAGAGACGACGCCATGTGGAGTCATTTTTGGATTTTATGTCCGGACCACCGGCCACCCCAGCGTCCGCCGACCTTCACTTCATCACCAACCGTGCGCGCTTCCTCCAGTGGTTCAAGCTCCTCCAGTCCCGCTGGTGTCCAACGACCGTACAAAACTACATCCAGGACTGCCGGCGGTTCATCGTGTACTTGAAAGAGCGTCAGCCAGCCGGCATCTCACCGTCCCTGCGCGACTTGGATCGCGCGCTCCGTTGGTTAAAGATGGAGCGAGAGGGACTGGCCGATGCTGTGGCCCAACACCGTAGAAGGATCATGGACCGCAAGACGGAAGCGATGCTTACCCGCTCCGACCTCCACCGACTACGCCAGGAAACCGCTCGAAGGATCCCAGCTGCCCTGGCGCGCGTCGAACAAGACCCGAGATGTCGGTCAGCCGTCCGCTCGGCGATGGGCCTGCTAGCGGCTTATCTGGCCGCCATCAGCGGGCTGCGGCGCGGGTGCTTCCTCTGGATGACGGACGTGGACGTTTCTTCCGCACTGGAGGTGGAGGCGACGGCGGCGCGTCGGGTCATGCGGTTGGAACATCACAAGACACGGCGCACCTATGGCCCCGCGAAGCTGGTTCTCACGCCAACGGAGCACGGATGGCTGAGACGTTTCCTGGACCAACGGCCGTTCATGTGCGGCTACAGCGGCGAAGTGGCGACCTTCTTCTTCAGCTCCACGGGGAGGCCGTTTTACAAGCTGGGAACGCACGTGAAAGCCGAGATCCTGAAGTGTATCAACCGCGCGGGTACCACCATGACGTCCATCCGCAGCGCCGTGGCCACGGTCGCCGACAGAATCCTCAGTCCGGATGAACAGAGTGAAGTGAGCCGCTCCATGGGCCATAGCTTGGCCACCATGAACAGGTATTATGTCGCCCAACGCAGCAACAAAGAAGTCATCGCCACACGGGACCTGCTGGACCGCGCCGTGACAGGAGAGATCCATCGCCGCCCCCAGCCCACGTCCCGTGCGCCGCCGCAGCCTCCAGAGGAGACCCCGCAGCCTCCAGAGCCTCCAGAGACCCCCGCCCAGGAGCTCCGAGTGTCGGTCCAGCGTCTTACAGGTGAGTTCAAAATGGGACAAAGTCCCTCCAGAGGCCAGGGACAAAATCTGTTTTGAGAATGTGTTTTGCTCAAGTCACTAATAGACTGCTATCCTCTCAACCCGCAGATGCAGACATCCTGGCCTGGCGGCCGCCCGCCGTCGCGCAGGATACCCCGCCGCCCCCCGGCAAGAGGCCGCGCGGACGGCCGAGAAAACACCCGGCGACCACCGTGCAAAACCCCCCGCCCGCTAAGAGGCCGCGCGGACGGCCGCGCAAGCAGAGGGACTGATGGTGTTGTCGGTGTTGTGTTGTGCAATAAAAATAAATAATAATAATAATAATAATAATAATAAAACCCTTGTACCTGCCTTGCTCTGCCTCTCCTTTAACTGTATACATTGGTTATAGTTGAATATATTATATTATATATCATTAAAGTTCCATGAGCGGCAAAGTGTGTAAAGGTCAGCCGGGAAAAGGGTGCTTAGGGCTGGCTGGCCTTCACACACTTTGGCGAGTCCCTCGGCATGGTCAGGTATGCCAGAAATATGTTCTAAGTCCCTCGGTATGGCCAGGGGTGTGGGCCCCTGCCAGAAATGTGTCTAAGTCCCTCGGTATGGCCAGGGGCGCGGGCCCCTGCCAGAAATGTGTCTAAGTCCCTCGGTATGGCCAGGGGCGCGGGCCCCTGCCAGAAATGTGTCTAAGTCCCTCGGTATGGCCAGGGGCGCGGACCCCTGCCAGAAATGTTTCTAAGTCCCTCGGTATGCCCAGGGGCGTGCGGTCCGTGCGGCGCGTCACATCACTCTTGATCCCCCGAGAGGGGTGCTTAAGGGTGGGTGCACGTGCTCGGACGGGGCGCCGGGTGGTGGCCTTCGGCCGGGAGGGTGCCTGACCCAGGGCCTGGGCCTGGGCCTGGGCCCCCGCCCGGCGCGTCAGTGCCCAGGGCGTGGGCCCTGGGCCTAGGCGGTGGCCTGGTGGTTGTGGTGCATGGCCCCCAGAGTCTCTCCTCTGGGGGGCGGGTTGGAGAACGTGCCCCTGCACGGAGGTGTGCCGGGAGCACTGGATACTGGCGGCAGTACCCAGGACAGGCGGCCTGGTGGCGCCCTTCGGGGTGGGCGGCAGTCTGGAAGTGGTGCATGGCCCCCAGAGGTTCACCTCTGGGGGTTAGGTTGGAGAAAGTGCCCCTGGACGGAGGTCCTCTGGGGTCCATTTGGTGCGGGGCGCAGTACCACGTGCGGCCGCCTGGTGGCGCCCTTCTGGGGCGGCGGCCCTCTGGTAGTGGTGCATGGCCCCCAGGGGTTCACCTCTGGGGGTAAGGTTGGAGAAAGTGCCCCTGGACGGAGGTCCTCTGGGGTCCATTTGGTGCGGGGCGCAGTACCGCGTGCGGCCGCCTGGTGGCGCCCTTCTGGGGCGGCGGCCCTCTGGTAGTGGTGCATGGCCCCCGGAGGTTCACCTCTGGGGGTAAGGTTGGAGAAAGTGCCCCTGGACGGAGGTCCTCTGGGGTCCATTTGGTGCGGGGCGCAGTACCGCGTGCGGCCGCCTGGTGGCGCCCTTCTGGGGCGGCGGCCCTCTGGTAGTGGTGCATGGCCCCCAGGGGTTCACCTCTGGGGGTAAGGTTGGAGAAAGTGCCCCTGGACGGAGGTCCTCTGGGGTCCATTTGGTGCGGGGCGCAGTACCGCGTGCGGCCGCCTGGTGGCGCCCTTCTGGGGCGGCGGCCCTCTGGTAGTGGTGCATGGCCCCCGGAGGTTCACCTCTGGGGGTAAGGTTGGAGAAAGTGCCCCTGGACGGAGGTCCTCTGGGGTCCATTTGGTGCGGGGCGCAGTTCCCAGTTTGGCCACAGGGCGGCGCCTGACCTCCAGGCCCCCCCCCCGGGGGGCGGGCGGCTGGCTCATGCCCGGCCAAGGTGCCTGCTTACACGCGGAGTCTCCCCCTCAACCAACAGCATTTCCAGCACCTCCATATTTGGGAGTGCCCATTGATTTTGTGTTAGTTCGAGTGCCAGAAGCCCAGAGCTCCTGGGCTCTGCTTCCCTCTTCCCCCCTCTGTACTAAAGGACCAAAGGAGCCCCAGACTTTTGCCATCCCGTATATAGGAGAGCGCTCCTCCGGCCCTTGTCGACCCCCGGGCGGCCCCCCGAGCCGCCCCGGGCCCCCAGGGGGGAGCGTCCCCCTCCAGGGGCTCCGGCCTGGAGCTTTTCAGGGGGCGAGCCGCGGGGCCTTGCCCAGGGAAGAGTGGGTGCTCGTTTTCGCCAATGCTGGGTGTTGGTCATGGAGGGCTCCGGCCTGGAGCTTTTCAGGGGGCGAGCCGCGGGGCCTTGCCCAGGGAAGAGTGGGTGCTCGTTTTCGCCAATGCTGGGTGTTGGTCATGGAGGGCTCCGGCCTGGAGCTTTTCAGGGGGCGAGCCGCGGGGCCTTGCCCAGGGAAGAGTGGGTGCTCGTTTTCGCCAATGCTGGGTGTTGGTCCTGGAAGTCTCGCCAGCTTCGAGGCTCGAGTGGGGGAAGCCCAGGAGAGAGGGGAAAGGAAACAGAGGGGGGAAGCCCGGACCTCCTGGGCTCTCCCCCCTCTCCCCCCCTCTCCACCGGCACCCACAAGACCGATCGCAGACTTTTCCTATCATGTATATAGGAACCAGGTCGGGCGGCCGACCTGGCCTGGAAGTAAGCCGGCCGGGCCGCAGAACCCCGGCCTGGGGAAGACTTCGGGAGCCTCGCCCCTGGCGTGAGCTCCGGAGCTTCCCCGTCCGATCGATTGGAACGCGAAGCCCGCCTCTGGCGAGGGCCCCGCCGGCACTCTGTGCTCCGGCGGACGGTTGCTCGCCGCCTGCGGGCCCGACCAGGCGCGGTGGAACCTACGCCCGGAGAGCCAGCTCTTCGGGCCTCCCCGCGGCCGACCCCGGCCTAGCGAGACCGAGTAGCCCCGTCTGTCCAAGCGGTCCTCCACGGAACGCCCCGGGTGGCTCACGCCGTTGGGTCGCCGGCCCCTCGCGCTCCTCCGGGGGCGCGTCGGAGCCCGGCCTGTGCCCCGGCGGAGCTTTCCCGAGGCGAGCTCCGGAGACTCGTTTTCTCAAACCCCCAGATCGCGTGGCGCGCTCCGGCCACCGAACCGAACAGCTGCGAAACGGGTGGAGCCGCAATCCTTGGTAACACGCCCTCGACCCGGCTACGAGGCAACGCGGCAAAGCCGACCGTCCGGCACACGCCCCCGGGCTCGCACGCCGGCCCCCTCCGCCGGAGCTCCGGCTCCGGCCCCCGGAGGGGACCGGCCCCTGCCTGCCGCGGCGCGGCAACCCCGAGCGCCGAGACCTCACCTGGGCCGGCGCGCGGCGGCAACAGGAGGCCTACCTGGTTGATCCTGCCAGTAGCATATGCTTGTCTTTACAACAAGAAAGGCTCCACATCCAAGGAAGATAAATTACGGTGAGGTAGTGACGAAAAATAGCAATCCAGGACTCTTTGGAGGCCCTGTAATGGTAGTGGTGCATGGCGCCTAGAGGCTCGCCTCTGGGTGTAAAAGTGACGTAGGGGTTCTCCTCCCCGCGCCCGCTCGCCCGCGTCTCGGAACCGGCTCTGCGCCGCGCCCCGTCGCCTGCGGCCCCTAAAGGCTGCCTGGAGACCTCGTGTCTCTGGCACTGCCTGTCTGGGGCCGCTCGGCGGGACCTCCGGCGGATTCCGACCGAGTACCAGCGTGTGCGGGCGCGGGGGGAGTTCTTTTCCCTCCCCAAGTACGCAAGTCCCGCCTCGGCGGGCCGCCCCCGTCTTGAAACACGGACCAACGGATAACCCGAAAGATGGTGAATCTATCGGAGAGCCCGCCGGGCTCTCCGCGGCTGGGGAGTCGCAGCACTCCGGCGCTTCGTCCCCCTAAGTACAGACGCAGGGGTTCTCCTCCCCGCGCCCGCTCGCCCGCGTCTCGGAACCGGCTCTGCGCCGCGCCCCGTCGCCTGCGGCCCCTAAAGGCTGCCTGGAGACCTCGTGTCTCTGGCACTGCCTGTCTGGGGCCGCTCGGCGGGACCTCCGGCGGATTCCGACCGAGTACCAGCGTGTGCGGGCGCGGGGGGAGTTCTTTTCCCTCCCCAAGTACGCAAGTCCCGCCTCGGCGGGCCGCCCCCGTCTTGAAACACGGACCAACGGATAACCCGAAAGATGGTGAATCTATCGGAGAGCCCGCCGGGCTCTCCGCGGCTGGGGAGTCGCAGCGCCCCGGCGCTTCGTCCCCCTAAGTGCAGACGAGGGCGACTCGGGTGGCTGGATCTGGGCGCGGACCGCCCCAGAGCGCCTTGGAGCGCCCCGGAGCAAGACTTGCATACAAGGGGAGGGTAAAGAGCTCTGCTCTCCCCTTGTAAGCAAGTCCCGCTCCGGGGCGATCCAGGGCGCTCTGGGTGGGTCCGCGTGGAGATTCAGACACCTGAGTTGCCCTCCGCAGATCAGATTCATTCATACTTGACTATCTAGAGAAAGCAAAAGTCGTAACAAAGTTTTCTGTAGGTGAACCTGCGGAAGGATCATTACCGAACGAGCCCGGTCGCCTCCCTCGCCGCCGTGCCCAGAGCCCCCTCGGGGGACGGCCGACGGCGGGGGTCGCTCGTCTCCGAGTCTCTCTCCTAGCCGGCCTTGGTACCGGGCGGGCGGGGGATTGCTCGGCAGGAACCAAAGTCCAGGCCCCCACCCAGGGGGCCGCCCACGGGTACCCAGCGCCCGCCCGCCCTCCTCCGGGGGGCGCGCGGGGGGTTCAATGTCCCCGGCGTCGTGCCCAGAGCCCCTCCGGGGGACGGCCGGCGGCCTCGGGGCGCCCGGGGGTCTTGTCGCCCCGGAACACTTTAAGTCTTTGTCTCTTGAAAGCGTTGGCAGCGCTCCGGCGCCTTGAAACACGGACTAACGAGTAACCCGAAAGATGGTGAATCTATCGGAGAGCCCGTCAGGCTCTCCGCGGCTGGGGAGTCGCAGCGCTTCGGCGCTTCGTCCCCCTAAGTACAGACGCAGGGGTTCTCCTCCCCGCGCCCGCTCGCCTGCGTCTCGGAGCCGGCTCTGCGCCGCGCCCCGTCGACGCGGCCCCTAAAGGCTGCCTGTGGACTTCGCGTCCCTCGCACTGCCTGTCTGGGGCCGCCCGGCGAGGCCTCCGGCGGATTCCGACCGAGTACCAGCGCGTGCGGGCGCGGGGGGAGTTCTTTTCCCTCCCCAAGTACGCGAGTCCCGCCTCGGCGGGCCGCGCCTACACACCGACCCCGTCTTGAAACACGGACCAACGGGTAACCCGAAAGATGGTGAATCTATCGGAGAGCCCGCCGGGCTCTCCGCGGCTGGGGAGTCGCAGCGCTCCGGCGCTTCGTCCCCCTAAGTACAGACGCAGGGGTTCTCCTCCCCGCGCCCGCTCGCCTGCGTCTCGGAGCCGGCTCTGCGCCGCGGCCCGTCGACGCGGCCCCTAAAGGCTGCCTGTGGACTTCGCGTCCCTCGCACTGCCTGTCTGGGGCCGCCCGGCGAGGCCTCCGGCGGATTCCGACCGAGTACCAGCGTGTGCGGGCGCGGGGGGAGTTCTTTTCCCTCCCCAAGTACGCGAGTCCCGCCTCGGCGGGCCGCGCCTACACACCGACCCCGTCTTGAAACACGGACCAACGGGTAACCCGAAAGATGGTGAATCTATCGGAGAGCCCGCCGGGCTCTCCGCGGCTGGGGAGTCGCAGCGCTCCGGCGCTTCGTCCCCCTAAGTACAGACGCAGGGGTTCTCCTCCCCGCGCCCGCTCGCCTGCGTCTCGGAGCCGGCTCTGCGCCGCGGCCCGTCGACGCGGCCCCTAAAGGCTGCCTGTGGACTTCGCGTCCCTCGCACTGCCTGTCTGGGGCCGCCCGGCGAGGCCTCCGGCGGATTCCGACCGAGTACCAGCGTGTGCGGGCGCGGGGGGAGTTCTTTTCCCTCCCCAAGTACGCGAGTCCCGCCTCGGCGGGCCGCGCCTACACACCGACCCCGTCTTGAAACACGGACCAACGGGTAACCCGAAAGATGGTGAATCTATCGGAGAGCCCGCCGGGCTCTCCGCGGCTGGGGAGTCGCAGCGCTCCGGCGCTTCGTCCCCCTAAGTACAGACGCAGGGGTTCTCCTCCCCGCGCCCGCTCGCCTGCGTCTCGGAGCCGGCTCTGCGCCGCGCCCCGTCGACGCGGCCCCTAAAGGCTGCCTGTGGACTTCGCGTCCCTCGCACTGCCTGTCTGGGGCCGCCCGGCGAGGCCTCCGGCGGATTCCGACCGAGTACCAGCGCGTGCGGGCGCGGGGGGAGTTCTTTTCCCTCCCCGTGTACGCGAGTCCCGCCTTGGCGGGCCGCGTCTACCCACCACAGTGCAGACAAGGACAACCCTGGTGTCTGGATCTGTGCGCGGACCGCCCCAGAGCGCCTTGGAGCGCCCCGGAGCAGGACTTGCGTACACAGGGCGGGCAAAGAGCTCTGCTCTCCCCGTGTAAGCAAGTCCCGCTCCGGGGCGCTGTATGGCACTCTGCGGCGGTCCGCGTGCAGGTTCAGACACCCGAGTTGCCCTCTGCAGATTCAGACAACCTCCCCCGCCGCCGTGCCCAGAGCCCCTTCGGGGGTCGGCCGGCGGCGGGGGTAGTCTCGGGGAGCGGTCGGCGCGGGCCGAGTCGTGTCCCTAAACCCTCGCCGAGGCGCTCCGGCGCCGAGGCCTTTGTCAGAATCCCACCCCCGTCGCCGTGCCCAGAGCCCCTTCGGGGGTCGGCCGGCGGCGGGGGTAGTCTCGGGGAGCGGTCGGCGCGGGCCGAGTCGTGTCCCTAAACCCTCGCCGAGGCGCTCCGGCGCCGAGGCCTTTGTCAGAATCCCACCCCCGCCGCCGTGCCCAGAGCCCCTTCGGGGGTCGGCCGGTGGCGGGGGTCACCTCCCCCGCCGCCGTGCCCAGAGCCCCCTCGGGGGACGGCCGACGGCGGGGGTCGCTCGTCTCCGAGTCTCTCTCCTAGCCGGCCTTGGTACCGGGCGGGCGGGGGATTGCTCGGCAGGAACCAAAGTCCAGGCCCCCACCCAGGGGGCCGCCCACGGGTACCCAGCGCCCGCCCGCCCTCCTCCGGGGGGCGCGCGGGGGGTTCAATGTCCCCGGCGTCGTGCCCAGAGCCCCTCCGGGGGACGGCCGGCGGCCTCGGGGCGCCCGGGGGTCTTGTCGCCCCGGAACACTTTAAGTCTTTGTCTCTTGAAAGCGTTGGCAGCGCTCCGGCGCCTTGAAACACGGACTAACGAGTAACCCGAAAGATGGTGAATCTATCGGAGAGCCCGTCAGGCTCTCCGCGGCTGGGGAGTCGCAGCGCTTCGGCGCTTCGTCCCCCTAAGTACAGACGCAGGGGTTCTCCTCCCCGCGCCCGCTCGCCTGCGTCTCGGAGCCGGCTCTGCGCCGCGCCCCGTCGACGCGGCCCCTAAAGGCTGCCTGTGGACTTCGCGTCCCTCGCACTGCCTGTCTGGGGCCGCCCGGCGAGGCCTCCGGCGGATTCCGACCGAGTACCAGCGTGTGCGGGCGTGGGGGGAGTTCTTTTCCCTCCCCAAGTACGCGAGTCCCGCCTCGGCGGGCCGCGCCTACACACCACCCCCGTCTTGAAACACGGACTAACGGGTAACCCGAAAGATGGTGAATCTATCGGAGAGCCCGCCGGGCTCTCCGCGGCTGGGGAGTCGCAGCGCTCCGGCGCTTCGTCCCCCTAAGTACAGACGCAGGGGTTCTCCTCCCCGCGCCCGCTCGCCCGCGTCTCGGAGCCGGCTCTGCGCCGCGGCCCGTCGACGCGGCCCCTAAAGGCTGCCTGTGGACTTCGCGTCCCTCGCACTGCCTGTCTGGGGCCGCCCGGCGAGGCCTCCGGCGGATTCCGACCGAGTACCAGCGTGTGCGGGCGCGGGGGGAGTTCTTTTCCCTCCCCAAGTACGCGAGTCCCGCCTCGGCGGGCCGCGCCTACACACCACCCCCGTCTTGAAACACGGACTAACGGGTAACCCGAAAGATGGTGAATCTATCGGAGAGCCCGCCGGGCTCTCCGCGGCTGGGGAGTCGCAGCGCTCCGGCGCTTCGTCCCCCTAAGTACAGACGCAGGGGTTCTCCTCCCCGCGCCCGCTCACCTGCGTCTCGGAGCCGGCTCTGCGCCGCGCCCCGTCGACGCGGCCCCTAAAGGCTGCCTGTGGACTTCGCGTCCCTCGCACTGCCTGTCTGGGGCCGCCCGGCGAGGCCTCCGGCGGATTCCGACCGAGTACCAGCGCGTGCGGGTGCGGGGGGAGTTCTTTTCCCTCCCCGTGTACGCGAGTCCCGCCTCGGCGGGCCACGCCGCGCCGTCGTGCCCAGAGCCCCCTCGGGGGACGGCCGACGGCGGGGGTCGCTCGTCTCCGAGTCTCTCTCCTAGCCGGCCTTGGGCCCCGGCGGGCGGGGGATTGCTCGGTTGGTCCTGCCCCGGTGCGCCCCGGTGCGCCCTGGGGCGTTCTGGGGTGGCTCGTGCTTCGGTATGTCCAGGGGCGCCGGCCCCTGCCCGAAATGTGTCTAAGTCCCTCGGTATGCCCAGGGGCGTGCGGTCCGTGCGGCGCGGCACATCACTCTTGATCCCCCAAGAGGGGTGCTTAAGGGTGGGTGCACGTGTTCGCACGGAGCGCCGGGCGGTAGCCTTCGGCCGGAGGGACGCCCTGGGTCTCTGGCCCGAGCGAGCCCCCGGCCGGCGAGTCTACTAAGTCCCTCGGTATGCCCAGGGGCGCGGACCCCTGCCCGAAATGTGTCTAAGTCCCTCGGTATGGCCAGGGGCGCGGGCCCCTGCCAGAAATGTGTCTAAGTCCCTCGGTATGGCCAGGGGCGCGGGCCCCTGCCAGAAATGTGTCTAAGTCCCTCGGTATGGCCAGGGGCGCGGGCCCCTGCCAGAAATGTGTCTAAGTCCCTCGGTATGGCCAGGGGCGCGGACCCCTGCCAGAAATGTTTCTAAGTCCCTCGGTATGCCCAGGGGCGTGCGGTCCGTGCGGCGCGGCACATCACTCTTGATCCCCCAAGAGGGGTGCTTAAGGGTGGGTGCACGTGTTCGGACGGAGCGCCGGGTGGTGGTTCCCGGCCGGAGGGACGCCCTGGGTCTCTGACCCGGGGCCCGAGCCCCCGGCCGGCAGGTCACCGCCCAGGGCAGGCCGCCGGGTGGTGGTTCCCGACCGGAGGGACGCCCTGGGTCTCTGACCCGGGGCCCGAGCCCCCAGCCGGCGGGTCACCGCCCAGGGCAGGCCGCCGGGCGGTGGTTCCCGGCCGGAGGGACGCCCTGGGTCTCTGACCTGGGGCCTGAGGCCCCGCCCGGCGGGTCACCGTCCAGGGCAGGCCGCCGGGCGGTGGTTCCCGGCCGGAGGGACGCCCTGGGTCTCTGACCTGGGGCCTGAGGCCCCGCCCGGCGGGTCACCGTCCAGGGCAGGCACTGCAGCGCTTCCGGGCCGGGGAAAGGGAGGCGCTCGCCCCACCTACGCCCCGCTTCCCTGGTCCTCAAAAAATAAATAAATAAATAAATAAATAAATAAATGAAAATATTCCCCGCGGTCACCGCTGGTGTAGGCGCGCGGTGGCCGCGTTTTCCCCCGCTGCAATTCCCGGTCGCGGCCGCTGCGGTGCGGGCGCCCCGTGCCACGTCGACAGCCACGGGGTTCCGGGGTTGCGTGTGTGTGCGTCACCCCGCTTCTTCCGGGGTACCCACGCAACCCCGGAACCCCGTGGCTGTCGACGTGGCACAGGAAGCGGGGCGTCTGTGTGTGTGTATTTCAGGGGTCATGGCCGTGACAGTTCAGAGAGCCGTGACAGATCAGAGAGACGACGGACCAGACGAAGACCAGAGAGAGACAAGCATCAGCAGCAACTCTGCCGGAGTTTCAGCACTTAAAAGGTGGGTAACTTTAGCGTGTGTGTGGGTGGGTGTGTGGGTGTGTGTGTGTGTGTGGTTGTGTGTTGAGCTCCAGAGTGATTCGGGGACCACCGGTGCGATCTCTGCCTGCTAGAGAGCGGTCTCCAGCGGGCATGGCTGTGGGCTCCCACCGGTACCGGCGTGTGTATGTGTGTGCATGGCGGTAGAGCAGCTCTGTGTATACTTATATTATTTTTTTCCCACCACAACAGGTTGAAGATGGAATTCGCTGACTTAAAGGCGCTGATGGATGACTTTGAGGCGGATCTGCTCCCCTCCAGCCCCACGGAACAGAGAAAAAAGAATATGCGCCAGAGACGACGCCATGTGGAGTCATTTTTGGATTTTATGTCCGGACCACCGGCCACCCCAGCGTCCGCCGACCTTCACTTCATCACCAACCGTGCGCGCTTCCTCCAGTGGTTCAAGCTCCTCCAGTCCCGCTGGTGTCCAACGACCGTACAAAACTACATCCAGGACTGCCGGCGGTTCATCGTGTACTTGAAAGAGCGTCAGCCAGCCGGCATCTCACCGTCCCTGCGCGACTTGGATCGCGCGCTCCGTTGGTTAAAGATGGAGCGAGAGGGACTGGCCGATGCTGTGGCCCAACACCGTAGAAGGATCATGGACCGCAAGACGGAAGCGATGCTTACCCGCTCCGACCTCCACCGACTACGCCAGGAAACCGCTCGAAGGATCCCAGCTGCCCTGGCGCGCGTCGAACAAGACCCGAGATGTCGGTCAGCCGTCCGCTCGGCGATGGGCCTGCTAGCGGCTTATCTGGCCGCCATCAGCGGGCTGCGGCGCGGGTGCTTCCTCTGGATGACGGACGTGGACGTTTCTTCCGCACTGGAGGTGGAGGCGACGGCGGCGCGTCGGGTCATGCGGTTGGAACATCACAAGACACGGCGCACCTATGGCCCCGCGAAGCTGGTTCTCACGCCAACGGAGCACGGATGGCTGAGACGTTTCCTGGACCAACGGCCGTTCATGTGCGGCTACAGCGGCGAAGTGGCGACCTTCTTCTTCAGCTCCACGGGGAGGCCGTTTTACAAGCTGGGAACGCACGTGAAAGCCGAGATCCTGAAGTGTATCAACCGCGCGGGTACCACCATGACGTCCATCCGCAGCGCCGTGGCCACGGTCGCCGACAGAATCCTCAGTCCGGATGAACAGAGTGAAGTGAGCCGCTCCATGGGCCATAGCTTGGCCACCATGAACAGGTATTATGTCGCCCAACGCAGCAACAAAGAAGTCATCGCCACACGGGACCTGCTGGACCGCGCCGTGACAGGAGAGATCCATCGCCGCCCCCAGCCCACGTCCCGTGCGCCGCCGCAGCCTCCAGAGGAGACCCCGCAGCCTCCAGAGCCTCCAGAGACCCCCGCCCAGGAGCTCCGAGTGTCGGTCCAGCGTCTTACAGGTGAGTTCAAAATGGGACAAAGTCCCTCCAGAGGCCAGGGACAAAATCTGTTTTGAGAATGTGTTTTGCTCAAGTCACTAATAGACTGCTATCCTCTCAACCCGCAGATGCAGACATCCTGGCCTGGCGGCCGCCCGCCGTCGCGCAGGATACCCCGCCGCCCCCCGGCAAGAGGCCGCGCGGACGGCCGAGAAAACACCCGGCGACCACCGTGCAAAACCCCCCGCCCGCTAAGAGGCCGCGCGGACGGCCGCGCAAGCAGAGGGACTGATGGTGTTGTCGGTGTTGTGTTGTGCAATAAAAATAAATAATAATAATAATAATAATAATAAAACCCTTGTACCTGCCTTGCTCTGCCTCTCCTTTAACTGTATACATTGGTTATAGTTGAATATATTATATTATATATCATTAAAGTTCCATGAGCGGCAAAGTGTGTAAAGGTCAGCCGGGAAAAGGGTGCTTAGGGCTGGCTGGCCTTCACACACTTTGGCGAGTCCCTCGGCATGGTCAGGTATGCCAGAAATATGTTCTAAGTCCCTCGGTATGGCCAGGGGTGTGGGCCCCTGCCAGAAATGTGTCTAAGTCCCTCGGTATGGCCAGGGGCGCGGGCCCCTGCCAGAAATGTGTCTAAGTCCCTCGGTATGGCCAGGGGCGCGGGCCCCTGCCAGAAATGTGTCTAAGTCCCTCGGTATGGCCAGGGGCGCGGACCCCTGCCAGAAATGTTTCTAAGTCCCTCGGTATGCCCAGGGGCGTGCGGTCCGTGCGGCGCGTCACATCACTCTTGATCCCCCGAGAGGGGTGCTTAAGGGTGGGTGCACGTGCTCGGACGGGGCGCCGGGTGGTGGCCTTCGGCCGGGAGGGTGCCTGACCCAGGGCCTGGGCCTGGGCCTGGGCCCCCGCCCGGCGCGTCAGTGCCCAGGGCGTGGGCCCTGGGCCTAGGCGGTGGCCTGGTGGTTGTGGTGCATGGCCCCCAGAGTCTCTCCTCTGGGGGGCGGGTTGGAGAACGTGCCCCTGCACGGAGGTGTGCCGGGAGCACTGGATACTGGCGGCAGTACCCAGGACAGGCGGCCTGGTGGCGCCCTTCGGGGTGGGCGGCAGTCTGGAAGTGGTGCATGGCCCCCAGAGGTTCACCTCTGGGGGTTAGGTTGGAGAAAGTGCCCCTGGACGGAGGTCCTCTGGGGTCCATTTGGTGCGGGGCGCAGTACCACGTGCGGCCGCCTGGTGGCGCCCTTCTGGGGCGGCGGCCCTCTGGTAGTGGTGCATGGCCCCCAGGGGTTCACCTCTGGGGGTAAGGTTGGAGAAAGTGCCCCTGGACGGAGGTCCTCTGGGGTCCATTTGGTGCGGGGCGCAGTACCGCGTGCGGCCGCCTGGTGGCGCCCTTCTGGGGCGGCGGCCCTCTGGTAGTGGTGCATGGCCCCCGGAGGTTCACCTCTGGGGGTAAGGTTGGAGAAAGTGCCCCTGGACGGAGGTCCTCTGGGGTCCATTTGGTGCGGGGCGCAGTACCGCGTGCGGCCGCCTGGTGGCGCCCTTCTGGGGCGGCGGCCCTCTGGTAGTGGTGCATGGCCCCCAGGGGTTCACCTCTGGGGGTAAGGTTGGAGAAAGTGCCCCTGGACGGAGGTCCTCTGGGGTCCATTTGGTGCGGGGCGCAGTACCGCGTGCGGCCGCCTGGTGGCGCCCTTCTGGGGCGGCGGCCCTCTGGTAGTGGTGCATGGCCCCCGGAGGTTCACCTCTGGGGGTAAGGTTGGAGAAAGTGCCCCTGGACGGAGGTCCTCTGGGGTCCATTTGGTGCGGGGCGCAGTTCCCAGTTTGGCCACAGGGCGGCGCCTGACCTCCAGGCCCCCCCCCCGGGGGGCGGGCGGCTGGCTCATGCCCGGCCAAGGTGCCTGCTTACACGCGGAGTCTCCCCCTCAACCAACAGCATTTCCAGCACCTCCATATTTGGGAGTGCCCATTGATTTTGTGTTAGTTCGAGTGCCAGAAGCCCAGAGCTCCTGGGCTCTGCTTCCCTCTTCCCCCCTCTGTACTAAAGGACCAAAGGAGCCCCAGACTTTTGCCATCCCGTATATAGGAGAGCGCTCCTCCGGCCCTTGTCGACCCCCGGGCGGCCCCCCGAGCCGCCCCGGGCCCCCAGGGGGGAGCGTCCCCCTCCAGGGGCTCCGGCCTGGAGCTTTTCAGGGGGCGAGCCGCGGGGCCTTGCCCAGGGAAGAGTGGGTGCTCGTTTTCGCCAATGCTGGGTGTTGGTCATGGAGGGCTCCGGCCTGGAGCTTTTCAGGGGGCGAGCCGCGGGGCCTTGCCCAGGGAAGAGTGGGTGCTCGTTTTCGCCAATGCTGGGTGTTGGTCATGGAGGGCTCCGGCCTGGAGCTTTTCAGGGGGCGAGCCGCGGGGCCTTGCCCAGGGAAGAGTGGGTGCTCGTTTTCGCCAATGCTGGGTGTTGGTCCTGGAAGTCTCGCCAGCTTCGAGGCTCGAGTGGGGGAAGCCCAGGAGAGAGGGGAAAGGAAACAGAGGGGGGAAGCCCGGACCTCCTGGGCTCTCCCCCCTCTCCCCCCCTCTCCACCGGCACCCACAAGACCGATCGCAGACTTTTCCTATCATGTATATAGGAACCAGGTCGGGCGGCCGACCTGGCCTGGAAGTAAGCCGGCCGGGCCGCAGAACCCCGGCCTGGGGAAGACTTCGGGAGCCTCGCCCCTGGCGTGAGCTCCGGAGCTTCCCCGTCCGATCGATTGGAACGCGAAGCCCGCCTCTGGCGAGGGCCCCGCCGGCACTCTGTGCTCCGGCGGACGGTTGCTCGCCGCCTGCGGGCCCGACCAGGCGCGGTGGAACCTACGCCCGGAGAGCCAGCTCTTCGGGCCTCCCCGCGGCCGACCCCGGCCTAGCGAGACCGAGTAGCCCCGTCTGTCCAAGCGGTCCTCCACGGAACGCCCCGGGTGGCTCACGCCGTTGGGTCGCCGGCCCCTCGCGCTCCTCCGGGGGCGCGTCGGAGCCCGGCCTGTGCCCCGGCGGAGCTTTCCCGAGGCGAGCTCCGGAGACTCGTTTTCTCAAACCCCCAGATCGCGTGGCGCGCTCCGGCCACCGAACCGAACAGCTGCGAAACGGGTGGAGCCGCAATCCTTGGTAACACGCCCTCGACCCGGCTACGAGGCAACGCGGCAAAGCCGACCGTCCGGCACACGCCCCCGGGCTCGCACGCCGGCCCCCTCCGCCGGAGCTCCGGCTCCGGCCCCCGGAGGGGACCGGCCCCTGCCTGCCGCGGCGCGGCAACCCCGAGCGCCGAGACCTCACCTGGGCCGGCGCGCGGCGGCAACAGGAGGCCTACCTGGTTGATCCTGCCAGTAGCATATGCTTGTCTTTACAACAAGAAAGGCTCCACATCCAAGGAAGATAAATTACGGTGAGGTAGTGACGAAAAATAGCAATCCAGGACTCTTTGGAGGCCCTGTAATGGTAGTGGTGCATGGCGCCTAGAGGCTCGCCTCTGGGTGTAAAAGTGACGTAGGGGTTCTCCTCCCCGCGCCCGCTCGCCCGCGTCTCGGAACCGGCTCTGCGCCGCGCCCCGTCGCCTGCGGCCCCTAAAGGCTGCCTGGAGACCTCGTGTCTCTGGCACTGCCTGTCTGGGGCCGCTCGGCGGGACCTCCGGCGGATTCCGACCGAGTACCAGCGTGTGCGGGCGCGGGGGGAGTTCTTTTCCCTCCCCAAGTACGCAAGTCCCGCCTCGGCGGGCCGCCCCCGTCTTGAAACACGGACCAACGGATAACCCGAAAGATGGTGAATCTATCGGAGAGCCCGCCGGGCTCTCCGCGGCTGGGGAGTCGCAGCACTCCGGCGCTTCGTCCCCCTAAGTACAGACGCAGGGGTTCTCCTCCCCGCGCCCGCTCGCCCGCGTCTCGGAACCGGCTCTGCGCCGCGCCCCGTCGCCTGCGGCCCCTAAAGGCTGCCTGGAGACCTCGTGTCTCTGGCACTGCCTGTCTGGGGCCGCTCGGCGGGACCTCCGGCGGATTCCGACCGAGTACCAGCGTGTGCGGGCGCGGGGGGAGTTCTTTTCCCTCCCCAAGTACGCAAGTCCCGCCTCGGCGGGCCGCCCCCGTCTTGAAACACGGACCAACGGATAACCCGAAAGATGGTGAATCTATCGGAGAGCCCGCCGGGCTCTCCGCGGCTGGGGAGTCGCAGCGCCCCGGCGCTTCGTCCCCCTAAGTGCAGACGAGGGCGACTCGGGTGGCTGGATCTGGGCGCGGACCGCCCCAGAGCGCCTTGGAGCGCCCCGGAGCAAGACTTGCATACAAGGGGAGGGTAAAGAGCTCTGCTCTCCCCTTGTAAGCAAGTCCCGCTCCGGGGCGATCCAGGGCGCTCTGGGTGGGTCCGCGTGGAGATTCAGACACCTGAGTTGCCCTCCGCAGATCAGATTCATTCATACTTGACTATCTAGAGAAAGCAAAAGTCGTAACAAAGTTTTCTGTAGGTGAACCTGCGGAAGGATCATTACCGAACGAGCCCGGTCGCCTCCCTCGCCGCCGTGCCCAGAGCCCCCTCGGGGGACGGCCGACGGCGGGGGTCGCTCGTCTCCGAGTCTCTCTCCTAGCCGGCCTTGGTACCGGGCGGGCGGGGGATTGCTCGGCAGGAACCAAAGTCCAGGCCCCCACCCAGGGGGCCGCCCACGGGTACCCAGCGCCCGCCCGCCCTCCTCCGGGGGGCGCGCGGGGGGTTCAATGTCCCCGGCGTCGTGCCCAGAGCCCCTCCGGGGGACGGCCGGCGGCCTCGGGGCGCCCGGGGGTCTTGTCGCCCCGGAACACTTTAAGTCTTTGTCTCTTGAAAGCGTTGGCAGCGCTCCGGCGCCTTGAAACACGGACTAACGAGTAACCCGAAAGATGGTGAATCTATCGGAGAGCCCGTCAGGCTCTCCGCGGCTGGGGAGTCGCAGCGCTTCGGCGCTTCGTCCCCCTAAGTACAGACGCAGGGGTTCTCCTCCCCGCGCCCGCTCGCCTGCGTCTCGGAGCCGGCTCTGCGCCGCGCCCCGTCGACGCGGCCCCTAAAGGCTGCCTGTGGACTTCGCGTCCCTCGCACTGCCTGTCTGGGGCCGCCCGGCGAGGCCTCCGGCGGATTCCGACCGAGTACCAGCGCGTGCGGGCGCGGGGGGAGTTCTTTTCCCTCCCCAAGTACGCGAGTCCCGCCTCGGCGGGCCGCGCCTACACACCGACCCCGTCTTGAAACACGGACCAACGGGTAACCCGAAAGATGGTGAATCTATCGGAGAGCCCGCCGGGCTCTCCGCGGCTGGGGAGTCGCAGCGCTCCGGCGCTTCGTCCCCCTAAGTACAGACGCAGGGGTTCTCCTCCCCGCGCCCGCTCGCCTGCGTCTCGGAGCCGGCTCTGCGCCGCGGCCCGTCGACGCGGCCCCTAAAGGCTGCCTGTGGACTTCGCGTCCCTCGCACTGCCTGTCTGGGGCCGCCCGGCGAGGCCTCCGGCGGATTCCGACCGAGTACCAGCGTGTGCGGGCGCGGGGGGAGTTCTTTTCCCTCCCCAAGTACGCGAGTCCCGCCTCGGCGGGCCGCGCCTACACACCGACCCCGTCTTGAAACACGGACCAACGGGTAACCCGAAAGATGGTGAATCTATCGGAGAGCCCGCCGGGCTCTCCGCGGCTGGGGAGTCGCAGCGCTCCGGCGCTTCGTCCCCCTAAGTACAGACGCAGGGGTTCTCCTCCCCGCGCCCGCTCGCCTGCGTCTCGGAGCCGGCTCTGCGCCGCGGCCCGTCGACGCGGCCCCTAAAGGCTGCCTGTGGACTTCGCGTCCCTCGCACTGCCTGTCTGGGGCCGCCCGGCGAGGCCTCCGGCGGATTCCGACCGAGTACCAGCGTGTGCGGGCGCGGGGGGAGTTCTTTTCCCTCCCCAAGTACGCGAGTCCCGCCTCGGCGGGCCGCGCCTACACACCGACCCCGTCTTGAAACACGGACCAACGGGTAACCCGAAAGATGGTGAATCTATCGGAGAGCCCGCCGGGCTCTCCGCGGCTGGGGAGTCGCAGCGCTCCGGCGCTTCGTCCCCCTAAGTACAGACGCAGGGGTTCTCCTCCCCGCGCCCGCTCGCCTGCGTCTCGGAGCCGGCTCTGCGCCGCGCCCCGTCGACGCGGCCCCTAAAGGCTGCCTGTGGACTTCGCGTCCCTCGCACTGCCTGTCTGGGGCCGCCCGGCGAGGCCTCCGGCGGATTCCGACCGAGTACCAGCGCGTGCGGGCGCGGGGGGAGTTCTTTTCCCTCCCCGTGTACGCGAGTCCCGCCTTGGCGGGCCGCGTCTACCCACCACAGTGCAGACAAGGACAACCCTGGTGTCTGGATCTGTGCGCGGACCGCCCCAGAGCGCCTTGGAGCGCCCCGGAGCAGGACTTGCGTACACAGGGCGGGCAAAGAGCTCTGCTCTCCCCGTGTAAGCAAGTCCCGCTCCGGGGCGCTGTATGGCACTCTGCGGCGGTCCGCGTGCAGGTTCAGACACCCGAGTTGCCCTCTGCAGATTCAGACAACCTCCCCCGCCGCCGTGCCCAGAGCCCCTTCGGGGGTCGGCCGGCGGCGGGGGTAGTCTCGGGGAGCGGTCGGCGCGGGCCGAGTCGTGTCCCTAAACCCTCGCCGAGGCGCTCCGGCGCCGAGGCCTTTGTCAGAATCCCACCCCCGTCGCCGTGCCCAGAGCCCCTTCGGGGGTCGGCCGGCGGCGGGGGTAGTCTCGGGGAGCGGTCGGCGCGGGCCGAGTCGTGTCCCTAAACCCTCGCCGAGGCGCTCCGGCGCCGAGGCCTTTGTCAGAATCCCACCCCCGCCGCCGTGCCCAGAGCCCCTTCGGGGGTCGGCCGGTGGCGGGGGTCACCTCCCCCGCCGCCGTGCCCAGAGCCCCCTCGGGGGACGGCCGACGGCGGGGGTCGCTCGTCTCCGAGTCTCTCTCCTAGCCGGCCTTGGTACCGGGCGGGCGGGGGATTGCTCGGCAGGAACCAAAGTCCAGGCCCCCACCCAGGGGGCCGCCCACGGGTACCCAGCGCCCGCCCGCCCTCCTCCGGGGGGCGCGCGGGGGGTTCAATGTCCCCGGCGTCGTGCCCAGAGCCCCTCCGGGGGACGGCCGGCGGCCTCGGGGCGCCCGGGGGTCTTGTCGCCCCGGAACACTTTAAGTCTTTGTCTCTTGAAAGCGTTGGCAGCGCTCCGGCGCCTTGAAACACGGACTAACGAGTAACCCGAAAGATGGTGAATCTATCGGAGAGCCCGTCAGGCTCTCCGCGGCTGGGGAGTCGCAGCGCTTCGGCGCTTCGTCCCCCTAAGTACAGACGCAGGGGTTCTCCTCCCCGCGCCCGCTCGCCTGCGTCTCGGAGCCGGCTCTGCGCCGCGCCCCGTCGACGCGGCCCCTAAAGGCTGCCTGTGGACTTCGCGTCCCTCGCACTGCCTGTCTGGGGCCGCCCGGCGAGGCCTCCGGCGGATTCCGACCGAGTACCAGCGTGTGCGGGCGTGGGGGGAGTTCTTTTCCCTCCCCAAGTACGCGAGTCCCGCCTCGGCGGGCCGCGCCTACACACCACCCCCGTCTTGAAACACGGACTAACGGGTAACCCGAAAGATGGTGAATCTATCGGAGAGCCCGCCGGGCTCTCCGCGGCTGGGGAGTCGCAGCGCTCCGGCGCTTCGTCCCCCTAAGTACAGACGCAGGGGTTCTCCTCCCCGCGCCCGCTCGCCCGCGTCTCGGAGCCGGCTCTGCGCCGCGGCCCGTCGACGCGGCCCCTAAAGGCTGCCTGTGGACTTCGCGTCCCTCGCACTGCCTGTCTGGGGCCGCCCGGCGAGGCCTCCGGCGGATTCCGACCGAGTACCAGCGTGTGCGGGCGCGGGGGGAGTTCTTTTCCCTCCCCAAGTACGCGAGTCCCGCCTCGGCGGGCCGCGCCTACACACCACCCCCGTCTTGAAACACGGACTAACGGGTAACCCGAAAGATGGTGAATCTATCGGAGAGCCCGCCGGGCTCTCCGCGGCTGGGGAGTCGCAGCGCTCCGGCGCTTCGTCCCCCTAAGTACAGACGCAGGGGTTCTCCTCCCCGCGCCCGCTCACCTGCGTCTCGGAGCCGGCTCTGCGCCGCGCCCCGTCGACGCGGCCCCTAAAGGCTGCCTGTGGACTTCGCGTCCCTCGCACTGCCTGTCTGGGGCCGCCCGGCGAGGCCTCCGGCGGATTCCGACCGAGTACCAGCGCGTGCGGGTGCGGGGGGAGTTCTTTTCCCTCCCCGTGTACGCGAGTCCCGCCTCGGCGGGCCACGCCGCGCCGTCGTGCCCAGAGCCCCCTCGGGGGACGGCCGACGGCGGGGGTCGCTCGTCTCCGAGTCTCTCTCCTAGCCGGCCTTGGGCCCCGGCGGGCGGGGGATTGCTCGGTTGGTCCTGCCCCGGTGCGCCCCGGTGCGCCCTGGGGCGTTCTGGGGTGGCTCGTGCTTCGGTATGTCCAGGGGCGCCGGCCCCTGCCCGAAATGTGTCTAAGTCCCTCGGTATGCCCAGGGGCGTGCGGTCCGTGCGGCGCGGCACATCACTCTTGATCCCCCAAGAGGGGTGCTTAAGGGTGGGTGCACGTGTTCGCACGGAGCGCCGGGCGGTAGCCTTCGGCCGGAGGGACGCCCTGGGTCTCTGGCCCGAGCGAGCCCCCGGCCGGCGAGTCTACTAAGTCCCTCGGTATGCCCAGGGGCGCGGACCCCTGCCCGAAATGTGTCTAAGTCCCTCGGTATGGCCAGGGGCGCGGGCCCCTGCCAGAAATGTGTCTAAGTCCCTCGGTATGGCCAGGGGCGCGGGCCCCTGCCAGAAATGTGTCTAAGTCCCTCGGTATGGCCAGGGGCGCGGGCCCCTGCCAGAAATGTGTCTAAGTCCCTCGGTATGGCCAGGGGCGCGGACCCCTGCCAGAAATGTTTCTAAGTCCCTCGGTATGCCCAGGGGCGTGCGGTCCGTGCGGCGCGGCACATCACTCTTGATCCCCCAAGAGGGGTGCTTAAGGGTGGGTGCACGTGTTCGGACGGAGCGCCGGGTGGTGGTTCCCGGCCGGAGGGACGCCCTGGGTCTCTGACCCGGGGCCCGAGCCCCCGGCCGGCAGGTCACCGCCCAGGGCAGGCCGCCGGGTGGTGGTTCCCGACCGGAGGGACGCCCTGGGTCTCTGACCCGGGGCCCGAGCCCCCAGCCGGCGGGTCACCGCCCAGGGCAGGCCGCCGGGCGGTGGTTCCCGGCCGGAGGGACGCCCTGGGTCTCTGACCTGGGGCCTGAGGCCCCGCCCGGCGGGTCACCGTCCAGGGCAGGCCGCCGGGCGGTGGTTCCCGGCCGGAGGGACGCCCTGGGTCTCTGACCTGGGGCCTGAGGCCCCGCCCGGCGGGTCACCGTCCAGGGCAGGCACTGCAGCGCTTCCGGGCCGGGGAAAGGGAGGCGCTCGCCCCACCTACGCCCCGCTTCCCTGGTCCTCAAAAAATAAATAAATAAATAAATAAATAAATAAATGAAAATATTCCCCGCGGTCACCGCTGGTGTAGGCTATAGCCTTACGTTTTTTCATCGTTTTGAGGATTTTCGAAAAATGACAAAAAATGACAAAACTGGCAAAAACGCAAGGCTATAGCCTCACGGTCTTGCACAGCATGCCCTTTTTCATCGTTTTGAGGATTTTCGAAAAAATGTTGAAATTTCATCAATTTGAGGTTTGACGAAAAATGACAAAAAATGACAAAACTGGCAAAAACGCAAGGCTATAGCCTTACGGTCTTGCACAGCATGCACTTTTTCATCGTTTTGAGGATTTTTGAGGATTTTCGAAAAAATGTCGAAATTTCGAGAAAAAAAACGTAAGGCTATAGCCTTACGTTTTTTCATAGTTTTGAGGATTGATGAAAAATGACAAAAAATGACAAAACTGGCAAAAACGCAAGGCTATAGCCTTACGGTCTTGCACAGCATGCACTTTTTCATCGTTTTGAGGATTTTTGAAAAAATGTCGAAATTTCGAGAAAAAAAACGTAAGGCTATAGCCTTACGTTTTTTCATCGTTTTGAGGATGGATGAAAAATGACAAAAAATGACAAAACTGGCAAAAACGCAAGGCTATAGCCTCACGGTCTTGCACAGCATGCCGTTTTTCATCGTTTTGGGGATTTTTGAGGATTTTCGAAAAATGTCGAAATTTCGGGAAAAAAAGGTAAGGCTATAGCCTTACGTTTTTTCATCGTTTTGAGGATTTTCGAAAAATGACAAAAAATGACAAAACTGGCAAAAACGCAAGGCTATAGCCTCACGGTCTTGCACAGCATGCCGTTTTTCATCGTTTTGAGGATTTTCGAAAAAATGTTGAAATTTCATCGATTTGAGGTTTGACGAAAAATGACAAAAAATGACAAAACTGGCAAAAACGCAAGGCTATAGCCTTACGGTCTTGCACAGCATGCACTTTTTCATCGTTTTGAGGATTTTTGAGGATTTTCGAAAAAATGTCGAAATTTCGAGAAAAAAACGTAAGGCTATAGCCTTACGTTTTTTCATCGTTTTGAGGATTTTCGAAAAATGACAAAAAATGACAAAACTGGCAAAAACGCAAGGCTATAGCCTCACGGTCTTGCACAGCATGCCGTTTTTCATCGTTTTGAGGATTTTCGAAAAAATGTCAAAATTTCGAGAAAAAAAACGTAAGGTAGCCTTACGTTTTTTCATCGTTTTGAGGATGGATGAAAAATGACAAAAAATGACAAAGTGGAAAAAACGCAAGGCTATAGCCTTACGGTCTTGCACAGCATGCAGTTTTTCATCGTTTTGAGGATTTTTGAGGAGTTTTGAAAAAATGTCCAAATTTCGAGAAAAAAACGTAAGGCTATAGCCTTACGTTTTTTCATCGTTTTGAGGATTTTCGAAAAATGACAAAAAATGACAAAGTGGAAAAAACTTAAGCCTATAGCCTTACGGTCTTGCACAGCATGCACTTTTTCATCGTTTTGAGGATTTTTGAGGATTTTCGAAAAAATGTCGAAATTTCGAGAAAAAAACGTAAGGCTATAGCCTTACGTTTTTTCATCGTTTTGAGGATTTTCGAAAAATGACAAAAAATGACAAAACTGGCAAAAACGCAAGGCTATAGCCTCACGGTCTTGCACAGCATGCCGTTTTTCATCGTTTTGGGGATTTTTGAGGATTTTCGAAAAATGTCGAAATTTCGGGAAAAAAAGGTAAGGCTATAGCCTTACGTTTTTTCATCGTTTTGAGGATTTTCGAAAAATGACAAAAAATGACAAAACTGGCAAAAACGCAAGGCTATAGCCTCACGGTCTTGCACAGCATGCCGTTTTTCATCGTTTTGAGGATTTTCGAAAAAATGTTGAAATTTCATCAATTTGAGGTTTGACGAAAAATGACAAAAAATGACAAAACTGGCAAAAACGCAAGGCTATAGCCTTACGGTCTTGCACAGCATGCACTTTTTCATCGTTTTGAGGATTTTTGAGGATTTTTGAAAAAATGTCGAAATTTCGAGAAAAAAAAACGTAAGGCTATAGCCTTACGTTTTTTCATCGTTTTGAGGATGGATGAAAAATGACAAAAAATGACAAAACTGGCAAAAACGCAAGGCTATAGCCTTACGGTCTTGCACAGCATGCACTTTTTCATCGTTTTGAGGATTTTTGAAAAAATGTCGAAATTTCGAGAAAAAAAACGTAAGGCTATAGCCTTACGTTTTTTCATCGTTTTGAGGATGGATGAAAAATGACAAAAAATGACAAAACTGGCAAAAACGCAAGGGTATAGCCTCACGGTCTTGCACAGCATGCCGTTTTTCATCGTTTTGGGGATTTTTGAGGATTTTCGAAAAATGTCGAAATTTCGGGAAAAAAAGGTAAGGCTATAGCCTTACGTTTTTTCATCGTTTTGAGGATTTTCGAAAAATGACAAAAAATGACAAAACTGGCAAAAACGCAAGGCTATAGCCTCACGGTCTTGCACAGCATGCCGTTTTTCATCGTTTTGAGGATTTTCGAAAAAATGTTGAAATTTCATCGATTTGAGGATTGTCGAAAAATGACAAAAAATGACAAAACTGGCAAAAACGCAAGGCTATAGCCTTACGGTCTTGCACAGCATGCACTTTTTCATCGTTTTGAGGATTTTTGAGGATTTTCGAAAAAATGTCGAAATTTCGAGAAAAAAACGTAAGGCTATAGCCTTACGTTTTTTCATCGTTTTGAGGATTTTCGAAAAATGACAAAAAATGACAAAACTGGCAAAAACGCAAGGCTATAGCCTCACGGTCTTGCACAGCATGCCGTTTTTCATCGTTTTGAGGATTTTCGAAAAAATGTCGAAATTTCGAGAAAAAAAACGTAAGGTAGCCTTACGTTTTTTCATCGTTTTGAGGATGGATGAAAAATGACAAAAAATGACAAAGCTGGCAAAAACGCAAGGCTATAGCCTTACGGTCTTGCACAGCATGTCGTTTTTCATCGTTTTGAGGATTTTTGAGGAGTTTTGAAAAAATGTCAAAATTTCGAGAAAAAAACGTAAGGCTATAGCCTTACGTTTTTTCATCGTTTTGAGGATTTACGAAAAATGACAAAAAATGACAAAGTGGAAAAAACTTAAGCCTATAGCCTTACGGTCTTGCACAGCATGCACTTTTTCATCGTTTTGAGAATTTTTGAGGATTTTCGAAAAAATGTCGAAATTTCGAGAAAAAAACGTAAGGCTATAGCCTTACGTTTTTTCATCGTTTTGAGGATTTTCGAAAAATGACAAAAAATGACAAAACTGGCAAAAACGCAAGGCTATAGCCTCACGGTCTTGCACAGCATGCCGTTTTTCATCGTTTTGGGGATTTTTGAGGATTTTCGAAAAATGTCGAAATTTCGGGAAAAAAAGGTAAGGCTATAGCCTTACGTTTTTTCATCGTTTTGAGGATTTTCGAAAAATGACAAAAAATGACAAAACTGGCAAAAACGCAAGGCTATAGCCTCACGGTCTTGCACAGCATGCCGTTTTTCATCGTTTTGAGGATTTTCGAAAAAATGTTGAAATTTCATCGATTTGAGGATTGACGAAAAATGACAAAAAATGACAAAACTGGCAAAAACGCAAGGCTATAGCCTTACGGTCTTGCACAGCATGCACTTTTTCATTGTTTTGAGGATTTTTGAGGATTTTCGAAAAAATGTCGAAATTTCGAGAAAAAAACGTAAGGCTATAGCCTTACGTTTTTTCATCGTTTTGAGGATTTTCGAAAAATGACAAAAAATGACAAAACTGGCAAAAACGCAAGGCTATAGCCTCACGGTCTTGCACAGCATGCCGTTTTTCATCGTTTTGAGGATTTTCGAAAAAATGTCGAAATTTCGAGAAAAAAAACGTAAGGTAGCCTTACGTTTTTTCATCGTTTTGAGGATGGATGAAAAATGACAAAAAATGACAAAGTGGAAAAAACGCAAGGCTTTAGCCTTACGGTCTTGCACAGCATGCCGTTTTTCATCGTTTTGAGGATTTTTGAGGAGTTTTGAAAAAATGTCAAAATTTCGAGAAAAAAACGTAAGGCTATAGCCTTACGTTTTTTCATCGTTTTGAGGATGGATGAAAAATGACAAAAAATGACAAAGTGGAAAAAACTTAAGCCTATAGCCTTACGGTCTTGCACAGCATGCACTTTTTCATCGTTTTGAGGATTTTTGAGGATTTTCGAAAAAATGTCGAAATTTCGAGAAAAAAACGTAAGGCTATAGCCTTACGTTTTTTCATCGTTTTGAGGATTGACGAAAAATGACAAAAAATGACAAAACTGGCAAAAATGCAAGGCTATAGCCTCACGGTCTTGCACAGCATGCCGTTTTTCATCGTTTTGAGGATTTTTGAGGATTTTCGAAAAATGTCGAAATTTCGGGAAAAAAAGGTAAGGCTATAGCCTTACGTTTTTTCATCGTTTTGAGGATTTTCGAAAAATGACAAAACTGGCAAAAACGCAAGGCTATAGCCTTACGGTCTTGCACAGCATGCCCTTTTTCATCGTTTTGAGGATTTTCGAAAAAATGTTGAAATTTCATCGATTTGAGGATTGACGAAAAATGACAAAAAATGACAAAACTGGCAAAAACGCAAGGCTATAGCCTTACGGTCTTGCACAGCATGCACTTTTTCATCGTTTTGAGGATTTTTGAGGATTTTCGAAAAAATGTCGAAATTTCGAGAAAAAAACGTAAGGCTATAGCCTTACGTTTTTTCATCGTTTTGAGGATTTTCGAAAAATGACAAAAAATGACAAAACTGGCAAAAACGCAAGGCTATAGCCTCACGGTCTTGCACAGCATGCCGTTTTTCATCGTTTTGAGGATTTTCGAAAAAATGTTGACATTTCATCAATTTGAGGTTTGACGAAAAATGACAAAAAATGACAAAACTGGCAAAAACGCAAGGCTATAGCCTTACGGTCTTGCACAGCATGCACTTTTTCATCGTTTTGAGGATTTTTGAGGATTTTCGAAAAAATGTCGAAATTTCGAGAAAAAAAACGTAAGGCTATAGCCTTACGTTTTTTCATCGTTTTGAGGATTTTCGAAAAATGACAAAAATGACAAAACTGGCAAAAACGCAAGGCTATAGCCTCACGGTCTTGCACAGCATGCCGATTTTCATCGTTTTGAGGATTTTTGAAAAAATGTCGAAATTTCGAGAAAAAAAACGTAAGGTAGCCTTACGTTTTTTCATTGTTTTGAGGATGGATGAAAAATGACAAAAACTGACAAAGTGGAAAAAACGCAAGGCTATAGCCTTACGGTCTTGCACAGCATGCACTTTTTCATCGTTTTGAGAATTTTTGAGGATTTTCGAAAAAATGTCGAAATTTCGAGAAAAAAAAACGTAAGGCTATAGCCTTACGTTTTTTCATCGTTTTGAGGATTTTTGAAAAATGACAAAAAATGACAAAACTGGCAAAAACGCAAGGCTATAGCCTCACGGTCTTGCACAGCATGCCGTTTTTCATTGTTTTGGGGATTTTTGAGGATTTTCGAAAAATGTCGAAATTTCAGGAAAAAAAGGTAAGGCTATAGCCTTACGTTTTTTCATCGTTTTGAGGATTTTCGAAAAATGACAAAAAATGACAAAACTGGCAAAAACGCAAGGCTATAGCCTCACGGTCTTGCACAGCATGCCGTTTTTCATCGTTTTGAGGATTTTCGAAAAAATGTTGAAATTTCATCAATTTGAGGTTTGACGAAAAATGACAAAAAATGACAAAACTGGCAAAAACGCAAGGCTATAGCCTTACGGTCTTGCACAGCATGCCGTTTTTCATCGTTTTGAGGATTTTTGAGGATTTTCGAAAAAATGTCGAAATTTCGAGAAAAAAACGTAAGGCTATAGCCTTACGTTTTTTCATCGTTTTGAGGATTTTCGAAAAATGACAAAAAATGACAAAACTGGCAAAAACGCAAGGCTATAGCCTTACGGTCTTGCACAGCATGCCGTTTTTCATCGTTTTGAGGATTTTTGAGGATTTTCGAAAAATGTCGAAATTTCGGAAAAAAAGGTAAGGCTATAGCCTTACGTTTTTTCATCGTTTTGAGGATTTTCGAAAAATGACAAAAAATGACAAAACTGGCAAAAACGCAAGGCTATAGCCTTACGGTCTTGCACAGCATGCACTTTTTCATCGTTTTGAGGATTTTTGAGGATTTTCGAAAAAATGTCGAAATTTAGAGAAAAAAACGTAAGGCTATAGCCTTACGTTTTTTCATCGTTTTGAGGATTTTCGAAAAATGACAAAAAATGACAAAACTGGCAAAAACGCAAGGCTATAGCCTTACGGTCTTGCACAGCATGCCGTTTTTCATCGTTTTGAGGATTTTTGAGGATTTTTGAAAAAATGTCGAAATTTCGAGAAAAAAAACGTAAGGCTATAGCCTTACGTTTTTTCATCGTTTTGAGGATTTTCGAAAAATGACAAAAAATGACAAAACTGGCAAAAACGCAAGGCTATAGCCTCACGGTCTTGCACAGCATGCCGTTTTTCATCGTTTTGAGGATTTTTGAAAAAATGTCAAAATTTCGAGAAAAAAAACGTAAGGTAGCCTTACGTTTTTTCATCGTTTTGAGGATTTTCGAAAAATGACAAAAAATGACAAAGCTGGCAAAAACGCAAGGCTATAGCCTTACGGTCTTGCACAGCATGCCCTTTTTCATCGTTTTGAGGATTTTTGAGGAGTTTTGAAAAAATGTCAAAATTTCGAGAAAAAAACGTAAGGCTATAGCCTTACGTTTTTTCATCGTTTTGAGGATTTTCGAAAAATGACAAAAAATGACAAAACTGGCAAAAACGCAAGGCTATAGCCTTACGGTCTTGCACAGCATGCCGTTTTTCATCGTTTTGAGGATTTTTGAGGATTTTTGAAAAAATGTCAAAATTTCGAGAAAAAAAACGTAAGGCTATAGCCTTACGTTTTTTCATTGTTTTGAGGATGGATGAAAAATCCATGCCGTTTTTCATCGTTTTGGGGATTTTTGAGGATTTTCGAAAAATTTCGAAATTTCAGGAAAAAAAGGTAAGGCTATAGCCTTACGTTTTTTCATCGTTTTGAGGATTTTCGAAAAATGACAAAACTGGCAAAAACGCAAGGCTATAGCCTTACGGTCTTGCACAGCATGCACTTTTTCATCGTTTTGAGGATTTTTGAGGATTTTCGAAAAAATGTCGAAATTTCGAGAAAAAAAACGTAAGGCTATAGCCTTACGTTTTTTCATCGTTTTGAGGATTTTCGAAAAATGACAAAAATGACAAAACTGGCAAAAACGCAAGGCTATAGCCTCACGGTCTTGCACAGCATGCCGTTTTTCATCGTTTTGAGGATTTTCGAAAAAATGTCGAAATTTCGAGAAAAAAAACGTAAGGTAGCCTTACGTTTTTTCATCGTTTTGAGGATGGATGAAAAATGACAAAAACTGACAAAGTGGAAAAAACGCAAGCCTATAGCCTTACGGTCTTGCACAGCATGCACTTTTTCATCGTTTTGAGGATTTTTGAGGATTTTCGAAAAAATGTCGAAATTTCGAGAAAAAAAAAACGTAAGGCTATAGCCTTACGTTTTTTCATCGTTTTGAGGATTGATGAAAAATGACAAAAAATGACAAAACTGGCAAAAACGCAAGGCTATAGCCTCACGGTCTTGCACAGCATGCCGTTTTTCATCGTTTTGGGGATTTTTGAGGATTTTCGAAAAATGTCGAAATTTCGGGAAAAAAAGGTAAGGCTATAGCCTTACGTTTTTTCATCGTTTTGAGGATTTTCGAAAAATGACAAAAAATGACAAAACTGGCAAAAACGCAAGGCTATAGCCTCACGGTCTTGCACAGCATGCCGTTTTTCATCGTTTTGAGGATTTTCGAAAAAATGTTGAAATTTCATCAATTTGAGGATTTTCGAAAAATGACAAAAAATGACAAAACTGGCAAAAACGCAAGGCTATAGCCTTACGGTCTTGCACAGCATGTACTTTTTCATCGTTTTGAGGATTTTTGAGGATTTTCGAAAAAATGTCGAAATTTCGAGAAAAAAACGTAAGGCTATAGCCTTACGTTTTTTCATCGTTTTGAGGATGGATGAAAAATGACAAAAAATGACAAAACTGGCAAAAACGCAAGGCTATAGCCTTACGGTCTTGCACAGCATGCCGTTTTTCATCGTTTTGAGGATTTTTGAGGATTTTCGAAAAATGTCGAAATTTCGGAAAAAAAAGGTAAGGCTATAGCCTTACGTTTTATCATCGTTTTGAGGATTTTTGAAAAATGACAAAAAATGACAAAACTGGCAAAAACGCAAGGCTATAGCCTTACGGTCTTGCACAGCATGCACTTTTTCATCGTTTTGAGGATTTTTGAGGATTTTTGAAAAAATGTCGAAATTTCGAGAAAAAAACGTAAGGCTATAGCCTTACGTTTTTTCATCGTTTTGAGGATGGATGAAAAATGACAAAAAATGACAAAACTGGCAAAAACGCAAGGCTATAGCCTTACGGTCTTGCACAGCATGCCGTTTTTCATCGTTTTGAGGATTTTTGAGGATTTTTGAAAAAATGTCGAAATTTCGAGAAAAAAAACGTAAGGCTATAGCCTTACGTTTTTTCATCGTTTTGAGGATTTTCGAAAAATGACAAAAAATGACAAAACTGGCAAAAACGCAAGGCTATAGCCTCACGGTCTTGCACAGCATGCCGTTTTTCATCGTTTTGAGGATTTTTCAAAAAATGTCAAAATTTCGAGAAAAAAAACGTAAGGTAGCCTTACGTTTTTTCATCGTTTTGAGGATGGTTGAAAAATGACAAAAAATGACAAAGTGGAAAAAACGCAAGGCTATAGCCTTACGGTCTTGCACAGCATGCCGTTTTTCATCGTTTTGAGGATTTTTGAGGAGTTTTGAAAAAATGTCCAAATTTCGAGAAAAAAACGTAAGGCTATAGCCTTACGTTTTTTCATCGTCTTGAGGATGGATGAAAAATGACAAAAAATGACAAAACTGGCAAAAGGCAAGGCTATAGCCTCACGGTCTTGCACAGCATGCCGTTTTTCATCGTTTTGAGGATTTTTGAGGATTTTCGAAAAAATGTCGAAATTTCGAGAAAAAAGGTAAGGCTATAGCCTTACGTTTTTTCATCGTTTTGAGGATTGATGAAAAATGACAAAAAATGACAAAACTGGCAAAAACGCAAGGCTATAGCCTTACGGTCTTGCACAGCATGCACTTTTTCATCGTTTTGAGGATTTTTGAGGATTTTTGAAAAAATGTCGAAATTTCGAGAAAAAAACGTAAGGCTATAGCCTTACGTTTTTTCATCGTTTTGAGGATGGATGAAAAATGACAAAAAATGACAAAACTGGCAAAAACGCAAGGCTATAGCCTTACGGTCTTGCACAGCATGCCGTTTTTCATCGTTTTGAGGATTTTTGAGGATTTTCGAAAAATGTCGAAATTTCGAGAAAAAAGGTAAGGCTATAGCCTTACGTTTTTTCATCGTTTTGAGGATGGATGAAAAATGACAAAAAATGACAAAACTGGCAAAAACGCAAGGCTATAGCCTTACGGTCTTGCACAGCATGCACTTTTTCATCGTTTTGAGGATTTTTGAGGATTTTTGAAAAAATGTCGAAATTTCGAGAAAAAAACGTAAGGCTATAGCCTTACGTTTTTTCATCGTTTTGAGGATGGATGAAAAATGACAAAAAATGACAAAACTGGCAAAAACGCAAGGCTATAGCCTTACGGTCTTGCACAGCATGCCGTTTTTCATCGTTTTGAGGATTTTTGAGGATTTTCGAAAAAATGTCGAAATTTCGAGAAAAAAATATAAGGCTATAGCCTTACGTTTTTTCATCGTTTTGAGGATTGATGAAAAATGACAAAAAATGATAAAACTGGCAAAAACGCAAGGCTATAGCCTTACGGTCTTGCACAGCATGCCGTTTTTCATCGTTTTGAGGATTTTTGAGGATTTTCGAAAAATGTCGAAATTTCAGAAAAAAAGGTAAGGCTATAGCCTTACGGTCTTGCACAGCATGCACTTTTTCATCGTTTTGGGGATTTTTGAGGATTTTTCAAAAAATGTCAAAATTTCGAGAAAAAAAACGTAAGGTAGCCTTACGTTTTTTCATCGTTTTGAGGATGGTTGAAAAATGACAAAAAATGAGAAAGTGGTGATGTATATTATGATCATAATTCATAATTACTAGCTAATTTAGTTATACTTAAATAATTTTCAGGGCAAGTCACAAAATCCTGTCTTAAACAAAAGGTTGATCTCGGGGGTTGATAGGTCACACCTCAAACCCCTCTACAGCAGTGGAGCCGTCTGTCTAAACAATGAGACTCAGAGAACAATAGGGTTTTAACACCTGAAAGCTTTGAAGCCGGCTCACAAGCTGTGCTATTCAAACTGTTATCTCACTTAAAGTGCTAAAAATACATACTATAGAATTTTGTCAAGCTGGCTATTTCTTTAAAAACTATTTTGGCTAAAGGTTCACTATTTTAACTAATTCAATATCATAGCATCCTACAGTAGGTGGCACACATATTCTAAATATTCTGTCACCACAACATTAATAGGATCGTTATTTGAGTTATTTGAATAGTGACTTATTACTTATTGAAATGGCTTATTGGGAAAATTAGATTAAACTAACTAACTCACTTAGTAACCCTTTCAAAACAATATTAATTCCTACAAAAGATGTCTTGGATGTTCTTAAAACATCTAGGGCATCGTGAAGCAAAAGGAATAATATTCGAACTGGTTAAAGCTAGTGACTTAATTTACAGAGATTGTTTACACTAAGGAGAACATTTATTTTATAAGGGTATTAACAAAGTGTTTTGAATTCATCTTTAATAGTATCTGAACATTGGCTCATTTATTCATTTTAGGTTAGGTTCATTGTTTCCTTTGTTTAATTTGTATCATCAATGAACAGTATTTGATTTCCGTTTATGTATAAGTGTACTTTAAAAGTAACATTAAAATGCTTAGTGTAGCCTTAACTTCACAGAAGGGAAGTCCAGTCTGTAGGGAAGCCCCGCCTCCCTGTGCCGGAAACAGTTGGTGATTGGTTGTAAAAACAGGAACTTATCACCCTGTTCCGCCTTGGGGAGGAGGGTCTTTGTTGTGTCCTTACTGTATAAAACAATAGTACACAGACCTTAAGGGAGCTCTTTTACTCTGTATCACCAATTGGCTTTGTGTTCATTGTATTTAGCCACGCACGCGATTTCCGTGCTGTCTTTGTGCCGATTTTGCTTCGTGTTTTACAAAATAAAGACAAGCATTTCTGGATCTACCAAACACGTCTACAAAAGAGTCCTCTTTTCTCCGGTTCCTCCTCCTGCACAACCCGCCCGCTCTGCCGGCGCCCTCTGAAAATTCTCCTCAGTGGAAAAAACGCAAGGCTATAGCCTTATGGTCTTGCACAGCGTGCACTTTTTCATCGTTTTGAGGATTTTTGAGGAGTTTTGAAAAAATGTCCAAATTTCGAGACAAAAACGTAAGGCTATAGCCTTACGTTTTTTCATCGTCTTGAGGATGGATGAAAAATGACAAAAAATGACAAAACTGGCAAAAAGGCAAGGCTATAGCCTCATGGTCTTGCACAGGATTTTGAGGATTTTTGAAAAAATGTCAAAATTTTGAGAAAAAAATGTAAGGCCATAGCCTTACGTTTTTTCATCGTTTTGAGGATGGATGAAAAATGACAAAAAATGACAAAACTGGCAAAAACGCAAGGATAGCCTTACAGTCTTGCACAGCGTGCACTTTTTCATCGTTTTGAGGATTTTTGAAAAAATGTCAAAATTTCGAGAAAAAAAACGTAAGGCTATAGCCTTACGTTTTTTCATCGTTTTGAGGATGGATGAAAAATCCATGCCGTTTTTCATCGTTTTGGGGATTTTTGAGGATTTTCGAAAAATGTCGAAATTTCGGGAAAAAAAGGTAAGGCTATAGCCTTACGTTTTTTCATCGTTTTGAGGATTTTCGAAAAATGACAAAAAATGACAAAACTGGCAAAAACGCAAGGCTATAGCCTCACGGTCTTGCACAGCATGCCGTTTTTATCGTTTTGAGGATTTTCGAAAAAATGTTGAAATTTCATCAATTTGAGGTTTGACGAAAAATGACAAAAAATGACAAAACTGGCAAAAACGCAAGGCTATAGCCTTACGGTCTTGCACAGCATGCACTTTTTCATCGTTTTGAGGATTTTTGAGGATTTTTGAAAAAATGTCGAAATTTCGAGAAAAAAACGTAAGGCTATAGCCTTACGTTTTTTCATCGTTTTGAGGATTGATGAAAAATGACAAAAAATGACAAAACTGGCAAAAACGCAAGGCTATAGCCTTACGGTCTTGCACAGCATGCACTTTTTCATCGTTTTGAGGATTTTTGAGGATTTTCGAAAAAATGTCGAAATTTCGAGAAAAAAAAACATAAGGCTATAGCCTTACGTTTTTTCATCGTTTTGAGGATTTTCGAAAAATGACAAAAAATGACAAAACTGGCAAAAACGCAAGGCTATAGCCTTACGGTCTTGCACAGCATGCACTTTTTCATCGTTTTGAGGATTTTTGAGGATTTTTGAAAAAATGTCGAAATTTCGAGAAAAAAAAGTAAGGCTATAGCCTTACGTTTTTTCATCGTTTTGAGGATTTTCGAAAAATTACAAAAAATGACAAAACTGGCAAAAACGCAAGGCTATAGCCTCACGGTCTTGCACAGCATGCCGTTTTTCATCGTTTTGAGGATTTTCGAAAAAATGTTGAAATTTCATCAATTTGAGGTTTGACGAAAAATGACAAAAATGACAAAACTGGCAAAAACGCAAGGCTATAGCCTTACGGTCTTGCACAGCATGCACTTTTTCATCGTTTTGAGGATTTTTGAGGATTTTTGAAAAAAATGTCGAAATTTCGAGAAAAAAAACGTAAGGCTATAGCCTTACGTTTTTTCATCGTTTTGAGGATTGATGAAAAATGACAAAAAATGACAAAACTGGCAAAAACGCAAGGCTATAGCCTTACGGTCTTGCACAGCATGCACTTTTTCATCGTTTTGAGGATTTTTGAGGATTTTCGAAAAAATGTCGAAATTTCGAGAAAAAAAACGTAAGGCTATAGCCTTACGTTTTTTCATCGTTTTGAGGATTTTCGAAAAATGACAAAAAATGACAAAACTGGCAAAAACGCAAGGCTATAGCCTCACAGTCTTGCACAGCATGCCGTTTTTCATCGTTTTGAGGATTTTTGAAAAAATGTTGAAATTTCATCAATTTGAGGTTTGACGAAAAATGACAAAACTGGCAAAAACGCAAGGCTATAGCCTTACGGTCTTGCACAGCATGCACTTTTTCATCGTTTTGAGGATTTTTGAGGATTTTTGAAAAAATGTCGAAATTTCGAGAAAAAAAACGTAAGGCTATAGCCTTACGTTTTTTCATCGTTTTGAGGATGGATGAAAAATGACAAAACTGGCAAAAACGCAAGGCTATAGCCTTACGGTCTTGCACAGCATGCCGTTTTTCATCGTTTTGAGGATTTTTGAGGATTTTTGAAAAAATGTCGAAATTTCGAGAAAAAAAACGTAAGGCTATAGCCTTACGTTTTTTCATCGTTTTGAGGATTTTCGAAAAATGACAAAAAATGACAAAACTGGCAAAAACGCAAGGCTATAGCCTCACGGTCTTGCACAGCATGCCGTTTTTCATCGTTTTGAGAATTTTCGAAAAAATGTTGAAATTTCATCAATTTGAGGTTTGACGAAAAATGACAAAAAATGACAAAACTGGCAAAAACGCAAGGCTATAGCCTTACGGTCTTGCACAGCATGCACTTTTTCATCGTTTTGAGGATTTTTGAGGATTTTTGAAAAAATGTCGAAATTTCGAGAAAAAAACGTAAGGCTATAGCCTTACGTTTTTTCATCGTTTTGAGGATGGATGAAAAATGACAAAACTGGCAAAAACGCAAGGCTATAGCCTTACGGTCTTGCACAGCATGCCGTTTTTCATCGTTTTGAGGATTTTTGAGGATTTTTGAAAAATGTCGAAATTTCGGGAAAAAAAGGTAAGGCTATAGCCTTACGTTTTTTCATCGTTTTGAGGATGGATGAAAAATGACAAAAAATGACAAAACTGGAAAAAACGCAAGGCTATAGCCTTACGGTCTTGCACAGCATGCAGTTTTTCATCGTTTTGAGGATTTTTGAGGATTTTCGAAAAAATGTCGAAATTTCGAGAAAAAAAAGTAAGGCTATAGCCTTACGTTTTTTCATCGTTTTGAGGATTGATGAAAAATGACAAAAAATGACAAAACTGGCAAAAACGCAAGGCTATAGCCTTACAGTCTTGCACAGCATGCCGTTTTTCATCGTTTTGAGGATTTTTGAGGATTTTCGAAAAATGTCGAAATTTCAGAAAAAAAGGTAAGGCTATAGCCTTACGTTTTTTCATCGTTTTGAGGATTTTCGAAAAATGACAAAAAATGACAAAACTGGCAAAAACGCAAGGCTATAGCCTCACGGTCTTGCACAGCATGCCGTTTTTCATCGTTTTGAGGATTTTTGAAAAAATGTCAAAATTTCGAGAAAAAAAACGTAAGGCTATAGCCTTACGTTTTTTCATCGTTTTGAGGATGGATGAAAAATGACAAAAAAATGACAAAGCTGGAAAAAACGCAAGCCTATAGCCTTACGGTCTTGCACAGCATGCACTTTTTCATCGTTTTGGGGATTTTTGAGGATTTTCGAAAAAATGTCGAAATTTCGAGAAAAAAAACTTAGGCTATAGCCTTACGTTTTTTCATCGTTTTGAGGATTGATGAAAAATGACAAAAAATGACAAAACTGGCAAAAACGCAAGGCTATAGCCTTACGGTCTTGCACAGCATGCCGTTTTTCATCGTTTTGAGGATTTTTGAGGATTTTCGAAAAATGTCGAAATTTCAGAAAAAAAGGTAAGGCTATAGCCTTACGTTTTTTCATCGTTTTGAGGATTTTCGAAAAATGACAAAAAATGACAAAACTGGCAAAAACGCAAGGCTATAGCCTCACGGTCTTGCACAGCATGCCGTTTTTCATCGTTTTGAGGATTTTTGAGGATTTTCGAAAAAATGTCGAAATTTCGAGAAAAAAAACGTAAGGCTATAGCCTTACGGTCTTGCACAGCATGCCGTTTTTCATCGTTTTGAGGATTTTTGAGGATTTTCGAAAAATGTCGAAATTTCGGGGGGAAAAAAACGTAAGGCTATAGCCTTACGTTTTTTCATCGTTTTGAGGATTTTCGAAAAATGACAAAAAATGACAAAACTGGCAAAAACGCAAGGCTATAGCCTTACGGTCTTGCACAGCATGCCGTTTTTCATCGTTTTGAGGATTTTTGAGGATTTTCGAAAAAATGTCGAAATTTCGAGAAAAAAAACTAAGGCTATAGCCTTACGTTTTTTCATCGTTTTGAGGATTGACGAAAAATGACAAAAAATGACAAAACTGGCAAAAACGCAAGGCTA
Source organism: Benthosema pterotum (assembly GCA_039105355.1). Classification (NCBI taxonomy): domain Eukaryota; kingdom Metazoa; phylum Chordata; class Actinopteri; order Myctophiformes; family Myctophidae; genus Benthosema; species Benthosema pterotum. The sequence continues at coordinate 16,287,317 of CM076976.1, forward strand.
TAGCCTTACGGTCTTGCACAGCATGCCGTTTTTCATCGTTTTGAGGATTTTTGAGGATTTTCGAAAAATGTCGAAATTTCAGAAAAAAAGGTAAGGCTATAGCCTTACGTTTTTTCATCGTTTTGAGGATTTTCGAAAAATGACAAAAAATGACAAAACTGGCAAAAACGCAAGGCTATAGCCTCACGGTCTTGCACAGCATGCCGTTTTTCATCGTTTTGAGGATTTTTCAAAAAATGTCAAAATTTTCGAGAAAAAAAACGTAAGGTAGCCTTACGTTTTTTCATCGTTTTGAGGATGGTTGAAAAATGACAAAAAATGACAAAGTGGAAAAAACGCAAGGCTATAGCCTTATGGTCTTGCACAGCGTGCACTTTTTCATCGTTTTGAGGATTTTTGTGGAGTTTTGAAAAAATGTCCAAATTTCGAGACAAAAACGTAAGGCTATAGCCTTACGTTTTTTCATCGTCTTGAGGATGGATGAAAAATGACAAAAAATGACAAAACTGGCAAAAAGGCAAGGCTATAGCCTCACGGTCTTGCACAGGATTTTGAGGATTTTTGAAAAAATGTCAAAATTTTGAGAAAAAAATGTAAGGCCATAGCCTTACGTTTTTTCATCGTTTTGAGGATGGATGAAAAATGACAAAAAATGACAAAACTGGCAAAAACGCAAGGCTATAGCCTTACAGTCTTGCACAGCATGCACTTTTTCATCGTTTTGAGGATTTTTGAAAAAATGTCAAAATTTCGAGAAAAAAAACGTAAGGCTATAGCCTTACGTTTTTTCATCGTTTTGAGGATGGATGAAAAATCCATGCCGTTTTTCATCGTTTTGGGGATTTTTGAGGATTTTCGAAAAATGTCGAAATTTCGGGAAAAAAAGGTAAGGCTATAGCCTTACGTTTTTTCATCGTTTTGAGGATTTTCGAAAAATGACAAAAAATGACAAAACTGGCAAAAACGCAAGGCTATAGCCTCACGGTCTTGCACAGCATGCCGTTTTTCATCGTTTTGAGGATTTTCGAAAAAATGTTGAAATTTCATCAATTTGAGGTTTGACGAAAAATGACAAAAAATGACAAAACTGGCAAAAACGCAAGGCTATAGCCTTACGGTCTTGCACAGCATGCACTTTTTCATCGTTTTGAGGATTTTTGAGGATTTTCGAAAAAATGTCGAAATTTCGAGAAAAAAAACGTAAGGCCATAGCCTTACGTTTTTTCATCGTTTTGAGGATTTTCGAAAAATGACAAAAAATGACAAAACTGGCAAAAACGCAAGGATAGCCTTACGGTCTTGCACAGCATGCCCTTTTTCATCGTTTTGAGGATTTTTGAAAAAATGTCGAAATTTCGAGAAAAAAAACGTAAGGCTATAGCCTTACGTTTTTTCATCGTTTTGAGGATGGATGAAAAATCCATGCCGTTTTTCATCGTTTTGAGGATTTTTGAGGATTTTCGAAAAAATGTCGAAATTTCGGGAAAAAAACGTAAGGCTATAGCCTTACGTTTTTTCATCGTTTTGAGGATTTTCGAAAAATGACAAAAAATGACAAAACTGGCAAAAACGCAAGGCTATAGCCTCACGGTCTTGCACAGCATGCCGTTTTTATCGTTTTGAGGATTTTCGAAAAAAATTTGAAATTTCATCAATTTGAGGTTTGACGAAAAATGACAAAAAATGACAAAACTGGCAAAAACGCAAGGCTATAGCCTTACGGTCTTGCACAGCATGCACTTTTTCATCGTTTTGAGGATTTTTGAGGATTTTCGAAAAAATGTCGAAATTTCGAGAAAAAAAACTTAAGGCTATAGCCTTACGTTTTTTCATCGTTTTGAGGATTGATGAAAAATGACAAAAAATGACAAAACTGGCAAAAACGCAAGGCTATAGCCTCACGGTCTTGCACAGCATGCCGTTTTTATCGTTTTGAGGATTTTCGAAAAAATGTTGAAATTTCATCAATTTGAGGTTTGACGAAAAATGACAAAAAATGACAAAACTGGCAAAAACGCAAGGCTATAGCCTTACGGTCTTGCACAGCATGCACTTTTTCATCGTTTTGAGGATTTTTGAGGATTTTTGAAAAAATGTCGAAATTTCGAGAAAAAAAACGTAAGGCTATAGCCTTACGTTTTTTCATCGTTTTGAGGATGGATGAAAAATGACAAAAAATGACAAAACTGGCAAAAACGCAAGGCTATAGCCTTACGGTCTTGCACAGCATGCACTTTTTCATCGTTTTGAGGATTTTTGAGGATTTTCGAAAAAATGTCGAAATTTCGAGAAAAAAAACGTAAGGCTATAGCCTTACGTTTTTTCATCGTTTTGAGGATTTTCGAAAAATGACAAAAAATGACAAAACTGGCAAAAACGCAAGGCTATAGCCTCACGGTCTTGCACAGCATGCCGTTTTTCATCGTTTTGAGGATTTTCGAAAAAATGTTGAAATTTCATCAATTTGAGGTTTGACGAAAAATGACAAAAAATGACAAAACTGGCAAAAACGCAAGGCTATAGCCTTACGGTCTTGCACAGCATGCACTTTTTCATCGTTTTGAGGATTTTTGAGGATTTTTGAAAAAATGTCGAAATTTCGAGAAAAAAACGTAAGGCTATAGCCTTACGTTTTTTCATCGTTTTGAGGATGGATGAAAAATGACAAAAAATGACAAAACTGGCAAAAACGCAAGGCTATAGCCTTACGGTCTTGCACAGCATGCACTTTTTCATCGTTTTGAGGATTTTTGAGGATTTTCGAAAAAATGTCGAAATTTCGAGAAAAAAAACGTAAGGCTATAGCCTTACGTTTTTTCATCGTTTTGAGGATTTTCGAAAAATGACAAAAAATGGCAAAACTGGCAAAAACGCAAGGCTATAGCCTTACGGTCTTGCACAGCATGCACTTTTTCATCGTTTTGAGGATTTTTGAGGATTTTTGAAAAAATGTCGAAATTTCGAGAAAAAAATGTAAGGCTATAGCCTTACGTTTTTTCATCGTTTTGAGGATTTTCGAAAAATGACAAAAAATGACAAAAAATGACAAAACTGGCAAAAAGGCAAGGCTATAGCCTCACGGTCTTGCACAGCATGCCGTTTTTCATCGTTTTGAGGATTTTCGAAAAAATGTTGAAATTTCATCAATTTGAGGTTTGACGAAAAATGACAAAAATGATAAAACTGGCAAAAACGCAAGGCTATAGCCTTACGGTCTTGCAGAGCATGCACTTTTTCATCGTTTTGAGGATTTTTGAGGATTTTTGAAAAAAATGTCGAAATTTCGAGAAAAAAAACGTAAGGCTATAGCCTTACGTTTTTTCATCGTTTTGAGGATGGAAAAAAAAAAAAACGCAAGGCTATACCCTACGGTCTTGCACAGCATGCCAGCATGTTTTTCATCGTTTTGAGGATTTTTGTGGATTTTTGAAAAACGTCAATTTTGAAAAAAACGCAAGGCTATAGCCTTACGTTTTTTTCATCATTTTGATGAAAAATGAAAAAAAAAAAAAAAAAAAAAAAAAAAAACGCAAGGCTATAGCCTTGCGGACTTGCACAGCATGTTTGGAGGATTTTCGAAAAATGTCGAAATTTTGAAAAAAACGCAAAGCTATATAGTCTCACTGTTTCTCATCATTCTGAAGATTTTTGAAAAATGATGTAACCTGGCAAAAACGCAAGGCTATAGCCTTACGATCTTTAATCGTTTTGAGGATTCGAGGATTTTCGATAAATGATGAAATCAAAGAAAAATTACGGGCTATAGTTTCAGGGATTTTTTTTAAAATCCCTGAAAATGATGAAAAACAACATACTATATTATGTTGTCCACAACCATGAACTATAATACCATATACGGCTATAAGTAAAAACTGTGATCTGGCATATACAGTATATGGGCATTGTATTTGAATACATGTACCAGAACTGTAAAGAACCAGGGGGCATTTTATTCTATGAAAAGTCAAAAGTAAAAAAAAACACCCGCACACTGTCCTCAATTGCAGTGGAATTTATTAAGGGAGCAGCAACGTGTACAGCCTGATGATGGCCGCATAGGCCGAAACGTTGCTGCTCCCTTAATAAATTCCACTGCAATTGAAGACAGTGTGCGGGTGTTTTTTTACTTTTGATTTGGGGTTTTTTACCCTCTCCTACGCACCTGTCGCAGTAGGTGTGCATAGGTCTTTTTTCTGTTATTCTATGAAAAGGCAACACAATGAGCAGAAATAAAAAATAAATCATGGGAATGTAACACATTGAGCAGGGCACCGCAGGGAATTGAACCCCGTTCCGGTAAACCAGAAGTACCATAACCGGTGCCTTATAGTTTTTGCTCAGGTCAATTTGTTTAAGTTGATCTTACATTTCAACAGTAAAGTAATTTCCACAATTTACATTGTAGGAAATAATTATATAAAGGTATAGAAAGGAAACTACTAGAACTGCTATTATTTCCCCCGAAACCATGAATGGTGCTTTTCGTGATTCTCATCATTTCTTCAAAATCCTTGAAAATGATGTAAGCTATATTATATCATTTTTTGACATACTATAGTCATGTCTTCCAAAACCATGAACCATGTTTGTTGCTTTTCGCAATTTAAAATTTCCTAAAAATCCTAAAAATGATGAAAAACGACAGACTATAGAGCAACGTATGACGTCTAAAACCATGAACTATACTACTTTTTTGTGCAATTTATCATTTCTTCAAAATCCTTGAAAATTATGAAAATCCACAAAAAGGATTTTGAATAAAAGATGTGAACTGAATCACAAAAATAATGAAAATGGCATACCATAGCATTTTGTATGTACAGGCGTAACAATACATTTTAACCATAATATAACACATGATCCATTGGTTCATCAAAGCGTTATGATACAATGATTTGAAATCAATACAGTAAACTATCTAGCAAATAGACATAGTGCAGGTTTTTAAGGGAAAGATGTATTAGAATGGCTATAAATAAGTAAAAACTGTGACGCTCTTAATCTAGAGCAATTTACATTAGAAACATTGCAATACATCTTACAGATTAAAGTTTACAATTTAAGCAGAATTTACAATACACTTTACAATATACAATGTAAGCACTAAACATGTTAATACACTGCTATCTCAGTCTAATGAGGTGCTATCTAAACTACCTGGGAGGGTACTGCAAGTACTATGGGTTGGTATGTGATGCGATAAATAGGCCCGACCCCATAGTAAGAGAAACATCCCCATAGTAAAGCATGGTGGTGCAAGCATCCTGATACTCTTACTATGGTGTCGGGCCTATTTATCACATACCAGGGATCATGGATCAGTTTGGATACATCAAAATACTTGAAGAGGTCATGTTGCCTTATGCTGAAGAGGAAATGCCCTTGAAATGGGTGTTTGAACAAGACAATGACCCCAAACACACCAGTAAGCGAGCAGCTTCTTGGTTCCAGACCAACAAAATTAAAATCATGGAGTGGCCAGCCCAATCCCCGGACCTTAATCCGAAAACTTGTGGGGTGACATTAAAAATGCTGTTTCTGAGGCAAAACCAAGAAATGCAGAGGAATTATGGAACGTTGTCAAATCATCCTGGGCTGGAATACCTGTTCACAGATGCCAGAAGTTGGTCGACTCCATGCAACACAGATGTGAAGCGGTTCTCAAAAACAGTGGCTATACAACTAAATATTAGTTTAGTGATTCACAGGAATGCTGAATCTTGGATATTTTTCAGTTAATACAGTAAATATTTGAGTTTGTAAAGTAAAATGCAGACACTGCTATTTTTTTTAACCGCCCAATGTTCATTTTTCTTCATTTTCTGTAAAGTAATTAAATAATTTCTGCTTTTTTCTTCATGTTTTGATTTAGAATATAATGTGCAGTGTTCCCAATGCATGGAAATAAAAACCACTATAAGGATTCTGGACTTTATTCATTTTTTAAACAGACTGCTATTATTTTGAACACAACTGTACATTGTAATACAAGTGCCTTGGGCTGACATGGAGTCTGAAGGTGTGTTTTCAGACTGCGGCGGAAGATAGGGAGTGAGTGAGTCTGTGGTTCTGATTGCAATGGGAAGTGCATTCCATAGTTTTGGAGCCAGGAGGGTGAAGAGCTTGGGGCGTGTGGAGTGTTAGCCAGGCGTTTTTAGCGGGGGTACTGCCAGATTCCCTGCATTAGCTGATCTAAGTGCAGGGGAGGACTTGTAGGGTTTTATGAGACCAGTAAGATATGGTGGAGTCAAACCTTTGGTTGCTTTGAATGCAAGCATGAGAATTTTGAACTCTCGTGCAGCGACCAGGAGTAAAACCATAAACTATAGTATGGTACGTTGTTTCCCATGAGATTATGAGTCCCGCCGTCCCATCATGTGACTTCGCTTCTTTTCCTTCTCAAAATATTTTCCTTAGCTATGGCTAAAGATAGATGGCTATTGGCTTACAATTTGCATTAAGGAGGGATTCAAGTTCCAAACAAGCGACTCTGGCCATTCGAGCTCCATTGACAGCTGGCACACGTTCACAGGCAAATTGGCCTAATTACGGCATTTTCAGGACATTTTCAGGCAATAACAGACCTCTCGCCGCTTCAGTTAAAGGGATATTTCACTTTCAATAAACCTTTAGGTAATTTTATGGTATTTTTCTACTCAGCTCATGTGAACAGCCCAGACAGTTCATAAGATACTCCATTCATTATTTAGATATTTCATGATCCTTTTTAGCTGCCCCAATCTCTTCCTATACAAAAATTAAAATTAAAACTCAATTTTAACCATGATAGATTTATCTAAAACACCCAATCTTATTCTGGTCACTTATATTGTTCTCGTCGTACGTTAGAGGGCCATGGAATTTCATTCACAGTTTTCATTTATTTTTAAAATAGTGTTTTATATATGTTTCCATATTTGGGTATGCCCACCCTGGTTGTGGCCAAACGAACAAAACAATATTTTTAAAATAAATTAAAAGGGTAAATGGGAAAGCACGGCCCTCATGTATAGGAGGATGATAATAGTCACCAGGAAAAAAAAAGATTGGGTGTTTTTTGATGAATCTATCATGGTTAAAATGGAGTTTTAACTTACAATGGGTTTGTTAACTTAGAAACTGTATAGGGTGTACACATGACACTGAGAGAGTCAGTAGACCATAAAATGACCAAAGGGTTTTTGAAAGTGAAATATCCCTTTAATGTATATTGTAAGAAAATAGGCTGTGTTGTGAAGCAGTGGTTAGCTATTCATGTTGGGAACTTGCAGAGCTTCCGCCAGGCGCATTGCGGCGAGATCAAAGCGTGTCGTCACTCTCCCTATTATAGCATGCCTTGTACTGTGAGGCTGGAAAAGATCAGGCTCTAATTTAGAAGACCACTTGACCACTATAACATTATAACTATTTTTTACTCAGTCTCTGTCTCAAAGGGGGGCTGTGGGCAGCTCAGAAACCTGTGCTCCAGTAACATCATTTTACAGATCAGTAGAACGATGGCTGCCATTTTTGTATTGCAACTTTTCAGGAATATATAGCCTGATGTTCATAGTTCATATTGGATTCCCCATTGATGATGTCACTGGAAGACAGGTTTCTGAACTGCCCACAGCCTTCCTGTGATATACAGACCGGGTATAAAAAATAGCGGTATTTTATCTAGCGTGACCAAATGTCCCTCTTTGTGGACAGACCCTCATTTCCTAGTTGCCTCTTTTCCTGCTAGAGATGTTTATTTATTTATTTTTAATAATCACTGCAAAGCTTTTTGAGATTAGGGACGAGTCCACACGCACACATCTCTTCACTAAAGTTATCCAAATAATCCATCAAAGTGACTATTATTTGGATTCATGCACAAAATGACCCCATGTATGTCAAGAAACGTCCAAATCACATCTATACTTCTCTTTGTACAAAGTCTCACAGGCAAAACCAGGCAACTAGGCAAAGCAGTAAAACTAGGCTATGCCTAAACCTAACTCTAGTAAACCCATGCCTAAACCTAACCTAACCCTAACCATAACCTCAGTAAAACTTCCTTCGCCCCGCCCTACTAGTAGTAGCCGGCAGATAAAACAAGCGCTCCTTCCCAACCCCGCTGCTTTATTTCGGGTGGCAACTGAAAAATTGTGGCTGGTACTACACAATGAATTTCAAATCACTTCCCCTACCTTTAAAGCTTTTACTACTGGCTGGCAGCTCCATACAGTATGCATCTGACCGTCTCTCCCACAAACACACAATGTTAAGTTCCTGCAATTAAGACTACATTTCCTGTCAACAATAAGCTGTGTATAATGTACTGTAGTTCACCAGGGGATAAAGAGATACGCTTTATTCTGAAGGGCCTTACGTGGCATTGGGTTGCTTAGTATAATGTTTGTATAGTGTTTACTGACACGCATACAGGCATATTTGCTCTGGTCTATTTGGTGTTTGCAATGAACAGTTTTAGAACTGAGTTTTGATTCTGTCAACAGTCAAAGACTTGAAATTAGAACAGGCACTTACAAAAGAGAGCACAATATGGACGGCGTAAAGGTGGAATAGGAAATTGAACCGCAATGTTGTGGCATTAATAATCAATATTCATGAACTACACTCAAATCCATGAAGTGAATTTTACAAGAGCCATCCTACGTGCTAATTATATTCTATTCAGAGACGTCCTGTTTTCGACTTCTTTCATGTGAGCTCTCTGGCTGGAGTTTGGATCCCCTGGTGATCACAGGAGAGAGTCGAGATTATTTGGGTAACAACAAAGTGTTAGAAGTAGAGATGCACCGCATGAGGTGCCAGCCAACGGCAAAGTAAGTACTGAAGGAAAAACGTATAGCCGCACACTCATAGCTGTCAATACAAGTATTTAATAAGGACACAAAGGGAAAACCAACGTTTCGGACAGGTAAACTGCCTTCTTCAGGGTCATACAGAACAATGGGCTAGGAGACATTTAAATGCCCAGAATGCTAGGCTGTGGCCAATCAACAGGTTGCCGATGAGATGATCAAGCACCCCCGTGTTGGTGGAAAACTACTGGGTAGAGCAGTGAGCATATTGTCCAATATCATGAAAGAAAACAATTAAATGAGACCACAGAGGAAATAACATAAAATACATTATGAATCATAGTAAATATATACAATCATAAATACACATAGTTAAAGGGGTATTCCACTTTCAAAAAAACGTTTGGTCATTTTATGGTCTACTCAGTCTCATGTGAACACACCAGACAGTTTATAAGTTACATGTTCATTTTAGCGCCTCCAGCTCCTTCCCATAGAAACCCATTATAACTTAAAACTCCATTTTAACCATGACAGATTATTCGAAAACAACCAATCTTTTTTTCTGGTGACTGATATTGTCCTCGGAATACGTGAGAGGACCGTGGAATTTCTTCCACGGTCCTCTCACGTATTCCGAGGACAATCGAACGGTTGCGATTAGATTAGGGAATAAATGCACTCCTACTTCTAAAAGGTGTGACCTGGCTCTCTGTGATATCAGACAGAATAATATCTGGATTAGCAATCTCAGGTGAAGTAAAAAAAAAATCTCTAAGGCGGATCTGTCTAAAGAATTTGAATAGGTCAACTTTTACATCAAAAGAACTTTAATGAGTGGTAGGTATACAAAACTTAAACCTTTGTTAAGTAGTAAGATGTACGCCTCGCTCAACTGCTTACTTGAGAGATTGACAACATTTAGTCCCGTAGGTTCCTGCTGTGAGAGTGGGGTATCCCGTAGGTTCCTGCTGTACTTCTTGGTGTATCCTTCCTCTCTTGCCTGCCTCGTGCGTTGTTTTGGCCATGGACCCCGCAGCCCCGTCGGTTGTTGGTTCTGGATAAAAGAAGCATTGCTGGAGGTCGAAGAGGATGCACTGCTAGTTGATAGGAGAATGATTGAAGAACTCGAGGTGGTCTAGCATCCATGTGTACCTGGTTGCTCTTGTTGGTTGTTGCTGGTCCCGGAATTCAGCAATCCTCCACTGGGACAGGATATCATTCGCCTTGTCCTTCTTATCCTTATTGAACTTCTTTATCTTTTCCTCCTTGAGTGCCGCAGAGAGTTTGACAACCTGTAACAATGAAGTGTTGACATGACAAAGACAGGTGAAGGGAACAAAAGACTTTCGCTTAAATGTTTGGTGACGACGGTGTGTAAATGTATATGGTAGGGGTGGGACTCGATTAAAAATTTTGATCTAATTAATTTGAAGCTTTGTAATTAATTAATCTCAATTAATCACATACCAATATTTGACCCAAGAAGCATTTTTTGTCAATTAAAACAGGCTCGTGTAGCATGTGAGAGTTTTTCTAAATCAAAACTTTGTCAACACTGCAAGTTGGTTAACCAGATCAAAATTTGGTTAACTAGATCAAAAGTTGGTTAACCAGATGTAACTCTTTGAGAGCGTAAACATGAACCCTTGCGGGTCCATTTGGTTTCATTTTTACACTCTCAAAGAGTTAAAATATTCACCATCTGAATTAGTCCAATTCTATGCAACTAGAGAATGTAGAAGATGATGGTCATTTTGATCTGTATGTTGGATTGTGACATTGTTTCTGAAATCCAGCCTGGAATTGTGGACAAAAGCAAAAGATATCTTTAGTTTTGGGGTCTGGCGATTAAAATGAGTTAATTTTGTTAATCGCGTTATTGTTTCTGTGATTAATTAATCTCAATTAATCAGTTAAAGTCCCAGCCCTAGTATATGGTCAACCATCCTGTCTGTATGTACTTTGTATAAAAAGCCAGTGAAATGCCTCCACTTTAGTCAGCCCCTGGTGTGGTCACAGTGGTGGTGGTCACACATGTAATCCTGTATTCCGGAATAAAATGACTACCACAACTGAACGACATCTATCTGCCTGAACTCCACTAATTCTCTCCGATCATCTTTGGTTCAACTCCTAGTTTTTGGGCAGTTTGTCGGTGTAGAGTACCAACTATGCCAGGAAAATATACCTCAAAATGGTTCAGAAACCTGGGATTGCACCATTTGAGGTACTTTTTTCCAGCATAGTTTGTACTGGCTTGAGAAAACGTCTTTTGTAACCCGGTGAGGTTTTGTTGTTGTGACCTTTGTAGATCAGCTGTGTTTTTGCCTGTCAGGCAGTAGTGATGTGCGGTATAGGTCTTCACGGGGGATCCGTACCCGAAAAAACCCGAGCCATTGGTTCCGGCGGTGAGTTTTATCAAAGTCACTCGAATAGGGTCTGAATCGGACACATGCCCCTCGGAACTCGGATCTGTCAATCATTATGTGTAAAACCTGAGTGTATCCGAGAAGACCTGTTCTACTGTGCGTTGTACTACACACAACACACATTTGTTTTTGTTGTTGTTGCAAATGTTAATGTTAAGAAAATATCTGGTATGTGATTGTGTCTGTCTCCAGGCACCACGCTGCCCTGCGCTGCTCTGCTCTGTGTGGAAAGCTGCAGCTGAATTGCGCTGATGGTAGGCTAATAATATCTTGGGTGTTTAATTCTAGACTACATCATGTCACAGAACCCTAAAACAGTACTGTTGGCCTAAACGAGGTGAAAGCTCAAGGCAAGTTAATGACAAAGTTGCGTGCATAAAAGGCAAACCTCCTCGTCGTCCGATTCCTCTCAGTTGGAATCGGAAAAAAATGCCACGGATCGACTCGGTTCTGGTTTATTTATTTGAAAATAATTTCAGAACAGTTCGGAATCTGCGATATTGCATGGATTTATTTTGGATTTCGGATGGAATTTTTGAGATCTGTGAAGACCTCTAATGTGCGGGTCAGGGATTTTTGTGACCCACGAGTCCCACATGTGATAATCTTACTCAGCCCAGCCTACCCCGCAGCATTGCATCCATTTTTGCAAATCAACCTGGGCCGCAACTCACCGACAATAAATACAGGCCAAATATGCCTATGAACGCAGCTTTTATGTATTAAAAAAACAACACTGACAAGCATGCTTATGGTCCCGGTTGTTCCAACAAGGACATAGATTTGGTATGCATCCGTGCATTGCAGATATACATTATACAGTACAACAGGTACAACAAGAAAACGCTAGTAAAAACCTAAGGGAAAACTTGACATGCAGGGGAAAAAAAAAAATATATATATATATATATATATATATATATATATATATATATATATATATATTATATATATATATATATATATATATATATATATATATATATATATATAATAAACACAATCTGCAGGGACGTGCAGAGACTGTTAGAGGAGCAGGGGCTGAAATCCCAAGTGGGCAACTGGACAAAAATATTTCAGCTTTTTTCCAGAGACCTGGAAAAAAGCTCCCCTCCCGCTCCAAGCGGGAGGGGAGGAGTATCAAGCCTTCTCTGTGGCCCAAGTTTTTGTCAAGACTTTGGAACACCAAGGAAGAGGAAAATATCTCTCAGCATGCCATGCTGTCATGCACTGAGCGCTTGTAGATTCACTATATTTGGGGCTGCAGCCCAGCACCCTTTAGCTACAGATGGAGTGGTGTAACAACATGCAGGGCATTTGTTTAATAAAAGAGAAGGAGCTGAAGCCCCTTTCCTCTATCTGTGCCCTCTGGGCTCCATTTTCATCAAGCACTACAGTAAAGCCATTATCCCTAAACTTTTACCATTTCAAATAACAGTTTCATAGCTAAAATGGCCAGTACACAAGCTCACAAGGTGTCAATGTAGTCTGGCTAATTGAACTATTCAGAATTGTTTTCCAAAATAGTAAAAAAGTAAAAGAAGAATAAGGGGTATAGCATGTAACGGAAATGGAGTCCTAAGTATGTAAGCTGTGAGTGGATCCACAATAAAAATGTGCACCTGGTTGCCCAGTCAGACTGTCGGACAACCAGGCAGTTGACTTCACCTGCCCTACCATTTTATTTACCTGCCCAGGGCAGGTGTGCAAGTGTCAACCACTGCAACAGGTAAAATTACTGGTAGGCCGGTCAATTATCTAAAACATTTCTAAACCAAGTTCAGATTCCCAGGTTTCTGTGGCTTATTGTTATTATTGGTTATTGCCTTAGCTGCTTGCTTGGTCCCAATACCATATGGATTCAGCATCATGAAAACCTCCTAGTTAGAAATCACATGCTACATAAAGCATGATGACATTTTGCATGTTTTGCCATCTATAGGTTATGACTAGTACCTTTACTTGACCGACCTGTTTTTATAAGGTTTCCCAAAGGAGTTGAATTTCAACATTTTAGTACACCTTATTAGACACCATTAGAAATTTTAGAACCTAGATTGGTCAGATATCTACTAATATTCGTCAACTAAAATGCCAACACAATAAGCATGGCACAGTAGGGAATTGAACCCCATCCCAGTAAACCAGGAGCTCCATTGCCTGTGCCTTAGTTTGTTTGTGTGTCAAACACACTCCCTAGATGTCCCACATTTTCTAGAACGGCCTGTTATAGAGCCACCACGAGGCCGATTTATGTAAAAACACATTCATATTGTTCCTCTAAATTCTGACACAAAATCTTTAAAATTGTTACACAGTATCTCTACATTCAAGTGATTAATGGAGAATATTTTGCACTGTGCGTGTGTCTTTGTGTGTCTGTCCGTCTGTGTACAATTCATCCCCAGCACCGTTAAGTTAAATATGGCCTGTCTTGGTAGAAAGCCCGCCCACCACGTCAAGGTGCAGGCCGCGAGCGGGTACGCTATACCCCCACAACGGGGGGGGGGAGGGGTTGGGGGAGAACACAGCACAGAACACATGGCTGTGGGCCAAGCCCTTGGATCTGCCATTTTCGCCCAAATTTTCTCCCGCCCCTTGGGTCAAGTCATGGACTTTGAAAATATTTGCCTGTGCATGGTCAGCACCAACACCTAACCCACTCTTAAGTGCCCCCCGCAAGGCACTAAGCAGTGGCGTCCCACCGGCCCCTGGGACATCTCGTAACATGGACTTTAAAAATATTTGCCTGTACGCGGCACCAGCTCCACCACACACCACCCCTGCTGGTGCCCGCGCACCCACTCTTAAGCACCCGCCGCCGGGCACTAAGCAGTGGCGTCCCGCGGCCCAAGGACCACCCGCCCCTGGGACAACTTGTGACGTCGACTTTAAAAATATTTGCCTGTACGCGGCACCAGCTCCACCACACCACCACCCTGCTGGTGCCCGCGCACCCACTCTTAAGTGCCCGCCGCCGGGCACTAAGCAGTGGCGTCCCGCGGCCCAAGGACCACCCGCCCCTGGGACAACTTGTGACGTCGACTTTAAAAATATTTGCCTGTACGCGGCACCAGCTCCACCACACCACCACCCCTGCTGGTGCCCGCGCACCCACTCTTAAGTGCCCGCCGCCGGGCACTAAGCAGTGGCGTCCCGCGGCCCAAGGACCGCCCGCCCCTTGGGACAAGTCATGGACTTTGAAAATATCTGCCTGTGCATGGTCAGCACCACCACCTAACCCACTCTTAAGCGCCCGCCGCCGGGCACTAAGCAGTGGCGTCCCGCGGCCCAAGGACCACCCGCCCCTGGGACAACTTGTGACGTCGACTTTAAAAATATTTGCCTGTACGCGGCACCAGCTCCACCACACCACCACCCCTGCTGGTGCCCGCGCACCCACTCTTAAGTGCCCGCCGCCGGGCACTAAGCAGTGGCGTCCCGCGGCCCAAGGACCGCCCGCCCCTTGGGACAAGTCATGGACTTTGAAAATATCTGCCTGTGCATGGTCAGCACCACCACCTAACCCACTCTTAAGCGCCCGCCGCCGGGCACTAAGCAGTGGCGTCCCGCGGCCCATGGACCGCCCGCCCCTTGGGACAAGTCATGGACTTTGAAAATATTTGCCTGTGCATGGTCAGCACCACCACCTAACCCACTCTTAAGCGCCCGCCGCCGGGCACTAAGCAGTGGCGTCCCGTGGCCTATGGACCACCCGCCCCAGGGACAAATCATGGACTGAAAATATTTGCTTGTACATGGTCAGCACCACCATCTCTCACACACTTAAGCACCCACCGCCGGGTGCCAAGCAGTGGTGTCCCGCAGCCTCAAGGACCGCCCGCCCCTTGGGACATCTCATGGACAAGTCATGGGTGTGAATTAGCAAGACCCTTGTTGGCCTGCTCTTCCTGTGAGTGTTGGCTAAAAGACAAATACAATGGATTATATAAGCAATGTATAAAACATGCTGCAAATGTGAAATGGTGTCTAATAAACCTTAATTATACATTAAATTATATACATTATACAAAAAAAACAAATCAATCCATCCTATACATACATATTGCAGTCAAATGGACCCTAACTTGTACACCCTCTTCTCACATATTTACATGCATAGTAAATAGATGCATACAATTATTAGAAAAACAATGTATGTAACATGGTGTAAACGCAAAAGTGAATTGGTGTCTTATAAACCCATGACAGTTGGACATCAATTAAAAAAAAACATTTAGAAAACAATCAAAATCAACCAATCAATCCATCCCATAACATCCATACATACTGTACATGTATATTACAGTCAACATGAAGCCCGATATTGTAAGACACCCTGAGAGTGAGAAGCAACATCGCCCTGAGGTTGAATAGAGGGTGTACAAATTGAACCAAAAGGGACGCAACTTGGTACAGCTCCAGCTCTTTTTACGTCAACCCTAGACGTCATTCATCGCCGTCTCTGGTCATCTTGGTTATCCTTGCATGTGGCCAACTCACTTGTCCTCTCTGCACCAGCATTTCTTTTCGTAGGTCTACAAAAGGTAGGTGTTTGACATCCTCTCAATTGATGCCTGCGTGCTTCCCACAGTACAGGCTTTTTGGCTGGGAGTTATTGGTGTCAGTGTCAATGGCCGGCTAACCTCATACTCCTTAATGCCATCTTCCCGGATACATTTGGTAATGACATGGTCCCTTGTTGCGGTGCTCGTCTTGGTTGATGTTCAGTCCCACACGTAGCATTCTGGTGTAGCAACCATCCAAGGAATTTCTGTAGGGCTTTTATTAATGTCACAGCCATAGAGGAGAACGAATTCCACTGTCAGATATGCTGGGAGAGCTTTCTGAAACTTGGGTGTGTTCTTTCGTGCATCATTGAAGAACAACTTGATACAGTGCCAACACCCTGGTCACAGGTGGTGATTATGTGATTGGCAGTCTGCTCAAGCATACACTACCAGTGTATGCTCGCTTACGTCGACCCCAGACAAGCCCTCCATCGCCATCTCCAGTAATCTCAGTTATCCATACATCTGGCCAGCTCATTAAATGAGGACAATTTTGTCCTCTCTGCACCAGCATCTTTTTTTAGTATGTCCACATATGTGTGGGAGGTCCTCTTGATTGATGCCCGTGTGTTGGTTCCCACAGTAAAGCTGGGAGTGTAGAAAGGAATGTGAATGAATTTGCCTCAATTTACGTACAGCTGGATGGAAATATCCGGGCAAACCAAGGATGAGATGGAGGAATTGATGTCCTAAATCCGCCGGGAATGGAAATATTACCAATTACAAAATGAGGGTGAAGCTTGGTATCGTCTTTCGGACATCATTGATACGGTCCCACAACACCCCTCATTACTGGAGGGTGCTGTATGCCAGTGTATGCTCTCTTTAAGTCAACCTTAGACAAGCCCTTCAACGCCGTCTCTGGTCATCTCGGTCATCCATACATCTGGCAAGCTCATTTGTCCTCTCTGCACCAGCATTTCTTTTCGAAGTTCTACAAAGGTAGGTGTTGGATATCCTCTCAATTGATGCCTGTGTGTTGGTTCCCACAGTACAGACTCTGTCGGTGGCAGTGGCCAGCTAAGCTCTTCCTCCTTAATGCCATCGTCTGATACATTTGGTAATGGCTCATACAGACCCGTGCTGCTGTGCTCGTCCTGGTTGATGTTAAGTCCTACACGTAGCATTCTGGTGTAGCAGCCATCGAGGGATTTCTGTAGGGCTTGTGTTAGTGTCCAGCATTCACAGCCATAGAGGAGAACGAACTCCACAGTCAGAAAAGTAACTGATCTTGATATGCCGGGGGAGCATTCTGAAACTTTGGTGTCTTTTGTGCATCACTGAAGTCCAACTTGATACAGTGCCACAACGCCAATGTCACAGGTGGTGATTAAGTGATTGTCAGTCTGCTCAAGCATACACTGCGTCGACCCCAGACAAGCCCTCCATCGCCGTCTCCAGTCAACTCTGTTCCATACATCTGTCCATTCAGTCCCACACGTGCATTCTGGTGTAGCAGCCATCCAGGGATTTCTGTAGGGCTTGTGTTAGTGTCCAGCATTCACAGCCATAAAGGACAACGAACTCCACGGTCAGAAAAAAAACGGATCTTGATGTGACAGGGGGATGTTTGGTTCCACATGGTGATTATGTGATTGGCATTCTGCTCAAGCATATGCTCTCTCAAGTCGTCCTCAGACAAGCCCCCCCATCGCCGTCTCCAATTATCTCTGTTATCCATGACATCTGGCCAGCTCATTTGTCCTCTCTGCACCAGCATCTTTATTTTACCATGTCTACAAAGGTAGGTGTTGGACGTCCTCTCGATCGATGCCTGTGTGTTGGTTCCCACAGTACAGACTTGCTGTTGGTGGCAGTGGCCAGCTAAGCTCTTCCTCCTTAATGCCATCATCTGATATGTTTGGTAATGACTCATACAATCCTGTGTTGCTGTGCTTGTCCCGGTTGATGTTAAGTCCCACACGTAGCATTCTGGTGTAGCAGCCATCAAGGGATTTCTGTAGGGCTTGTGTTACTGTCCAGCATTCACAGCCATAGAGGAGAACGAACTCCACGGTCAGAAAAGAAACTGAAACTTGGGTGTCTTCTTTTGTGCATCATTGTCAAGTCCAAATTGATAGGGTCCACAACGCCAACGTCACAGGTGGTGATTCAGTGATTGGCAGTCTGCTCAAGCATACATTGTGCTGCATGCCAGTGTATGCTCTGCGTCAATCCCAGACAAGCAGTGTATGCTCTGCGTTGACCCCAGACAAGCCCTCTATCGCAGTCTACGGTAATCTTGGATATCCATACATCTGGCCAGCTCATTTGTCCTCTATGCACCAGTATCTTTCTTTTGGTATGTCTTCAAAGGTTGGTGTGGGGTCTCCTCTCGATCGATGCCTGTGTATTTGTTCCCACAGTACAGGGTTTTTGGCTGAGTTCTTGGTGTCGGTTGCCAGCTAACCTCATCCTCCTTACCATCTCCTGATACACTTGGTAATGACCCGTACAGACCGTTACTGCTGTGCTTGTCCTGGATAATGTTCAGTCCCACACATGCATTCTGGTGTAGCAGCCATCCAGGGATTTATGTAGGGCTTGTGTTAGTGTCCAGCATTCATAGCCATAAAGGAGAACGAACTCCACAGTTAGAAAAGAAACTGATCTTGATGTGCCGGGGATGTTTGGTTCCACATGGTGATTATGTGATTGGCATTCTGCTCAAGCATACACTGTGCTGTATGCCAGTGTATGCTCTCTCTAAGTCGTCTTCAGACAACCCCTCCATCGCCGTCTCCAGTAATCTCTGTTATCCATAACATCTGGCCAGCTCATTTGTCCTCTCTGCACCAGCATCTTTATTTTACCATGTCTACAAAGGTAGGTGTTGGACGTCCTCTCGATCGATGCCTGTGTGTTGGTTCCCACAATACAGACTTGCTGTCGGTGGCAGTGGCCAGCTAAGCTCTTCCTCCTTAATGCCATCATCTGATACATTTGGCAATGCCTCATACAGACCCGTGTTGCTGTGCTTGTCCCAGTTGATGTTAAGTCCCACACGTAGCATTCTGGTGTAGCAGCCATCAAGGGATTTCTGTAGGGCTTGTGTTAGTGTCCAGCATTCACAGCCATAGAGGAGAACGAACTCCACAGTCAGAAAAGAAACTCATCTTGATATGCCGGGGGAGCATTCTGAAACTTTGGTGTCTTCTTTTGTGCATCATTGAAGTCCAACTTGATACGGTGCCACAACGCCAATGTCACAAGTGGTGATTAAGTGATTGTCAGTCTGCTCAAGCATACACTGCGCTGTATGTTAGAGAATGCTCTTTACGTCATCCCCAGACAAGCCCTCCATCGCCGTCTCCAGTCATCTCGGTTCCATACATCTCTCCATTCAGTCCCACACGTGTGTTCTGGTGTAGCAGCCATCCAGGGATTTCTATAGGGCTTGTGTTAGTGTCCAGCATTCACAGCCATAGAGGAGAACGAACTCCATGGTCCAGAAAAGAAACTGATCTTGATGTGCTGGATGAGGTTTTGTTTCCACATGGTGATTATGTGATTGGCAGTCTGCTCAAGCATACACTGTGCTGTATGCCAGTGAATGCTCTTTATGTTGACACCAGACAAGCCCACCATCACCGTCTACAGTAATCTCAGTTATCCATACATCTGGCCAGCTCATTTGTCCTCTCTGCACAAGCATTTTTCTTTTAGTATGTCCACAAGTAGGTAGCTGTGGGACATCCTCTTGATTGATGTCCGTGTTGGTTTGCACAGTACAGGCTTTTTTGCTGGGAGTTCTTTGTGTCTGTGGCAGTGACCAGCTAATCTAATACTCCTTAATGCCATATTCTCAGTAACATTCGGTAATGTACAAACCCTTGTTGTTGCGCTCATCCTGGTCGATGTTCAGTTCCACACACAGAATTGTGGTGTAGCAGCCATCCAGGATTTTCTGTAGGGCTTGTGTTACTGTCCAGCATTCACAGCCATCGAGGAGAATGAACTCCAGTCAGAAAAGAAACTGATCTTAATATGCCAGGGGAGTTTTCTGAAACTTGGGTGTCTTCTTTTGTGCATCATTGTCAAGTCCAACTTGATAGGGTCCACAACGCCGACATCACAGGTCGTGATTAAGTGATTAGCAGTCTGCTCAAGCATATATTGTGCTGCATGCCAGTGTATGCTCTGCGTCAACCCCCGTACAGACCCACTCATGCATTCTGGTGTAGCAGCCATCCAGGGATTTCTGTAGGGCTTGTGCTCTCTCTAAGTCGTCCTCAGACAAGCCCTCCATCACCATCTCCAGTCATCTGTAGCCATAACATCTGACCAGCTCATTTGTCCTCTGCACCAGCATCTTTCATTTACTATACTATGTCTACAAAGGTAGGTGTTGGACGCCCTCTCGATCGATGCCTTCGTCTTGGTTCCCACAGTACAGACTTGCTGTCGGTGGCCGTGGCCAGCTAAGCTACTCCTCCTTAATACCATCGTCTGATACATTTGGTAATGCCTCATACAGACCCGTGTTGCTGTGCTCGTCCTGGTTGATGTTCAGTCCCACACCTAGCATTCTGGTGTAGCAGCCATCCAGGGATTTCTATAGGGCTCGCGTTAGTGTCCAGCATTCACAGCCATAGAGAACGAACTCCACAGTCAGAACAGAAACGGATCTTAATATGCCGGAAGGAGCATTCTGAAACTTTGGTGTCTTCTTTTGTGCATCATTGAAGTCCAACTTAATACGGTGCCAGACAAGCCTTCCATCACCGTCTCCAGTCATCTCAGCTATCCATAAATCTGGCCAGCTCATTTGACCTCTCTGCACCAGCATCTTTCTCTTAGTATGTCCACAAGTTAGTAGCTGTGGGACATCCTCTTGATTGATGTCTGTGTTGGTTTGCACAGTACAGGCTTTTTGGCTGGGAGTTCTTCGTGTCGGTGGCAGTGGCCAGCTAACCTCATACTCCTTAATGCCATCTTCTTGGATACATTTGGTAATGACCCGTACAAACCCTTGTTGCTGCTCTCATCCTGGTCGATGTTCAGTCCCACACATAGCATTCTGGTGTAGCAGCCATCGCCGTCTCCAGTCAACTTTGTTCCATACATCTGTCCATTCAGTTCCAGATATAGCATTCTGGTGTAGCAGCCATCCAGGAATTTCTGTAGGGCTTGTGTTACTGTCCAGCATTCACAGCCATAGAGGAGAATGAACTCCACGGTCAGAAAAGAAACTGATGAAACTTGGGTGTCTTTTTTTGTGCATCATTGTCAAGTCCAACTTGATAGGGTCCACAACACCAACGTCACAGGTGGTGATTAAGTGATTGGCAGTCTGCTCAAGCATACATTGTGCTGCATGCCAGTGTATGCTCTGCGTTGACCCCAGACACGCAGTGTATGCTCTGTGTCAACCCCAGACAAGCCCTCCATCGCAGTCTACGGTAATCTTGGTTATCCATACATCCGGCCAGCTCATTTGTCCTCTCTGCACCAGCATCTTTCTTTTGGTACGTCTTCAAAGGTTGGTGTGGGGTCTCCTCTCGATCGATGCCTGTGTATTTGTTCTCACAGTACAGGGTTTTTGGCTGAGTTCTTGGTGTCGGTTGCCAGCTAACCTCATCCTCCTTACCATCTCCTGATACATTTGGTAATGACCCGTACAGACCGTTATTGCTGTGCTTCTCCTGGATAATGTTCAGTCCCACACATGCATTCTGGTGTAGCAGCCATCCAGGGATTTATGTAGGGCTTGTGTTAGTGCCCAGCATTCATAGCCATAAAGGAGAACGAACTCCACAGTGAGAAAAGAAACTGATCTTGATGTGCCGGATGAGGTTGGGTTTCCACATGGTAATTATGTGATTGGCATTCTGCTCAAGCATACACTGTGCTGTATGCCAGTGTATGCTCTCTCGAAGTCGTCCTCAGACAAGCCCTCCATCGCCGTCTCCAGTCATCTCTGTTATCCATAACATCTGACCAGCTCATTTGTCCTCTCTGCACCAGCATCTTTCATTTATTATGTCTACAAAGGTAGGTGTTGGACGTCCTCTCGATCGATGCCTGCGTCTTGGTTCCCACAGTACAGACTTGCTGTCGATGGCAGTGGCCAGCTAAGCTCCTCCTCCTTAATGCCATCGTCTGATACATTTGGTAGTGCCTCATACAGACCTGTGTTGCTGTGCTTGTCCTGGTTGATGTTCAGTCCCACACGTAGCATTCTGGTGTAGCAGCCATCAAGGAATTTCTGTAGTGCTCACGTCAGTGTCCAGCATTCACAGCCATAGAGAACGAACTCCAGTCAGAAAAGAAACTGATCTTGATATGCCTGGGGAGCATTCTGAAACTTTGGTGTCTTCTTTTGTGCATCATTGAAGTCCAACTTGATACGGTGCCATAATGCCGACGTCACAGGTGGTGATTAAGTGATTGGCAGTCTGCTCAAGCATACACTGTGCTGTATGTCAGAGTATGCTCTTTGCGTCGACCCCAGACAAGCCCTCCATCGCGGTCTCCAGTCAACTCGGTTCCATACATCTGTCTATTCAGTCCCACACGTGCATTCTAGTGTAGCAGCCATCCAGGGATTTCTGTAGGGCTTGTGCTCATGTCCAGCATTCACAGCCATAGAGGAGAACGAACTCCACGGTCAGAAAAGAAGCTGATCTTGATGTGCCGGATGAGGCTGGGATTCCACATGGTAATTATGTGATTGGTATTCTGCTCAAGCATACACTGTGCTGTATGCCAGTGTATGCTCTCTCTAAGTCGTCCTCAGACAAGCCCTCCATCGCCGTCTCCAGTGATCTCTGTTATCCATAACATCTGGCCAGCTCATTTGTCCCCTCTGCACCAGCATCTTTATTTTACCATGTCTACAAAAGGTAGGTGTTGGCCGTCCTCTCGATCGATGCCTGTGTGTTGGTTCCGACAGTACAGACCTGGTGTCGGTCAGACATGCTGGCAGAGCCTTCTGAAACTTGGGCGTCTTCTTTCGTGCATCATTGAAGTGCACATTGATACGGTGCCACAACACCCTCATCACAGGTGGTAATTATGTGATTGGCAGTCTGCTCAAGTATACACTGTGCTGTATGCCAGTATATGCTCTCTTTACGTCGACTCCAGACAAGCCCTGCATCGCCATCTACAGTCATCTCGGTTATCCATACATCTGGCCAGCTCATTTGTTCTCTCTGCACCAGCATCTTTCTTTTAGTATGTCTACAAACGTAGGTGTGGGATCTCCTCTTAATTGATGCCTGTGTTGGTTCCCACAGGGAACAGGGTACAGGGTTACAGGGTTTTTGGCTGAGAGTTCTTGGTGTCGGTTGCCAGCTAACCTCATCTTTCTTGCCATCTTCTGATACATCTGGTAATGACCAATACTTACCGTTGTTGCTGTCCTCGTCCTGGTTGATGTTCAGTCCCATACGTAGCATGCTGGTATAGCAGCCATCGAAGGATTTCTGCAGTGCTCGTGTTAGTGTCCAGCATTCACAGCCATAGAAGAGAACGAACTCCAGGTTCAGAAAGGAAACTGATCTTAATATGCCGGGGGAGGTTTCTGAAACTTGGGCATCTTCTTTTGTGCATCATTGAAGTCCATCTTGATATGGTGCCACAACACCCGCATCACAGGTGGTGATTATGTGACTGGCAGTCTGCTCAAGCATACACAGCTGTATGCCAGTGTATGCTCTCTTTACGTCAACCTTAGACGAGCCCTCCTTCGTTCTCTCTGCACGAGGAACTTTTCGGACATCCTCTCGATCGATGCCTGTGTGTTGGTTCCCACAGTACAGGCTTTATGGCTGGGAGTTCTTGGTGTTGGGAGTGGTCAGCTAACCTCATACTCCTTAATGCCATCTTCTGATACATTTGGCAGTGACCCGCACAGACCCTTATTGCTGTGCTCGTCCTGGTGGATGTTCATTGATCTCCAAAACCTGCTGGGAAGGCCACTGGATCCATCCACTGATCATTCCTTTCAGGACTTGCCGTGAAAGTACCTTCCTCTCTTTGAGATCTTGGTCGGTTTGAGCCCAAATACTTTGATTCCTCAACGTCCTGTTGTCAGTGGAATGTTCCAGTAAGATGTTGTCATCTCTTCTCTTCTCTTCTCTTCCCAAGACCAAACTTGGCGCAGCAACTCTACTCGTTGGAAATGGTTTTACTTCAGCATTGTCGGACTGCAGGCTGATGTGGATTACTGTGGATGCCTTCTTGGAGTCCATACTGGTTCATCGAAGGAATTAAAAAGGAAACCAACATTGGAGACTTTGTCTCCATTGCGCATGTCCGTTTCTTTTAATTCCTGGACATGGCTGGGGTACTTATAATAAGCTACATCATGGCAGTAGGACATGAAGGAAATTAGCTGGAGAATTGGAGCAGCAGGAGTGGTATTGCAGTCACTATTACAAAAACTATTGCCTGTTCCTATTAGAACAACGGTCGACAAGTCATCTCCATTTTCTCCAGTCTCTGGCAACCCTTCTTTCCACCTTCTGGCATCCAGTCTTTTGCCACACTTGCCTGCTTCTCATCAGTCGGAGTACATGTCCAGGCAATCTCTTGCTTTTGTCAGAAATGTCCGACATCATCTTCAAGATGGATTTGAGGCACCAGCTGAAGCAGTCTTCATCCACGTCTCACGTCTTGGGACCACTGACATGTACAGGCATAGCCGTAGCGATGGCTTTAGACTAAATGATGTAGAGCTGTTCGAACAATTCTACCACCAAATCTGTTTTTGACGTCTTTCTTCATGTCTCTTCTACTTGAGATGTTACTTCCATAGGTGAAGTTGTCATCGTATTCTATGCCGTTAGCATGGTTAAACAGATTGCTGATTCAGTCTGGCATTAGCCAGGCTACCATGTTGTGTCGGCCTCGGGTGAGTGGTGGAAGGTGTTGGTCATGTCTGGTCTTGGTTATGACCTTGGTCTTCTCTTGGTTCTGTGAACCAACATTTTCTCCTGCCTATGCAGATTGTTGGTCATCTCTTGGAGTGCATGATGGCTATGACTTATCAAAGCATGAAGGAATTATATCTCCAAATTCTTCTGGAACACCTCGGGATCCCCCAGGATTAAGTTGCTAAGAAGAAGGAGTTTTAAGGTCTCCAGCTTTGGCGGTATTCCATCCGGCCTGCCAGCCTATAGTACCTTTGCCCTCTTCTTACTGCACATTTTGTCCTGGCAAGCTCACAGGCTAGTCACTGTCCAGGTTCTGAAGGAATGCTTGTATAGGTTTCTCACATCAGTCTTCTTATGAGCATTCCAAGTCTTCTTTTGTGT
This sequence comes from Benthosema pterotum, assembly GCA_039105355.1. Lineage (NCBI taxonomy): Eukaryota > Metazoa > Chordata > Actinopteri > Myctophiformes > Myctophidae > Benthosema > Benthosema pterotum. The sequence continues at coordinate 16,312,375 of CM076976.1, forward strand.
AACGTCAGAGGTCCAACTTGGTGCCTTGGCAGCATCACTGGTGCCAGGTCGAAGAGGATGGCATCCGAGGGTGGTCTGTGTAAGGGGCAGGAGTTGATGATGTGGTTGGAAGTCTACTCAGGATCACCGCACTCACAAGATGCACTGTCCGCCAATCCCCACTTCTGCATCGATGCCTTAAAGCGCCCAACACCAGTTCTTAGCCGGTTCAAGGTGGTCCATTGCCTGCGAGGTAGGTTGTCTCCTCCAATGGCACCATCTCCTGGTTCCTGGATGTAATGATGTAGGAAAGGTCTGGCTGACTCCCACTCTTGCTTCCATGCTGCTGCCAACCAAGCTTCCCTGGAGATATCCTCAGAGGTGGAGCTGAGCATCTCCTGGGCTGCCTTGTTGTAGGGGTGTTGGGACTTGAGTCTGCTAGGGAGTGCTGGAGTTATTGTGGTGCTGTGCAGGATGTGCGAGTCGTGGTTTTTGGCTTTCCTGGCCAGGGCAAGGGTGGCAGCGTCTCGTCGGGGGCCCGTAGTGCTATGCCTGCCAGGATTGGCAGCCTGGACACAGCATTCCAAGTAGCATGACTGCACGGTTCTTCATTGGCAAGCATCATCTGTTGATGGGGTATTTGATCGGCCCTTTAATGTTATAGCTTCAAGATATAAGCTTGGTCCTTGAGAGAAAGAGAGAAAAAAGAAAAATGCTCATTATAACATCTGATGTAATACAATGTGTAAATTGTTTATTGTTGATAAAATATATACACACCTTGCTGTGCATCTGTATGCTGTGTGTCTGCATTTATATTACTTTATCAACAATATACAATGTAGCCCTTATTCCACATAGCATAGGTAGTTACAGTACCTTTTCTTCACGCAAGAATATTCCAAATTTGAGCTTTTCTTCAGGCGAGAAATGAAATGAGTCTTGAAGAAATGAAATGAGTCTTGAAGAAATGAAATGAGTCTTGAGGAAATGAAATTTGTCGAATTGTTTCATCATCATGCCTATGTAGCCCTGCCTACACCAACGAACAAACTTTGATGATGAAACACATGCACGCACACACCACAAAACACACAACTACAAGTTCCTAATAATAATGTTTGTCACCTGAAACGACGCAGAAAAAGGGATTAGACAAAAAAAACTATGACATTTCGGACAACCTGTGGGGAAGGAACAGCAGAGGGGGAAAAAACATTTGGCAAGACATAAACACAATGTCATCACACCTTACATACCCACTCACACCAACTTAGGCCCATCACAATTATAAATTATAATTATAATTGTAGTATTTTAAGTATTTGACATAATCGCCACAATTTGGGGATAGCAGTCATGATTGTTTCCAGGGTGGAAAGTAGTGAAAGTCGCAGACCTACAAGCTCAAAACCTGGTTTGATGTCGTAGATCCGATAGTTTCACTATCCACAATTGCCTTTAATCTGAGGTGATATGGTTAATTATTTAGGTGACAATTATTAGTCAACATTTGCCAAGTTCCTAATTGTGACAGGCCTAATGGCTTACCTCCTGCCCTTGGGGAATCCAGACTAGATAGGTGCCACTATTGTCGCCCGGACTCAACCCAAACCGACGAAACCGCAAACGTTCCAGGACCAGCTCCTTCGTTCGTGCAGGGCTACACAGTCAGTTGGGACATCAGCCAAGAGGTATCGCCATCCAGTTCGATGAGGCCGCTGGCTCCGTGTGGTGATTTGAAGATTGGGCTTTCATCCATGATGTGTTCAACAGCCTGTGGTTTTCCGCATTCACAGAGATCAGTAGTAGCACACACTCCAATCATATGCAGATAGGTCTTTGCTACTTCAAAGCGAAGTCTGTTGAGGTTGACCCAGGCATTCCGTGGTAAGTCACATGCTGGCAGGTTGGTTGAAGGACAGTTGATGAACTTCCTCCACATAGATTTTGACTTGGACCATTGCTTGTCCCAACAGTCAGTCGTTTTGAGGAGTCTCCTAGCTTCCAAGACCAGAGGTACCTTAAAAGAAAATAAAAACAAACAAAATCTAACGACAACAAAAAAGTAACAGACTTGGACCAATTCAGATGGTGAATAATTGAACTCTTGAAAGCGTAAACATGAAACCAAGGGTCCATTTGGTTTCATGTTTACACTCTCAAAGAGGCAGACCGCCTGTTGAAAACCCAAGTAATAGTATAGAATAGTATAGTAATAGTAGATGGCGTTTCTACAAGAGCCATCTCATAGAAGAGTTGCAATATTGGGGCAGAAAACAACCTGGTGATGTGGTTCATCTACTTGTGCAAGCATATAGACTGATTGAACTTTGAGGCATATATTGTTTAGAAATGTTTTAAAATGTTCTAGTATGATAAAAAGCCAAGCCAATTTGTGGGAAAATATCGCAATATATCGTTATATTGGATCATAACATAATTAAGATCGCAAAATACATTGATTTGGCAGCCTAAATATCAATATTGTTTCGTAGTGTAAGTAAGTGAATCGTCCCACCACTACTATAGACCACAATGCATTCTGTTACTTGTCCTCATTCAATAGAAGTCTTGAGTGTAACCATGGAACCAAATGGACCCGTAAGGGTCCAGTTAAAATATTCATAATCTTAATTAGCCCACTTAATTACTACACATTTTTATTTACTGTACATTGCCCGTTTTGTTTGCGAAAATCCAGCCTGGAATTTTTAGACGAAAGCAAAATAAGTCTATAGTTTTTAGGTCTGTGGGGTGAAAATGTCATCAAATGGTGGTCCGTGGCTGAATAAATGCTGAATAAATAGTGGTCCCAGACTCCCTGGTGTCAAAAAGGTTGAAAAACACTGCTCTTATGGCTCTGGTTTCTACTGCAGTCGCATGTAATCCAGGTACGTACCACGTGGGGGGCTTTGGTCATGCGGTTGCAGATAGCTTGTATGAACAGAGCATCGTCTCTCCGGTGGCACCCGGAGATAAGACCCTGAGTAGACACAAGCTATATACTGATGAGCCCATCCACGGTCCATCCAAGGTCACGTGATTGAACTGTAAGACACATACACACATACCAACATTAGACTCTGTATTAGGGGCGGATCTAGGCATGGGGGGGGATCCCCCCTAAATGCCCAGTCTGCCCCACCAAACACGATGGCTTGCAAAACAACCAAAGATATTTCAAATTAAAGTGCCTATATTTAAAATGATTTGAAACACTACTACTGCGGTTAACTAACTACAGTTGTCACACCACTAAACCAACAGCATTTCATCATAGAAAACAGAAAACTCTCCGACTCCGACCTTTAGCTTTATGCATGCTGTGTGTCTGTTGCAACTTCCACAACAACTGATAGGCTTAATTGCCTAACAAAAGTCCTGTAACCAAAAATGGTATGGGTGCGGCTTCATACCATTTCTCCTGCCCTTCAATTGGGATGTTACATCCACCACCTGCATTTTATACTGTTTGATTTAGGGCTTCACAATTAATCGAAATCGAGGTTTCAGAATTTGGACGAGGTTTTATTTTTAGGCAAAGCCCTAGTTTGATTTCTGCTCCAATTCATTTTCAATCATATACACGACACATTCTCTGTGTTCTGATCAGGTTTGATGGCTCCCTCAATACTCTTCCAGTGGGAGTCACAAAACATTTGCAGGTTCAAAAATTTGTTTGTTTGATGGCTGTGTTCTGCCACCCCCAAAATCAAACTTAATATGATTAAACCAGTGGTCCTTGTGAGGGTTCCAGGTGGTCCCCAGGTAAGTTGGTTAACCAGATGTAACTCTTGAGTGCTTAAAAATGAAACCAAATGGATCCGCACTGGTAATCCACAATATCACTGGTATTGTGGATAAAAGCAAAAGAAATCTTTAGTTTTGGAATCTGTGGGGCTAAAATGTCCTCAAATGGTGGTCCGGACCGTGGCTCAAATGCTGAATAAATAGAGGGCCCTGGTATCAAAATGTTGAAAACCCCTGGATTAAACCATGCGACTCCCATTGAACAGAAATTTGAGCAGCAATCAAACAGCAATCGGCCAACATTTGTTTGATACATGTGAATGAGGCCTCATCAATACGACCCGATGGCCATATTGATGAAGCGATCGTTTGCACGTACAAGCGTGCACCCCACGATTTTGGTCTTTTCTAGGTGAGTAGGACCTGAAGTATCTAATTAGCAATAAGTAAAAAACAGCAGGATACAACACATTTTGTTTCGTTTTTCATCTTAGAAATGATCTGATTGTCCCAAAAGATTGTGTGTGTCGTCATGATTTCTCACGACCCGAGTTGGCTTTGTCCGCTGCGTAATCATCTTTATATGAATCATTTTCGAAAACTGAGAAAAATGAATGGGGAATCCATTTCTGGAACAGGGGCGACATCACAAAGGGGCGTGACTGCTCAGCTCTATAGCAGTAGTCTCGTGTGTGCTTTTCAGCCAATAGGCGTCTCTGTTCAGCTGTAGCATTGGGAGTCAACGGGAGTGTTGCTACTCTCCCTAATTATAGTACTCTATGATACGATGGACAAACCACTCTATGCAATAGTTTTCCCATGTGATAAAACGTTATAAAAGAAATGACACATTTTTCCACCGCATAGTGCATACGGCAGCCCTCGTTGGCAGATTTTGAAGGTCTGGTTCCAAAAATGAGAATGACTATTTAAATGTGTAAAATCCATGATATTAACATTGTGATGAATGAGCCTGTCTGGCAAGTGTCCGGGAGAAGGCAAGACTTAGAAATGATTTGATTGTCCCAAAAGATTGTCGTTGTGTCATGATTTGTTGAGACCCGCGTTGGCCTTGTCCACGGCGTGATCGTCTTTACATAGTTCATTTTCGAAAAGGCCTACGAGGAAAATTAATGGGGAATCCATTTCTGGAACAAAGGCGGCATCACGAGATGGGCAGGACTGCTCAGCTCTACTGTGACCAAGCTAAAGGGCGTTCGTACCTTTCAGCAGGGTCCCCGCCATGCTGACAGGTGTACGCGCGGGCCGGGCTGGCGAGGCCCACGGAAGGGGGGCCTCTCCTTCCGGGCGTGCCTGAGCCGAGTTGTATAGGGTCAGCCGAACTGACCCATCTCCCAAAGGCAGGGTCACCCTATACACCTGTCCAGGCGGGGACAGAGGAACCTCTCCAACCCTCTATACCGCTGGCGTTCTGAGGAGGACTCCTGGAAAGGAGAGTAGAAAAAATAAATTAATAAAATGACGTGTGAGTGAGACGTGAGTTGGTTAACCCAAATGGACCCTTGCAGGTCCATTTGGTCTCATTTTACACTCTCAAGAGTTAAAATATTCATCATCTGAATTAGGCCAGGTCTACACAACTACAGAATTTAGAAGAATGTTCATTTTAGTCTGTATGTTTGCCTGTTTTGTCTCCCAAATCCAGCCTCGAATTGTGGACAAAGCAAAATAAATCTTAAGAGTTTTGGCTCTGTGGGACTAAAACCACCTCAAATAGTGGTCCGTAGGGGTGGGACAAATAGGAGTGCCAAATCGATTTATATTGTGATTCTTAATTATGTGTTTCGATAAATCAATATATTGCGCTATTTTGACACACAATACTTTGTTTTTATCATGCTAGAACATTTCAAAACATTTCTAAACAATATGGACCATGAAAGGTTCAATCAACTACAATATTTTTAAGCAATTTGAAACAAAATGAACAATGAAAAGTTCAATCATATGTAGCCAGATAACCATCAGTCAGTGTTTCTAATATGAACAAATTATTAAATGCATAAATATCAAAAGATTTTAACCCGGCGATACGATATTGACATCATGGCATTAAGTATCACGATATATTGGCATATCAATTTTTTTGCCCACCCCTAGTGGTCCGTGGCTCAAATGCTGAATTAATGGTGGGCTCTGGTATCAAAAAGGTTGAAAACTCCTGTGTTAGGGCATCAACCAAAAAATAAAGAATCAATTCATTGATGCATTGATGTCCTTAAGACAACTAGCACCAGCAGAGGCAAAAGTTGTTTTTTGTGTTTGTTTTTCAAGCAGGAAAAAATAAGTAAATAAAATAAAACTGATATCCAGTTGGGAAATCCTGAGTTACAAAGCTTATCGAGGCTGGCAAACAGTTGTAGAAAAAAAAATATGAGGAAAATGATTTAAAAAACGGCATCAATGCTCTTTGGAATTTCGGACATTTACTTCTGACTTTCCATATTTCGCGTGGGGGGCTATTCAGTTCCCACGCGGGCTTAAGGATCGCAGTGGATGGCAAAGGGTAGGTTTGCTGTCAAATATGGCAGTTTCTCATTAGCCAATGACTAGGGGGTAGAACGGGGGTCGCCTCTAGAACGGGGGTCCCTGAAAGCGGCTAAATAAAATACACTCTGAACCCCAACCACATGAATAAAATGCACCCTGAACCCCCCACCACACGAATAAAATGCACTCTGAACCGCCCACCACACAAATAAAATGCACTCTGCGCCCCCACCACACAGATAAAATGCACTCTGCGCCCCCACCACACAGATAAAATGCACTCTGCGCCCCCACCACACAGATAAAATGCACTCTGCGCCCCCAACACACAGATAAAATGCACTCTGCGCCCCCACCACACAGATAAAATGCACTCTGCGCCCCCACCACACAGATAAAATACACTCTGCGCCCTCACCACACGGATAAAATACACTCTGCGCCCTCACCACACGGATAAAATACACTCTGCGCCCACCACACGGATAAAATACACTCTGTGCCCCCACCACACGGATAAAATACACTCTGTGCCCCACCACACGGATAAAATACACTCTGTGCCTCACCACACGGATAAAATACACTCTGTGCCCTCACCACACAGATAAAATACACTCTGTGCCCACCACACGGATAAAAATACACTCTGTGCCCCACCACACGGATAAAATACACACTGCAGTCTGAGCCCCCACCACACGGATAAAATACACTCTTAAACAGGGAAAACCGCACAGGAATGCGATAAAAGGGTGTAGCCTAGGTGTACCAAACTTTTCTCAATTGATTGCTATTTCCTAGGTATTTTTTCTGAAGAATCCATTTCTGAGACGTACATTTTTATATATTGCATATTTAATTAGATAATTTGCATATTTGAATATGCAAATTATCTAATTAATTATGCAAAATACAACAATGTACATTGCAGAAATTGATTCTACAGGAAAAAATACATGAGGATCAACTGAGAAAAGTTTGGTGAAGCCTTTTATGATTTTATTATATATTTTTCCTGTTATTAGCACCTATGGGTCAAATAATTTGACATATGGGTGAAAATAACAGGAAAAACTCTAACTATTCGATGAAATGCTTTTTATCAAACTTTTCTCAGTTGATCCAACAGTTGAAACAACATACAGGCAGAAATAACAGGGAAAACGCTATAACCACATGTTGAAAGGCTTAGTTTACCAAACTTTTCTCAGTTGATCCTTATGTATTTTGTCATGTAGAATCCATTTCTGCAATGTACATTTTTGTAGTGTGCATACTTAATGAGATGATTAGCATATTTGACGCAGCATATTTGGGCGGAAATAACAGGGAAAGCCCTGTAACAAATTAATAAAAGTCTTTGCCAAACCTTTCCCAGTTATGCATTTTGTCCTGTAGAATCTATTTCTGCAATGTAGATTTCTGTATTGTGCATAATTAATGCAGTAATTAGCATATTTAACACTCTGGCGAAAATAACAGGGAAACCCTATAATAAATTGATAAAAGGCTCTGCCAAACCTTTCTCAGTTGATCCCATTTTGTCTTGTAGAATCCATTTCTGCAATGTACATTTTTGCATAGTGCATAATAATAAAACCTACAGTCTCAATCTAGCGCTAGGCCATCCAGGTGGCCAGTGTAGCCTACTGTACTGTACTGTAATATACTGTACTGCAGCAGGCCGTACTGTACCTTACCGTACTGTACTGTAGCAGTCTGTACTAGTGTACCATCATGCTGTACACTACTGTACTGTATCAATCCATACTGTATTGTACCAGACTGTACTGTAATGTAATGTAATATAGCATACTGTACAGTACGGTACATTACACTGGCCACCTGGATGGTGTAGCGTGAGAGTGAGGCGGCCAAATGCGTCCGAATTCTAGTCTTGATAACAATGAACGCCTGAAATCTGCTCCAAACAAGTGATACATCTCCCATCATCTGGATTCTGTATCTTAACAATGCCCCTTTCCTTGTTATTTCCTCCAGTGTTAAATATGCAAATTACTGCATTAATTATGCACAATACAGAAATCTACATTTCAGAAATAGATTCTGCAGGACAAAATGCATAACTGGGAAAGGTTTGGCAAAGACTTTTATCAATTTGTTATAGGGTTTTCCCTGTTATTTCCACCCACATATGCTGTGTCAAATATGCAAATTATCTCACCAAGTCTGCACACTACAGAAATGTACATTGCAGAAATGGATCTACATGACATACATAAGGATCAACTGAGAAAAGTTTGGTAAAGCCTTTCAACATGTGGTTATAGGGTTTCCCCTGTTATTTCTGCCTGTATGTTATTTCTGCCCAAATATGCTAATTATCTCATTAAGTATGCACAATACAAAAATGTACATTGCAGAAATTAATTCTACTGGAAAAAATACATACAAGATACACTGAGAAAAGTGTGATAAAAAGCCTTTTATCGAATAGTTATAGTGTATATCATAGCATATGTCAAATTACTTGACCCATAGGTGCTAATAACAGGAAAAAAATATAATAAAATCATAAAAGGCTTCACCAAACTTTTCTCAGATGATCCTTATGTATTATGATCTATGTATTATGTATTTCCTGTAGAATCCATTTCTGCAATTTACATTATTGTATTTTGCATAATAAGATATTTTGCATCAAATATGCTAATTATCTCATTAAATATGCAACATAAAAATGTACGTCTCAGAATGGATTCTACGGAAAGAATACCTAGGAAGGAAATCAATTGAGAAAAGTTAATTGGTACACCCTTTTATCGCGTTCCTGTGCGTTTTTCCCTGTCTAAATGGACCCTTGGGGGTCCATTTGGTTTCATGTTTACACACTCTAAAAAGTTAAAGTAGACCTATTCATCATGGGAATTAGCCCAAATCAACACACGTACAGAAGGTAAAAGATTAATTGTCATTTTGACCGTTTTCCCAAATCCAGCCTGGAAGTGTGGACAAAAATAAATCTTTAGTTTGGGGGTCTGTGGGGCTAAAACGTCATCAAATGGTGGCCCGTGCTCAAATTCTAAATAAATAGTGGGCCCTGGTATGAAAAAGGTTGAAAACCACTGGTATAAAGTGTTACTGTACTCACCATTAGGCTTGTATGGGAGAGGCAGACAGACCTGTAGGCCTACCTCTCCCCACCCTGGTTGGTTAGGACACAGTAATCCAATGCCATGCCTATACACAGGTATACACTGTATATTTAACATCACACCCGTTACATTAGTCGAGTGTAAATTTCTGTTAAGCTGCTGGAGAGGTTTAATTTTCCACGAATTCAGGCAGCTACAGGCTCGTTCACACGACAGAACGAGATCAAACAGAGCTTCACGAGACTTCAGGACTTAAAGCTGCCGCTCTGCTCTGGGCAGGGTCGCCAACTGCCAAGATCCAAAATGCACTAGTGGCACTTCCATAATGCACTAGAATGCGCTAGATGCTCGCCAGGCTGGAACATACAGATCAAAATGACCATTAATCTTCTACATTCTCTAGTTGTGTAGACTAAGTTGGGCTAATTCACATGATGAATATTTTAACTCTTGAGAGTGTAAACATGAAACCAAATGGACCCGTAGCATAAGGGTCCATTTGGTTTCATTTTTACGCTCTCTAAGAGTTACATCTGGTTAACCAACTATCCATTATTTAGCCTGGGGACCACTGGTTGAAAACCACTGTCATAGAAGAAATGGTGAAAAGTGAGGGTTTTATCTCTGGCGCATGTCAATCAATTTTCCCCCAACTCACCAGCCAAAATCCATAATAAAGCACTAGATTTTCCACTAGGAGTTTTCCAATAATTTTGGCGCTAGGGGGGTCTGAAAAAGAGCTAAATATAGCGACAAATGCGCCAAGTTGGCAACACTGGCTCTGGTCGGTTTGGCTCCCTCGCAGGTCCTAATGCCCCACCTGTCACACACATCGCACGGTAACTGGAAAAACTCGCGCGGATGAGAGCCTGGAGGTCGAGGCGAGGAAAAACGGGTCGCCGCAAACTCGGACGACCAAAATTGCGGAAAACCCGGCCCAGAGCTGTGGAAATTCCGGACCAGACATGATTTTTGCTAAAAAAGACATCCTGTCTGGTTTGCCTGAGCAAAAATCGCAAACAAAACATTAAAACATGCATAGCCTACAAATCATTAATCAATCCGCTTCATAGCCTACCAGCCATTATCATAGACATATTGATATCAGCAATTAGAAATTGCACATGACGTTTTTTTTGTATAGAGTTTTATTTAGGTTCATTCATCTTATTTTAATTTTGTTCTGTTTTCTTCTTTTCTTTTCTCTATCGCTTGATATTTTAAAGAACTTGAGCTATGGAAGGTGCTATACGGAGGAAACAGTTTACCATACAATTTAAATATCCTCTTATTATAGGGGACAGGAGATCTCGGGCCGCCGCGAACTCGGACCGAGCAAAACTGCGGAGATCTCGGCTAGGTGGTGTGGAGAAGTCGGCTAGGTGGTGTGGAGAAGTCGGCTAGGTGGTGTGGAGAAGTCGCCCAGGGGGTGTGGAGAAGTCGGCTAGGTGGTGTGGAGAAGTCGCCCAGGGGGTGTGGAGAGGTCGGCCCATTAGACATGCATAGGCACCATACCCCACCTTTATCACTGCATATCATAGACATGCATAGGCACCATTATCCATTATCAAGTCATGACAATAGACATGTATAGGCACCATTATCACTGCATATCAACCATTATCAAGACATATGCATGTCAATAATACTGGTTTACTCTCAACTAGAGTTGCATAATTACATGTTTTACTCTTTACCAGAGTTGAATAAATACATATTTCACTCTTTACCAGAGTTAAAGTAATTAGACAATAACACATATTTAAAACAGTTTGAAACATTGTGGATGTGTTCTTCCAAACTGCAGCAGGTATAATGTTACATTATACTTAAACATTTACCAGAGTTGAACAGTGTTGGGAATATTACTATACCTTGTTAATGTATTACTTATTACTTATTACCTTCATTTTAAAGCAATATATTGTATTACAATATTGCTGTCTGAGCAAGTGTAATATATTAATATTACTATTACATATTACTTAAAAGAAAAATGTTGTGCAAAATATATAATTAAATATTTAGTGTCACTATTAATCAAATATTGTGTAGGCCAGTGGCATAGCTACAATAAAGAAAGCGCACTTGGCTATCTGGGAAATCCATATGAAATCAACTTGAAAAAACGTCCTCCTGAATAAATAATTTGATGACAAATTATAGAAAATAAATAATTATTTAACTTCTGCAGTTGTCAAGAAAATTTCACAAGAACATTTTCAACGAGACAGATTGACAGAAAGTAATATTGAAAGTAATGCAGTAATGCAGAAAGAAAAGTATAATATATTAGATTGTTTTTGTTAAGTAATATATTCATATTACAAGTTACTGCATTTTGGTAATATATTATGTAATATATTGAGTTACGTAGTGCACATGTCCCAACACTGGAGTTGAATAAATACATATTTCACTCTTTACCAGAGTTAAAGTAATTAGACAATAACACATATTTAGGTTTAAAGATACATCGCATGGATGCAACTGGGACGTATCCTCAGTGATGTATCCCAAGGTCATCGGGGTTTCTGGTCTCGCAACATCATACCCCTCACTCAGGCGACCCAGCCGGGGTTGATCAAGTCCCGACTTACGTCCCAGTAGCTACTCTCGGTCAGTCCACTAGGGAAAGACCCAAGGCCATACAATCCACTGCTCCAGAACTATTCCGCCGGTACTGGGAGGTACTATACTGTCTGGCACATGGAAGGACTAGGCTCTGTGGGTTGACTCCTGTCCAGGCCCCTCCTACGTCTCACCAGGTCTGCTCCTGCTCTCACCAGGTTGGCACAGGACCTGTGCGTTGCACCAGACTCCCAGCACCGGCAATTCATTCAGGAGCAGTGAATCACAATGGCCCTCCTAACGGCCTCACCAAGGGTTGTTGGCAGGGGTTAATTTCTGCCGGAGCAAGGCGGAGCGCCGCTCCCCCTTGCTCCACATGCGCTCCCCCACCTGCAGCTGGCGCTCCCCCACCTGCAGGTGGCGCTCCCCCACCTGCAGAGACCTATCCGGGAGAAATGAGTGGCAATGGTGGCAATCCAGCCAATACATCCCTATGATAGCCTACATCCCCGTTCATTTCAGTCGTTGCTATAGGATACCACTCTGAGGCTGAGCCTTCCCAGCTATGGGATGTTTATCGAGAGTCGGGGAGGGATTTGGTCGCTCGCAGCTCAGTCTCAGGCAGCAGGCTCACACAGTTCACAGTTCTCACACGTTGCTATACTAGCGGGGCTACTGCTGCTGCTGCTGCTGCTTCCACCGGCTGGCCGTCTCCCCCTCCCTCGCGAGACACGGTGGAATATGATCGCTATAATGATTAAAAGGTACCCAGGAAGCAGCCGGACCCCTACATTTTGTGGTCACAAGCACACTGCGCGACGCATTTGAGTTTGTGGATCGGCTCTTTACAAAGTGTGTGTGCCATAGTGCGTCTCTCTCTCTCTCTCTCTCTCTCTCTCTCTAAAGGCTATCCCAGCATCCTCACTAGATCAACATGACAATTAATCTTCTACATTCTGTTGTAGCCTTAAAAAGTGCACAATAATAAGGATAATGATATACAAGGGCCTAAAACAGCTGACACTAGCTCACTAAGTAACTAACTATTCCACAGACATGGGCCGACCTCTCCACTCCCCCCGGCCCGACCTCTCCACAGCCGCGGCCCGACCTCTCCACAGCCGCGGCCCGACCTCTCCACAGCCGCGGCCCGACCTCTCCACACGATTCGGGCCGACTTCGCGGCGGGCCGACTTCTCGTGCGACCTTTAAATATCCTCTTATTATAGGGTAGAGGCAGCACCCCCCCCTCCCTCCCTCCCCGTTAGGATGACACACAATAATCCAATGCCATGCCTGCCCTATACACAGGCCTACACCTGTTATATCACCATATATGACTGTATGTCTATTGTCTACTGTCACACATGTTATATTAGCCTTAGTGTAAATGCCTGTTAAAAGTGTAGAGGTTTGATTTTTCCATGAATTCAGCTAGGCAGCTACATGCTCGCCAAAAATGAACAAAGGATGTGCTAATATTTTAGAAATAGGTCAACAACATAAAGAAAGTTCGTTTTTTGGATAAATTTACTTTCACTGTGTGGCCCCCAGACCCAGTGACGCCCCCAAAATGACCAGAACTACTTCAGATTCCACCAAAACCAGAGCAGCACTCCCACCAAATCTGAAAATCAATTAATACAGTTGACACCACTATATTACCCACACACAGTCTTTGTTTATTAAAGCAAATTAAGTGAGGCAATATTAATTAATATTGCAATATTTCCTGTCATAGGTATGACAGGTATACATTACAAACAAAGCAGTGTATATACCGGTACATTGATGTTTTACGTTGCAATGTTGGGTGATCATGGAACGTTCCATAGCAGGAATATACTAGAGCTCATGAGACGTGACTGATGGTTTTATTTTTTCTATTCTTCCTCTCGCAAATCGCAACTACAGCTGTAGTTGTCCACAAATACCGTCCCCACAGTATACTAGATTTCAACAAGCTTGCAAACATCAGATTTACAAGCATGCCAATACTTAATTGCTTTTCTATTTGGGGAAATTATGGTACTAATCCCGAGAATAGAAGTTAAACAAATTGATCTGAGACTGTTGAAATCTAGTCTACAGTAGGAACAACAATTGCAGTGTAGTTGTACTTGTTGTATTAATGCCATTGAAAATAGGAAATGGGCCAATTGCAATTTTGTGCAAATGCATGTGAAGTAACACCTGCCATAAACTTATTTTGGTGATTGTGTTCCATATTCAGACAGCAGTTGTGGAACATAATTAGTAACAGTCAAGACAAAATTAAGATATAGGAACAACAACAAAGAGAATACATACAGTAGGTGTATAAAAGATTCTTTATTATGACCAAAAACAATCATGTCGTTTTCCTTCTTTAATGGCTTTACAGACGGGGAATGATAAACGCCCACATTATCGCGGCATTTCCACTGTGCCACTCAGTGCCGACAGACGAGAATCGTGTGGCATTGGAAAAAAGCCACATAATCGAGATCTAAAATCAAATGCGGGCATGTGCACAACAAACAACATTGGACACTGCTCAGTAACGCAGGTGCCACGCGCTTGCTTTAAGGCACTGCGTTTTCTAAGCACAAAACACTGTTTCCGTTGAAAATTAACAAGAAGGCGTGATTTATTACTCCCCGTCTGTAAAGCCACCTACTTAGATCATTTTGGTGTTGCTGAAAGTGAATTTAAGGGGGGAACTTTTTTGGGGAAAAAAAAACATTTCAAGTTTGTGAATTTAGGTTTATATAACTGACAGTGACACTAAGGGACTACAACACTTAATTTATGTTCCACTATAAGCTGTGTGCATTTGTAAACGTCTGAAAATCCACTCTGTTGACTCTGAGTTTTGTCACTAGAGTGCTGTGAAATCAGTGAATGCTGCGCACTGTTAAAACTTTTATCCTATGCAGTATTCAAACCTGTGTCTCCCCAAATGCCAAGATGGAAAGCACATTTCTACAAGGAGCCTTGATGTTGAGGCAGTAAGAGCGCTCATGGGCACAGAGTGTATACGTTTATGAATGCACATCATATCAACACATTATTGGGTTGTACAGGTAAACTATGAATGATGTGTCCTTTACAGAAAACTAAATACTAAAATTAGTACAACAAAAATATATACAGAATATAACCAATACCATGAGTATGCAGAGTTTGACTGATCTTAGAATTTTGAGTGAAGCCAATTCCCAATTTAAACATTCCAACCAACACTACAGATTACCCAGGTCTTGCCAGATATTCTCCATTTTATTTTATTTAACAACTTAGACGTACTCAAAAATTATATTTAAAAAAAAATAGCTGATCTACAAGTTCTCAGCACAACACATTGTGAACCTGTAGATCTAGCTTGAATACCTTTGTCATTCAATACATCAGTCTAGCTCTGCTTATACCTCATTCAACACGACCTGTTGTGCACCTCCCCTGTGACATATGGAGGAAGGTCATGCGATGTTCTCACACGTCATGTTTCTCTAAGAGTTAAATTAGACAATGATTACAGCTGCATGGAGGCGTCCGAAGGAAATTTTCACTTTTGGGGTCATTTTAACGTCTACTCAGGCTTGTGTGTGCACCCCGGCAGTTATTTAATTACAGTACTGTAGATGCTATTTAGCATAAATGTATTGTATGACTTAATTATTCACGTTATTATTATAAATAAGTTACAGACGACTACCTGAAACACAAAGAGCAAAGCTGGACAGTATGACAAAAAGTGAAATTCCCCTTTGGAGATCACAACTCGTCCTGTTACATCTAATAGCCTCCCCTGTATCCTCCTCCACCTCCTCTGTATCCTCCTCCGCCACCTCCCCTGTATCCTCCACCTCCCCTGTAGCCACCTCCGCCCCCATAGCCTCCGCCTCCGTAGCCCCCTCCACCTCCATAGCCACCTCCTCCCCTGTAGCCACCTCCGCCTCCCCTGTAGCCACCTCCGCCTCCCCTGTAGCCACCGCCGCCTCCATACCCCCCTCCTCCGTACCCGCCTCCTCCTCCGTATCCTCCTCCGCCCCTGTACCCGCCTCCACCTCCCCTGTACCCTCCTCCTCCTCCTCTGCCTCCATCATCAAAGCGACCCATCTTGGGAGGCCTGGGTCCGTCACCAAAGCTGTGGAGAGGATCATTCGCCAGTTAAGGGTGTGTACACACAAGTTGCCTTTTATGAACAAACATCGCTGCTTTGAGTGTTTTTTAGGCTGTAACTGTTGTGCTGTTATGATATGTACCATTGATTAACTCTCTACAGTGGGTTTTTATTTTGTTTTTATATAAATGGCACAGTGGGCTTCCATTTCATCTCTGCCGACTACCAGAGGACGGTCATTAAGTATTGAATGTGTTCCTTAAGCATGTGCAATCGAGTATATCTGTTTGTGAGAACGCGAAGAAGTGAAAGAGTGCTCTGGCTCATTCAGGATTCATAGAACCATAGTTACATACCTAACTCTCATTTTATTTTGGGTAATATAAATGGTATGGTATGGGGTTGTATTCTTGGTACGTACCGTGGGTTGCTGGTCATGAGGTTGAGCCCAGCAGCAGAGGGCTTGGAGATGTGTCTGATTGTGTTGAGCAGACGCTGGTTGGTGGGATCTATCTGTCTGATATATTCTGGGTCTTTGGTCACTTCCACCACCAGGGCCTCCATGGCCGCACGCATAGCTGCAATACCAGCTGCTGTCTCATGGGGGAGTCTCAACTTGATCCTGGGGTAAAAAGAAGCAGCAAAATAGTTGCAAAACAACCTCTTGAATTCTAGTGCAGATTTCTGTCAAAAGGTCAATAGGAGTAAAGAGACAATACCCTAGGTGGTAGGGCTGGGGCGGTATGGGATTTTTAATACCGCGGTAATTGCGGACCCCCATACCGCCGGTATGGCGGTAATGCGGTACACGCCCCCCCCCCCCCCCCCCCCCCCCCCCCCGGCGACGCAAAAAAAAACCTCCCGTTTATAGTGTTATTCAACACAGACTGCAAAATTCGCGACATGTACAGTACAGCGGGTGAGTGCACCCCGCCGCCGCTTCCCTTCCTCTAAGTAGCCTACCTCTATACCACAGTAGCAGGCAGCGTCCTTTTAAAAACAGCCGGGCAACTTTTGTCCATCAGTTTACCAAGGTGACATCCAGTGTAACATGCGTCGCTACAGTGAATCAGTGAATAAGCTGTGCAACATGACGAAACACCAGCTGTAAATAATCGTCCCTTGATTGTGTTTTAAACGGATTATACGAATCATTTTGGGACAAATAAGGGTAGGAGCCGGCGATCAGCTAGGAGGAGGTTTAATATCTTTGGCGTGTTTATATGAGGGACAAACATTGGGCTACACGCACTATGGATTATGGCAAGTAACTGGTTTCAAATGCTGCCGAGTGAGGAAAAAGCCCTGCGATGCGAGCGAGGCTGTCTGGCTCGCACCCGAATAAAACTCGGACCAGCCAAAATGAAGGGATTCATAAACACTAAAGTTTTGCTGTTGCCTGGTGTCTGATGTGTATGCTATATTATTACAAACCGATCTGAAATAAAGATAAAGAAGTCTATGTAGAACAGCCGCAATGAAGAGAACAGACGGCTTAAACTCAGGGCTGAATTGGGTCGAGCCCTCCTGTTACGCCTCGCTCAACGTCGCATGGACGAGGGAGAGGGGGAGAGAGAGAGCGAGAGAGAGAGAGAGAGAGAGGAGAGAAAGAGAGAGACAGACAGACAGACAGAGAGAGAGAGAGACAGAGAGAGAGATGGTCCGTGGAGAGTATCGCACATTACAGGCAGGAGGACCACCTCTCTCGCGATCCTTTCCACTGGAAAGGATCGCACGAGAGAGAGAGAGAGAGAGAGAGAGAGAGAGAGAGAGAGAGGTGGTCCGTGGAGAGTATCGCACATTACAGGCAGGAGGACAGCCGCCCCATCGGCCACAACTATGATCTTTTGACTGACAAAACATTTAGAGTTCGGTTAGATCACATATGTCAAACTCAAGGCCCGCGGGCCAAATCAGGCCCGTGAATGAATTATCTTTGGCCCGCGGGATAAAATTAAATTAGTATTAGAACTGGCCCTCTGGTATATTGCACACACCATGATAAGAAATGAATGCAACTAATTGTTTTACTTCTTTACTTCTTTAGCACTTGGTGAGGATCATAGAAGAAAAAAAATCCCTGAAAAATAGCAGGTGCTCACGTCTCATAGCGCGCCACTCTGTGGCGCGCTATGCGACGTGAACACCTGCTATTTTTCATTATACGTTGTAACTTAAAACAGTTTTTAATGCAGGCAGTTTCATCTTTACAATTATTTTGCCATTAAGAGGCATTGATTTTTGAAGGGAAATTACTATTTTGCTGTTTGACAGGGACGTCATTGTAAACCGGTGTTGAAACACAGACCGGTATCTCCGGCCCTCGACTTGTACCAATTTTTCTATTTTGGCCCACTCTGTATTTGGGTTTGACACCCCTGGGTTAGATCTATCGAGCTGGATTGAAGCAGTCAATTGGAATTGCAACGGCTGCCAGTGCATGCATTCTAGCTCGGATCAAACGACCATTTAACGACCTTCCTTTATTGGCCCTGCATAATCATGCATAATAATCATTTTAATACTATTGTTATTATCTTAACATATTAAACAAATTCCAAGTTCGCCAGGCAAACGTGATAAATTATGAGAAAAGACTATGGTGCTGCCCTCTCCTCGGCAGATCCACAGAGTATAGACAGAGTTGTGACAACTCCATCCACTTCATGGGGCCAGTCCAATACATAGACTTCTATTGAAGAGGGACAACCGGACCCTATGGAGTCTATTGGCTCGCGCTCGCATTTTTTGACCCCTCAATGTCGCAAAAAAGTAACAAACAAAAAAAGTCGAAAATATTTTTTTTATTATTTTTTTATTTTACCGCGGTAATGAAGCCCATACCGCGGTATGCGTTACATACCGGCGGTATGGCGATATTGCGGTTATTGCCCCCAGCCCTAAAGAGACAATACCCTAGGTGGTAATCGTTATACTTTAATGTACATGATATCCTGATAGGAAATACATAACACCCAGGACATCTCAGTCATCTCACCAGTCATCCAGTTCCACCACGTCTCCGTTGGACATGATCTTCTTGGAGGCGAACAGCAGCAGTTGTAGAGGACTGACCAACGTCATTCCCTTAGCCGAGATGGCCCTTGTTCTGATCTGAGGTCAGATTAAAACATGAACACAATCAGAGTCATTCCTTGAAGCTGATCATAGCATTCACACTGTACATGTACTGCATTTATAAATGCCCTTTGCAGGCAGCTCCAGCTGTAGAAGTGCAGTGCCGATCTAAAGCCAAAGCTCACATTTTATATTCAGTTTGCCAAGCCAAGACCCGAGTGCACTGCTCACACAGTTCATGACAAACATAGAAAATAAAAATGGCATTGATATTCCATGTATCCATTCCAAACAGAGTTAATTTCAGAAGTTAGGTAGAAGTTGGAACTATATACAACACAAACGAGGGAGTACAATATCCATCCACCACACACCCTCATGCCTCCATACCTTCTCACTGAAGACAAAGTAAGGACTGGGGTATTTGATGTCATGGGAGCTGAAGGGACAGTTGACAGAGGATTTGTGGATCAATGCGTTACGTCCCTCGGTGGTGAGAATCTTTCTCTTCTCTTTGTGGTAACACACATTGGGATAGGAACCAAACGCCAGCAGAGACACGACCACGTCCAGGTTGTTGTCTGGTCCCACGTTGGAGAACATCTGAGACAAAAGACACTCTGAGATGGAGAGAGAGAGAGAAGTACAGAGAGGCAGAGACAGTGATAGAGAGACAGAGGGAAGGTGAGGCGGAGGGAGTGATTAAATGGTATTATAAAACAAATTCACAGATGAGTATTTTTTTAGGGTGACTTTGGTTTGGTTGCATGCCCGGGCCCCGGCGCACACTGAAAATAACAGCTCTACAACTTTACAATGTGTTGCGGTTGCTGCATTAGAGCCTATATGTGGTTGCACCTCCGATCTGTTATTTTCAGTGAGAAGACCAAATTAATAAGCCCTAAACTGAAGATAGCAGAACGTTCATGAACCTTCAGGGAAACCAGCGTTGACCAGGATTTCTTTCAGTTGAACTTTGGCTTCCCAGGTCATCCTCAAAGTCGACATATTGAGGCGCTTCTGCTCACAGAATCTGTTTTCGGCATCTTCACCATTAACCCTGAAATAACATATTTAGTAAAAACAAACATTAACCATGGCATAACCAATAGCAAGTTCAACCCTGAACATTTCTGTGCATCATTAGCAGATGTCATGGAGCAACAGTTTAAGCCTTTTTATTCTTGTGCTAGTACAGGAAATGGAAACGTCATTTCTTGTATTAGCAGCTAAATAAACCTCAGTGTTTGTGATTGTACTCCTAATGTCCTATATGTATTCTGTGAGCCGAAGATGAATTTCCACGCCAGTGGACAATAAAGAATTATTATTTCTTGTATTAGTATTATAAAAAAAAGGCT
Organism: Benthosema pterotum; assembly: GCA_039105355.1. Classification (NCBI taxonomy): domain Eukaryota; kingdom Metazoa; phylum Chordata; class Actinopteri; order Myctophiformes; family Myctophidae; genus Benthosema; species Benthosema pterotum. The sequence goes on from CM076976.1 coordinate 16,332,852, forward strand.
TATATCGCCTGAGCTGCTCCAGTATCTATCCCTGCAACTGTTGTCCATGCTCCTGTGACACATCGGGCACAAAACTAAAAAAGTAGGGTGTTAGGTAGAATAACTAAAATGAGGCTTAAGAGAGTGCATGCTGACCTGACGTCATCCCAGGCCTGGAAGACGGACAGTAGAGCAACGTGGTCCGAGAAACGACTCCCAGCAAAGTTGCGATGAGTAAAGCTCAGACGTCTGCCTTCATTGATGAACGGCTCAGGGAAGCAGGTAGCTGATGCGATGGTGCAGAGTGCATCTCCCACACTACACACATACAATTATAGAATAACACAAACACACCCATGTCATCTAATAAGTGAATACAAATACATGAATACAAATCAGTGAAGTGAAGCATTTGTACTCACTTGAAGATGCATCCCATGATCATCATCTTTCCCAGGCGAGGTTCGATGGGGAGGCGAGCCAGAATTCTTCCCAGAGGAGTTAACTCGTCGTTTGAGTCCAGAGCGTCCAACTCTGTGAACATAAACATTCTATTATCATCACCAACATCCACCCATGTCCCATATATGGACCAAAAAGACACTTGAACGCCAAACTTGTGTCTGTAGTTCAGTGTGAGTAGTTTAGTGTGCCTCTAAGTGCGTTTCTGTAGATTTGTGTAACTCTCAGTGTGTGTAGTTTAGTTTAGTTTACCTTTCAGTGTGTGTTCGGCCTCTATCACTGCGTCCAGAGGTGGAGGTTCAATGGCCTTGGACAGGAAGTGGCCGATGGCTCCCAGCCTCAGCAGTTTGATGCTTAGTGCCACCTCATGGAGAGGAGTCCTGAAGATCTCTGGAGTCATGTGGGTGTCCAGTCTGGACGGAACGACAGACAGAAGCGTTAATGGTACTAAAAAGCATGTAAGCTACACTGTCACAGAGTGTGTAGCTCAACACATCTGTTGAGCTACACAAGAGTACAAGCGTGAGTGAGAAACAAAAATATATAGGCTTGGTTTAAAAATAACATGGCAAGAACATGCAAACAGAAATACAGTTAACTATGAAGCTGATCTAGCTATACTATATGTAAAAGGCTACAAAATGTTGGGTGTCAGTTTGTCTTCATTCCGTTCGCTTCCATTGAAAATTCAAGGGTATCCTGTAGCTTTGACGCTGCCAGGGTAGCGGCAGAAATACGGGTGGTAGAGCAGGAAGCAGAAGGTTGGGCCTTACCTTTCGAAGCGTGCTCGGCTGCAGAGGTGGAAACAGAAGCCAGCACGCACTCTCCCCGCACGACCTTTCCTCTGCTCCAAGTTGGTCTTAGACGCCCACACGGTGGCGTAGTTTGTCATGTTGTTATGAGATGTGAAGAGCTTCACTTTCTGCCTGGAAGTACACAAGTTGCAGTTACAGACACATATCATACCACACACACGTTCGACACATCTGCCTGTGGGTTGCAGGATAACCTTGTTTAGTGACATTAGTGAATGGTTTGTTTTGTTGTATATATAATAATAATGACGCAATGTTTTGTAGATCAACAGATAACATTCACAGTAAAACCATCTTGTGCTGACTGACAATGTGATTAACATTAAAAACAGTAGTTCTTAGAGCAGAGCTTCACTGGACAATTAGTGTAGTGTTGTACTGACAAGGGGTGTGTAGTGCAAGTTGTGTTTACATTACTGATATAGTTGTATATGTCAAATGCAATGTGGTGACGAGGCTGCAACTCACTTGCAGGAGTCGATGACATAGACGACATCATTGATGGTGATGCTGGTCTCTGCAATGTTGGTGGACAGGATCACCTGCAATGCAAACACTGAATCATTTACGCATGCATATGTAGTATGTACCGTATAGAATCACATGCAACTGAATTTATGTTCGTATTATTGAATGTTAAATATGTTTTACAGCAAGTGCAAGTAACTTCCACAAAACTGATAAAGCAGCTTTTGATTATAGTCAAAACCTAAACTTGAGTACTTTGACCAACAATGCATATGAAGTATAAATTGAGGCTTTGATTTGACAATAAATCAAAAAGCATGGTTGTCATGACCTCTGACCTTAGTGACATTGTCAGGAACAGGTTCAAACACTCTCCTCTGCTCCTCTCGTGGGATCTGGGAATGCAGTGGCATGATCCGGTAGCGGCTACTTCCTGTGAAAACACCACCAGTCGCATGATCGGTCAATGAAGTTTAAAGGAATGCTATCTTTTTTGACACAGACAACATCCACATTTAAACAATGTTTAAATGTTGATTTAAACATTGATGTGTGCGTTAGTTTGGGTGTTAATATTGATACATTTAACTTAATTTAACCAGTGAAAAACATTTAGCAAAGAAAGAACTGTCAAAGAGACAGGGATGTTACACAGGCACACACTAAAGGCAGACATAAAAAGGACATTAGAATAGAAGGCACAACCATAAGGCTGACAAACTACCAATATTAATCATGTGTAGGTGTGTGGGTTAGTTTGGTTTGGATGTTGCGGCGTACCAAAGTGAGCATTCATCTCCAGATGCCTCTGCATGGAGTAAATGAGATTCCATCCAGGCAGGAAGACCAGGACGGCTCCGGACACCTGGAGCGTCTCGATGTATCTAAGGAGCGCCTCCACCAGCTCAAAGGGTGTCTCCTTCTCGCTCATCTGGGCCATGGTGCGCTTGGTTTCCGCCGAGTACTCTGCACTGCAAATGACATTGCAGTTGGTCTGCAGACGCACATGAACACAGGACACCTTTTACAACTGGAAAACACCATTTTTAAAAGGCAATACTTTATATATCCCATCGATTTAGCATGATGACTAAATTGGGGTTATGAAAAAATAAAATAAAGTTTTCAATCTCACATCTTCATCTCCTCCATCCTCATCCTTGTCTTTCTTCTTACGGTCCATCGGAGGAGGTACGAAGTTAGTCATCTGAATGCAATCCTCCAAGAAATATTCTGTCACACACACACACGCACGCGCACGCACACGCACACACACACACGTTAACACTAAGGACGCACAATATAATCAGTAGAATAATCGAAACAGGCCATATCCTATCAAGGCCATCTCCAAATAATAATAATAATTTTTATCTATTTAATTGGTATTCACCAGAATTTTTTATATATTGAATACTTTAACAACATACTATACTAACAGGCTGAACAGGCCGAAACCTCTACAGGGCCATATTCTTGTTTCTTCAACATTCAAGGGTCCATTTGGTTCGCTCGTATGCACACAGAGTTATGGTGGTTCCTTGAAATTAAACATTTTTGTGTAGGGCTATATAGGGTTAAGTAGACTACTTTTTTTATGGAGAACAGAGTCATGCTGCAGTTTATAGCTGGGTGTTTAATAGTTAGTTTAGTTTCCCATTTTCCTATGATTCCATTTTGACCTAGTTTAATCATCGGCTCCATTGTGTGCACATTATGTAAATTATCATCCATGTACCTTGAACAGCGAAGGTGCGTCCGAACACCTCGATGACGGGACAGTTGAAGAAGTACTCCCTGAACATGGTGGTGTCAATGGTGGCTGACATGAGGATGATCCTGACCTCTGGGTAGGTCTGCACCACATCCCGCAGAACCACCATCAGAAAGTCCGTCTGACACGACACAAACATCACCAACAAAAAATAAATAAATACATTTGCAAAGCCTTGTGAAATAATTAGGCCCGGGACTTTAGCGCGTTAATTGAGACTAATTAATTACAGAAAATATAGCGCGTTATAAAAAATAACGCATTTATTCGCACCTTTTCTTTGTCCACCATTGGAACGGAACGTTTGTCACTGATGGCCCATTCACACCATTGAAGTGGAACGTTTCTCACTGTATCACCGTTTCACACCTACCCAATATGCTAACGCACACGGAAGCGGCAGTCCACCCGGAGTCACGACATTGAGGAGTCAGAAACTGAGCGCTTGAGCGCTGTTCAAATGGCCTGAATAGGGACAAACTGCAGTTGAAGTCAATGTAGAAGAATCGCCATTGGTCTACTAGCTCTATGGAGTAAACGTAACTCAGTCTATACTCTAAAGCTCCGTCCGCCTCGTCGTCCTCTTCCCCCGCAGCAAAAACAAAACAAAACAACTCGCAACATGAACAACAAACCAGATGAGCAAGCATTACTCGGCCCCGTTGATGGCAAATTTAGATTTAAGCAAAGAACGGATGGAAGCGTGGACAAAAAGGCAGTTTATGCAACAAAGAATGTGCATACCATCGCAGCAGTTCGAGCCTCAAATCACATCCAACATGTTGGAGCTAGTGTTACTGTCCCCGTTTCGTAGAAATCTATGTAGAAGAGCCGCCATTGGACTGACCCCGTGAAGAGAAGGGAGCTTGGGTAAGTCTTTCTGCATTCTGGCTAGTACCAGAGCGACGTTGAGGTGTCCGACATTCAATGGCTTGACAAACTGGAGTTGGCGACCGGCGCTCATCAGTGCAGCTGGAGTCGAGTTCATATTGGCTGTAGCTGTGTGTGTGTGTGTGTGTGTGTGTGTGTGTGTGTGTGTGTGTGTGTGTGTGTGTGTGTGTGTGTGTGTGTGTGTGTGCGCGCGCTCAGATGATCAACTGACGTGGGCTTTGGGCAAACGGTTTGATCATAGTAGCCTAGTTCAGAGTAGTTCACTTCACTGTGTTTATCTGACACTAAATTGCATGATAATAATGACTGCTAAATGTACGCAAATGTATGCTCCAGAACAATCAGCGCTGTGTGTGTGGCACTGCCAGTATTTTATTTTGCCCCAGAGTCAATTATTGTACTGGACTGACTGAGAAATGCTAACGTTTGTACTTGAATTTGGTAAATAAGAAGAAGAAAAAAAGAAAAGAGGAAAGCTTTGGAATTGGGGAATCTTTTTGAATCGAGAATTTTTTTAAAAAAAATCTAGAAATCTAGTTTTTGGATCGAATCGTGACCCAGAAAATTGATACTGAATTGTATCGTGGGACACCCACAGATTCACAGGCCTAGTATTCAGTTCATTGCTTCACTCATTCAGTTCATTGCTTCACTCATAATATAATAATAATAATAATAATAATAATAATAATAATAATAATAATAATAATAAATTCAGTTCAAAAATGTGCTTTCTCACTTTTCTCAGGTAAATAATAATATGCGATTAAAATGAGATTAATTGAGATTAATTAATTATTGAGCCTCTAATTAATTAGATCAAAATTTTTAATCGAGTCCCACCCCTAGTGAAATAATCATTGTTAGTGATTTTTCTTTTCTTTTTCACATTCAACTGAATATGATACATGTTGGGTACAGTATGTAATGTACACAAATACAGGAGCATAAATTTATCACTGCAAAAGATAAGCCTAATCATACTGGCAAACAAAGTTATGACTGACTTAATAAAAAAAAAGCAAAGGTTTTTTTTCAAAGCTTTGAATTTAATTATCACCAGTGATTGGCAGTTGCGAGCATTACTTCCACAACAAATATGACCCTGATCATCTTTATCAGAACGTGATAAATTTAAGGTCAAATTTGTGAAACATTAAGACATAAATGTGTCTAATTTACATGACCCTTGCTTCAGATAGCCATGCATCACCCCTATTGACCATTACGGAAATAGTTTGCTTGCATTAATGGTTCTCTGACTATGACCGACACTCATTGTGTCATATGTCAAAGTAATTATTTCACAACTTACATTAATGTCTCTCTCGTGGATTTCATCAACAATGACGTGGCTGATCCCTCTGATGCCTGCCTCTAACTTTCTGAGTAACACACCTGTAACACACAACAATACACAACTGTAACATGCAACAACACAACAATACACACCATGTGACAACTATGCAACTTAATACACCACACATTGTCTATAAGCTGAGCTAGGACCAGGGTGTTGACTCACCGACAGTGCAGAACAGGACGCTGGCGTGAGGTCTGGGAAGGATGGACTCGAACCGCACACTGTAGCCACAGCTCTTTCCAATGTCCTCTCCTCTCTCATACGCCACCCGCTCAGCCACCGACACCGCACTAATACGCCTGGGCTGCACAGGCGGAGAAAGAGACACACACAGTACGTTATTACTTTTTATTAATAGCATTTGAAACATCTGTATATGTTGAGTGGTGCAAGCCTCTTCTATACCCGAGTATGACCACAGAATGATGATCACAGGTGTCATTTTTATATTATGATTAATATTGTGATATTATTGTAGTATTTACCTGAGTCACCACTATGTTGCAGTCTGAAGCACGGTGGCTCTGGATGAATCGGTCCAGGATGTATTGAGGGACCTGCGTGGTTTTACCACAACCTGTGGCTCCTCTGATGATCACCACTGGGTTGCTGTCTATAGCAGCCATGATCTCTGCCTCAAACTTCTTCACTGGCAGCTGCTCTCTCTCTGCCAGAATCTGAAGAGAAATGAGGATGAAGTCTCTTTTAAATCTAGTCAGCTTTTATCCAACCATCTATTCTACGGTATATAGTCTTAGTGCTGGAAATTTGGTAATTGTTTTTTTAAACAAAATACAATATGTTTTTGGTGTGGACTAAATATGTGTGAAGACAGAAATGAATGGCTTTACTGATTAAGACTGCATTACTACCATTACTATTGATAATAGAGCACTGCTGTAGTAAAGGTACTAAGTCAAACCTTGTGCAGGTTCTCATCGTGTTCCATCTGGTTTGTCAGTTCATGATGAAGATCTCCACTGATCTGTTCTGCTGTACACTGAGTGAGAGAGAGACAGGCATACAGAGAGACAGATAGAGGGATTGAGAGAGATCAGACAGGCAGAGATGGTGGGAAATTGAGAGAGAGAGGAAAGGAGACATTAAACATCTCCACATAATGAAGCATTAATGCTAATTAAACTGACAATCTGAACATCCCAATCCAGTACTGTTAATACTAACAAAGGCCAGTGGTTCTATTTAATCACACATGTATGCATTAATTTATTATTAATGGTTAAGAGCCAGTAGTGTTTATACTAACAAAAGCCAGTGGTCCATCATCAATGTTGCTGGAGGTCCAGGGGTTCCAGTTAACCTGGGGAGGCGACCAGGGCACCACCCCCGCTGTACTCTGCCTCTGACTGGGCTCAAACGATGCCATCTTCCCCTGGATGAGAGACACTGGAGTGCTGGGGTCCATAGGCTGGCAAAAAACAACAACAACAGACCTTTACAAGCAGCCTAGCATGCTCCCCTAAATGAGAGACAATAGAGTGATAGCATCCATTGTTTGCATATGTTCAGGGGAAGACTCATGGGCAATCCAGTCTCTTTAACGTACTAATACTTACAGGAGATGGGATGGTAACTCCTAGTTCCTGAACCACGGCCATGATCTGCTGCTGAAGGTCTGGAGCAACATCAACTTCATGCACCTCCAACTACACATGCACACAGTGTACACACAAATAATCACAGAGTGATAGGAAAATGCTGCAATCACAACTTTATTCCATATAAGCTATTTGGAGTCTGCGAGGTGAGTATAATGTGGTCAATACAGCATCATCATACCGTACTTACAAGTGTTTGTAGTTCTACGTTTGTAGTTTGGATGAGATTCATAAATTAAGTACTAACATTATTTAAAGTAACTAGGTTATTTCCAAAAATTAGACTGTCATAATAAAACTCCTTTCTTAAATCTGTACTTATGCATTTATTATATCCATTATTACATTGTTTAATAACAATCTGAGTGATTGACAGGTACACCCTCTTGAATATATGTGGACCGTGTCCCACACACACACACACACACACACACAGTATATAACAAGGTACATTACCGTTTCTCCATCCTTCTTCTTGGTGATTCCAGTATAAGGCTCAATGACTCCCAGATGGTACAGCTGTCTGACCAGAGACAGAGCACACGACTGGGCTGCCAGCTTCTTGTTGGAGCCATGCTCACGAGCTGTGATCTCTGTCAAAATACAATTATCCTAAATAACGCTGCCATCATCATCATCAACAATAGAGGTTGTGATCACTGCAAACGTCCCTACAGTACGGTGCCTACCCCTCTTAAGATAATGACAGTGTGTTATAATGCAATAATGTGTCAAGCCCCCCACCCCATCCCATTTCTACTGTTTCCTGAATTACCTACTACACATCTGTCAATAAAGCAACAACAGCCGTAAAATATGTGAATAAAAAAAATTGGTAAATGGCAATTAAAGAGAGGTAAAACAACTTACTTCGTCCCAACTGTCTCACAAACAGCTGCATCTCCGCAATGAAGCTCCTACAAAAAACAAAGTTACATCACAACCAAAAGATTAGAAATAAAGAACAATGTTGACTCATTTATTTATTTATTTAACCACGTTACTACAGTTAAAGATGGAGTGTCGTGTTTGAGCCCTTGGTGTTTGTATTTAGGGTTTCTTCCTGGAGGCTGAAACCCTGACAGTGATACATGCCAATGAAAAATAACTGTAATATAGTGACATGACATTATCAGCACCTACTCCAACACTAACCCCCCTTTTATCATACAACTAAAGCTGTGGGTGTGGATCAGTTCAGGTGGATCACCACCCACCAGGCAAACCAAGCATCCTGAATGAACTGGTTGGGTGCCCATATAAAATTATTTTTTTCTTAACAAATACTGTACACACCTTATATACCAATAATACCTGATGATCATGTTTTAGGGTGGGGAAGAAAAAAATCGTGGCACTCCATCTTTAAAGCTGCCATCAGTGAGTTCTATGTCCTACCTGGGATAATGCAGGAGAATTATTTAATATTGATCAAGCAAATATTCTTGATGTTGAATTGGGGTGGATTACGATTGGATATTTTACAGTGTACACTCACACTCAGGATTTGAGTGGGGCAGCCTCCCCGAGAATTTGCTTTTATTTGTGTTAAAAAGAATTACATTAAGAGCTGTTTCACCTACCCTGTCTTACTGTGATTCCATCTGTCCATGAACAACTGATGGAGGACGAACCTCATATTTTAAATCGTCATTTGTAGGTGTAGTAATAGAGCCCCATGCAACACGGCAAAGCACATCTTATAAGTTCAATTTTGCTGCATAGTTTCATCATTGTATTTAGACAATAGGCAGATGTTCTTATCCAAGTAACTGTAGCAACTGTATGATATACTGCATAATAATAACTACTATTGGTTGATCTTACCTGTTGGTCGCTCAGCGGTCAGCCTGTGTGTTTTTCTGCCAGCCTTCAATAAATCACCTGTTTGTCCATCATGCTATGTGAACTGTGGAACAGTTGACAGCAGAAATCACAACCCAGCACTGTGAGCCTTTCCACCATGAGACAGCGTTAGTTCACCTAAACACTGTCCCATGTCTTCACACGGCCTGGGTTGGAGTTCTGGTGTCAGCGTTGTCCGTCTAATGAGGCCTCCTGGGCTCCTACAGTACGTCAGGGTGGGAGGTTCAGACTGACTGCTAAACTGAAGATTTGGGATTTGGAATCCATCATTTACAGTATATACACTGTTCAAGATTCAGAGTGATTTTAAAAACTCCTCTCTATTGTCAGGGGGCGCTGAGGGAATTCCAACTTTCAAATTCCAAATATTTTTGTCTCTGATAAAAGTGCATAATGTTTTCATTTGTTTATAATGTGATACAAGATAATGGAAGAAAATTAGACCGTTTGTGTTTTCATTGTGGATCATTCAGACAATGTACTGTACAGTAAGTGCACCTAGAGATTTCATACCTTAGTATATGCACCTCGTCACACAGTGCAGTGTAAAACTTGGGACTTTTTGTGACAACAAAGATAAAGCCAATAATTTATTGAATTATTCAAGTAATTGAGTTATTACTTGAATTAAGCTACAGTCAGATGTTTCCCACCCTGTCATGTGGTAAGATGGAGTTCAACCTCTAACATCATTGTGTGGGAGGTGTGTTCGTGTAGCTCCCAGAATGATGACTGTGTACCGGTTCCGGGTCAGTTTTCAGTGAGAGCTCTCTGGTGTTCAGACCAGCACACACTGGAGCTCTCAGAGTCAGCAACAGACCAGCAGAAAAACACACCGACTGACACAATGCACAACAACAACGACAACAACAACAAACACATTTACTGACTTAAAGACATCAACATAAACATCTCCTGGCCATTACCAACACTAATTGGTAACCAAGAGATCTAGAGATGATCTGGTATAGACTACTATAGTTTACTAAAGACTATACCGGTATATACCTGCTGCGATCCCACCAGTGGTCCCTGAGAGGGTTCCAGGTGGTCACCCAGCTAAGTTGCTTAACCAGATTTAACTCTTGAGAACGTAAAAATGAAACCAAATGGACCCGCAAGGGTCCATTTGGTTTTATTTTCACACTCTCAAGAGTTATATTATCCCTCATGTGAATTAGTCTAAGTCTACTCTACAGATCTTTAGTTTTGGGTTCTGTGGAGCTAAAATGTCCTCAAATGGTGGTCCGTGGCTCAAATGGTGGTCCCTGGGATGAAAAAGGTTGAAAACCCCTGGTCTAGATCAATGGTTCTCAACCATTTCAAATGTGACCCCTTAAAATAATCACATTTGGAACCCTCAAAATAATGATTGATAAATGCTTTTACTAGTGGGGCTTAGGGTAAATGAGTCGCATGAAAATAGAAGATCTACAACCTCACAACACATGATTGTAGATCTTCTAATTTCACAATTATTATTTTTCCGTCTCTTTCTTCTCATGTCGTTACATGAAAACATGTGACCAATGATCCGATCTATATGATGAGGCCAAGACCATGTGGGTAGATTGTGTACCCGTTATGACACGGCCTACTTCTTACTGTTACTTACTGCCTACTGTTCTTTAAGTCTGTGCTGGTTTAGGTCTATAAATACTACATATATACGTATACTACAGACTACCCGTTATGATCAGGTCTAGACTATAGTGTGGCACCTGATATGATCATGTCTACACTACAGAGTGGCACCTGATATGATCAGGTTTAGACCTAGGACTCGTAAAAATCCATTCCTTTTTGGACTACAGTTATGTGTGTACCTGTTATGATCAGGTCCTACTTGGCTGTACTTGTACTCTCCGTTGTTCTTCTCTTTCTGGAAGAACTGGTTCAGTCGAGCCTTAGCGTTCTCAAGGGTCCAGTTGCCATGGAGACCAGCATTCAGGTCCACCTCCTCAGACTCCAGGGTCTGATGGAGAGACAGGAGGTCAGACATGGTCCAGTCCAACTCTACTATAGGCACAGTAGCTATTGTCATCTGTAAATTTGTGACCTTTGCCACTGCCTAAAAACTAAACGTTATGTTTCCATGCCACAAAGTCATCACTCATCAACTAAAGGTTTGTGATTGAGATATCCCCATTAGTGGGAGATAAATAGTACAAACTTAGTGGGAGCATTCATGCACATAACAGTGCATGAATTTTCTTTCTCAATCCAAGGGTGAAAAGAGACGGGGTTGAGCTAGATTTAATTTTACTATGAAATGCTTTTGGGGTAATGCTTACATAATTGGTTGTGTGTGTGCATCCATTTAGAAAAAGAATAATGCATATAAGAAAGAAATGTACCCCACCACGCCGCCAAATTAAAAGTTAAAATAGAGATACTGCCTGACATGTCAACAACACGTAAGCAGGACAATGGCCTTACCGCCTGTGCCTCCTGCTCATCTCTTTTGTTGTAATACTCCTTCAGGTTGGCTCCTCTGTCCCACTGACCACCACCACCTCCTCCCCCAAATCCTCCTCCTCCTCCTCCTCCTCCTCCTGAGTATCCCAGACCAGTTACCCCTGGTATTGGAACTGATGCGCCACCCCCTATTGAAACACAATCAATAATAACAGTCAAAACACAATCAAATCAATTCAAAAAACATGTATTAACATTCCTACTTATGTCTCTCAGCTGTCTTACTGTCAGCCCTTCCTAAACTGTCTCCCTCTCACCATCCTATTTTCTACTACTACAGTATGAGAATATGTATTTTTTTTTTACAAGCTGGGGGGAAAAAAATCCCAAACTATTTATTTCAAGCATTTTCTTTTCAGTCAGCACAAAGGAACGACATACAACCTAAAAGTGTACTAGTCTAAAAGCCTTCACAGGATGAGAAAATTAGTGTATTAGTATTACCTTCAGATTGTACAACCATGTGTGGAGGCAGTGGTCCACTGGCAGGCAGAGAGCCAAATTCACCATTACCACCTCCCATTCCACCTCCTCCTCCTCCTCCTTCAGGAGCCTCAATGCTTGCCTGGTGACAGAACAAAGCAAGGAAGGACAAACATCTTCATTTAGTGTCCAGTCATCCTGACTGACGTTCGCACAAATGCAGGCACACTTTTCATTACTATACAGTAAGTGTGAAGACATATTTGGGAATATCTGATTGAAACCTACTTAGCTGGTTTCTGGCTGACGAGATATACTGTACATACAGAGCATTACTAACCCCTAGTGCTGGAACCTCAGCAGCGTTCATCTCTCCCACACGGACCAGGTACTGGACAAAGTCCCTGGCAGCGTTGGACTGAGCATCTTTCTTGTTGGTGGAGTTCCCCATGCCGATGTAATTATAACCCTCCACACGGGCCTGAACAACAACACCACAGTATGATATTATAAACCCTCTCCACACACCTGGATCACACAAAGGGCTTGAAAGTACAGTACATTATATAAGGCTGTGTACAAATATCGACTCATGAGCAAATATATCATACTCATTCACCCCACCTCCCCTATTTTTCCCCAGACGGAACATCATGGAGTACCATTACACCCTCTCATTTTACCAAAATGAAATAAAATCTTAGTACTCAACACTTGTTATGCCATAGTTTTAATAATACAACACAGCAAGCACTGGCAACCCCCTGTCCATCTTATTTAAATGAAAGGCCGACCCATACATTCATAAAAGAATAAATGCTCTTACTTCGCACATAAACTTCTGTCGGTTTTTATTCCCTGCTGCTCTGATGTCATAGCTGGGGGTCAGCTTCTTCTTCCCCAGCCATGCGTACAGGAAGTTCTTGATGTCGGCCATGTTGGCACCGCCGGTGGGTCTACAGCTCTGCTGACCTGCAGCCTGTGTGTGTGTGGTGGGGGGGAACAATGATGGATTTTTTGTTGTTGTGTTATCTCCTTTCTTTTCTGCTGCTGTACTGTACTAGTCTCATAGTCATACTGTACTATACTTGTACTGTGGTGTACAACTATGCTGTATTGCCTCTGTGTGTGTCTCAACAGTGCTATCTAGAGGTATTGCCATGGCACTTCCGCGCGCGCGCACACACACACACACACACACACACACACACACGTCCATCTGGTGTCCCTCAATACTCTACACTCACTCTGTAGCTCCAGAGTGAGTGTAGATTATTGAGGGAACGTATTGGTTGCTAAGGTTGTGCAGTGTGCAAAATTTTAAACCCCGGATTACTATGATGACGGTTTTATCGTCTGATTAATATTAACTTACTATCAACTTGACCATGCATTCACATTATTACATTTTGTCAGAGAGCTACCTGACCGGTTAGCATCACGGCTGTATTACGACTATGGTATTGTTCACATACAGTAGATGATGGAAATGCTACATGCTAATCCCTACAGTTTCAATGGGGAAATGTAGGATAGCGGAGGCAGTGGGCTAGCCGCTAGCGCATCGACATCCTTAAGAGATATATATCTGGACGTCAGTTTCAAACTTGCACATAACGTATAATGCTGATAACTAAATGCTCAAAGATTATTAAATAAAACGAACGACTATTCAGTATATATTTACCCCTTGAAATATGAAGTCCCCTGCAACGAACAAAACGCTTGTGATTTTTTTTTCCGCCGGCGGACGCTTGGCTTCCTGTCCTTCTTCTACAATCTACATGTTTTCCGGTAAGGTGGAGCATTCATCGGTGCGTTGCTGCCATGCTGCCCCCCACAGCCAGTTTGGTGAACTGCTCTTATTCCATGCAAAACAAAGCCACGTGGGTACTGTAATGTGCAGTGCACTGTGCATATACTAGGTGCACACTGCAGTGCACACACAATACCTACGTGCACATTTAAATGTATATTCAGTAATTTCACTTAAAGGGGAAGTCCACCAATTTTCAATATGTCAAGTATACTCTAGAGTTGCTGGGTGGACATGATAAAAAAGTTCCCCCATTCTGTGTTCCCAAGAAATGGAGGTCTGAAGAAAACCACTAACATGGTGAAACATTTCACATGACATTATCAAGATGTATTTTCACCATGTTAATCGATTTCTTTAGACATTTCTTTTATCTGAGAGCGTACAAATGGAACCAAATGAACCCGTTAGGGAAGAATGACAGGAAAGAGGGAGAGAAGGGGGAGACACGGAGCAAAGGTTGTCATGAACAGGACTCAAACATGTAAGTCCAAAGCCTCTATCGTGCCTGGGCCACTTGGCTGGGGAGCATTCCCTTTAGCAGAGGTTCTATGTCCGACAAGATAGACGTCATCCAGCGGTATCCTCATATACAGTATACCTGAATTATTAGGTCACTGCAAGTGTCAGCTGACTCAAACAATGTTTTGTGTGTCGTGGTACTAATTCATTATCAGTGTAGGCAATATTGTACATGAACACCACACAGTGCAGACAACAGTTGGGCAGGGGACATACGTATTTTATTTGAGGTCTGGGACTATACTGAATCTTCAGCATGAAGATTAATGCATCCAAATACATTTATGCAAGCTCTGCTAAGTCAGCATTGGAGCTGACTTGAGAATGAGTGAATTGACAGCCCAAAATACTATGAATTCCAGTATGGAAGTCCCAGTATTCTCAAAATATGATTGCAAATTGCTTGCTGGATCGGGCAGAACAGGAACAGTCACAGTGAGTGAACTATTGTGCACTTCTAGCTTTTTTCACCAGTTCAAATATTTGGTGCACCGCATTTTGCACACCAGAGTTTTCAAGGGATTCACAGATGGCACATGTGTCAATGATGTAGTGAGGGCGCTCGTCCCCAATAGCGTCAGCCAGGGACTCCAACAGCTGCGAGGATTTGTAGGCCCCTTCAACGTCCTGAAACACAAGGACATTAATAACTTTCATCAACTTTGAGACACAAAATTTCTACAAAATTGGGAACACAAAAATAGGTAAAAATAAAAAAATAAAAAATAAGAAAGCGATTCACAATGCAAATAATAGCACAGGTGGAAGATCGTTTTAAGTTCAAGGTTCAAGTTTCAAGGTTCTTTATTTGTCACTCCAGTGTATCTCAGGACAGGGATGAAACAACGTTTCCATTGCTCCACAGTGCAACGACAATAGACAGTGCAATAAGTAAAAGGATAAATACAAACACAAGAACAACAAGTGATGGTAGTGCAACTGTAACAGCATAGAGTGAGGTGAAGGTGGTAAGCCATAACCAGGTATAATATAGGTATATATAAAGTGGCAAGTAGTGAAAGTTGAACAGACAGCTAGACTGGAACTAGACAGGACATATACAGTATATATAATATATATATACACTACAACTACCTATATGGCTAAAACTACACCATACTACAACTAAGCAGCTAAACAGACATGTATATACTGTGGCTTGCAAAAGTGTTTGCCTCCCTTGAACATTGTGACCTTTTGACACATTTCAGGCTTCAAACCTAAAAATATAAAACTGTAATTATACGTGAATAATCAACAACAAGTGGGACACAATGATGAAGTGGAAAAAAATGTATTGGATATTTCAAACTTTTTTAACAAATAAAAAACTGAAAAATTGGGTGTGCAAAGTTATTCACCCTTAAGTTAATAATTTGTAGTGCCACCTTTTGCTGCGATTACAGCTGTAAGTCCCTTGGGGTATGTCAGTTTTGCACATCGAGAAACTGATATTTTTGCCCATTCCTCCTTGCAAAACAGCTCGAGCTCATTGAGGTTGGATGGAGAGTGTTTGTGAGTTTTCAATTCTTTCCACAGATTCTTGATTGGATTGAGGTCTGGACTTGGCCATTCTAACACCTGGATATGTTTTTTGTGAACCATTCCATTGTAGATTTTGCTTTATGTTTTGGATCATTGTCTTGTTGGAAGACAAATCTCCGTCCCAGTCTCAGGTCTTTTGCAGACTACAGGTTTTCTTCCAGAATGGTCCTGTATTTGGCTCTATCCATCTTCCCATCAATTTTAACCATCTTCCCTGTTCTGCTGAAAAAAAGCAGGCCCAAACCATGATGCTGCCACCACCATGTTTGACAGTGGGATGGTGTGTTGAGGGGGATGAGCTGTGTTGCTTTTACGCCAAACATAATCTTGCATTGTTGCCAAAAAAAAAAAAAAACGATTTTGGTCTCATCTGACCAGAGCACCTTCTTCCACATGTTTGGTGTGTCTCCCAGGAGGCTTGTGGCAAACTTTAAACAACACTTTTTATGGATATCATTAAGAAATGGCTTTCTTCTTGCCACTCTTCCATAAAGGCCATATTATTGCTTGCATTCCATATTATTGCTTGCACAGTGCTCCTTGGGATGTTTACTTCTCCACAACAGTATCTCGGACCTGTGTTCCTTTTTCTTCATGATGCTCTCTGCGCTTTAAACGGACCTCTGAAACCATCACATTGCAGGTGCATTCATACAGAGACTTGATTACACACAGGTGAGTGAACTTCTGGACAAAGTTCGCTGCACTGAAATTAAAGGGGGTGAATAACTTTGCACGCCCAATTTTTCAGTGTTTTATTTTTTAAAAACTACTACAACTAAGCACTACTATACTAACAGCTAAGCTGTGACAACTATCACCGAGGTATTAGAGGTAGTTACATGTGCAGGAGAGATAGTAGCAGAAGCGTACATACTACAGGGTCTTCCATCAGATAATGAGGGGTATTACTTTACATGTGCAAGAGGATAGCAGCAGTTCGGTACAGTCCTTCCTGGTTGTACGTGTGTTTGTGCATGTGAGAGTGCATGCACGTGTGTGTGTGTGTGTGTGTGTGCGTGCGTGTGTATGAGGATGAAATTGAAATGTAATTGGTGTGGGTGTTCCGTATTTTTCCTTGTGTCCTTACCTGTTTGTTGGACAATACCACTAAAGGGAGCTTGGGATCTGCATCAGCCAGCAGCTCCTGCAGGTGGGTCTTGGCCAAGGCTAATCGGGTTTTGTCGGAAGCGTCTATAACAAACACCAGCAGCAGAGCATTGGGCATGTATTTCTTCCAGCAATCCTTCCGCAGGTCCTCGCGCCCTCCGACTGCAGACAGTAAGAGAGACCAGGATACAAAATAAAATTGTCACTCAATTTATGGCTGGTAGGCTACTGGGCTAGGGCAGCAGGAGTGTGGAACAGAGAGGTAGGGCAGTAAATAGAAGGCCCTGGCCTACAAAGTGTATGTGTGTGTGTGTGTGTGTGTGTGTGTGTGTGTGTGTGTGTGTGTGTGTGTGTGTGTGTGTGTGTGTGTGTGTGTGTAATGTAAACGACAGGAATGCTACAAGTAGGTCGGGAGTGGCTTATTGTCACAATGAACCTTTAGCTAAGCCCTGCCCTCTTGCCCACCCAAGGACACTTTCAAGCCAGGCTCAATCATTCCAATGTAAACATCATGGACTTTACGCTAGGGCTTTAACCAAAAAATCGATACATCGATGCATCGATTTGCATAACACGTGTCGACTCCAAAAAGCCTGAGTCGATAAGTTGTTTTTTCC
This sequence comes from Benthosema pterotum, assembly GCA_039105355.1. Classification (NCBI taxonomy): domain Eukaryota; kingdom Metazoa; phylum Chordata; class Actinopteri; order Myctophiformes; family Myctophidae; genus Benthosema; species Benthosema pterotum. The sequence goes on from CM076976.1 coordinate 16,350,600, forward strand.
CTTCCTCCGAAGGAAAGGAGGAAAGAGGAGGAATTAAACATTTACCTTTGTTTTCCCCTTTTTTCTTTTTCTATATGTATTATTGGTTACTGTCACTCACGGACAGAAGTCTCCTTTGAAGTTTCCTTTGCAACTCTATCGGAGTTAAGCTTTAAAGCTGCATGCGCAGCGGGCTCTTGCGCTCTGGGCGCGCGGCGTTCCACTGATCATTACGTACATACACGGATCAGATCGAACAGCAAACAGTGTCAGAGGAATACAGAACTTCATCAACCAACACCTCCCCGTGCTACAGTTTCACATTAGGCTACTGCACGGGACGCATGCTTCTGTCCGCGTCATTCTCATTAATTTACTGAATGAATCATAAAAGAAAAGCGGCGCGATGGTGGTGTTGAAGGAGGAGGAGGAGGAGGCGGCGGCTACATGTAAATGGATCGTATTCTGCGTTCTAACGTTTGGGCTGCTGCGTATTGATAATATTATGTGTTTTTATGGCTGGCCTGGGAGTGGACGATGTGCAGCTGTGTGCCAATATTGCTTTCATATTAAGCTTGCCACATGCGCCATGCGTAGCCTCGCGATGTGTTTTGTATAGGCACTGCGCCGGCATATAGCGGCACCATTTGATCCCCTCCCATATGCTTGTCAGGGTGGGCCCCCAGGTCAAATATGATTATCTTGGTGGGTCCCCAGTTCAAATAAGATTATTTTGGGGGTCTACGGCCTGAAAGGATTGAGAACCACTGAGCTAAGGACAAGGACACACGGAAACCTGGAGTCAACTGCACTGCAACACTAGCCTATTTAAGTTTGGTGGAACATGTGACCTAGGATGTCAGTAATGAATCGCTTTGGGCTCGATAAGCTTTGCGGCCATCCGACCCTCTCCCCCGACAGCAAAATGCAGCTTTTGGCGTCATGTTAACAACATGGACGAGAGCTACACTGTAGGAGGGTCAGCATGGAAACCAGAGACGCCAGAGGAAGAGGTGGACCCTGTCGGAGTCGCCTGCTTTCTTAACTATGTTGGGCTTCTGGCGCAACTGCGACGGACCACGCCCACATTCTCAGTTAACTTAAAGTCCCTACTATCACTGACAAAGATTGTGAGTATGGACTTACCCTCAAAGAACTCAACCTGCTGGCCCTCTCTTTGGATGGCGACAACGTTGAATTTATCGGTAGGAAGCACATTCTGTTTTGAGGCTGCTCGAGTCGAGAAACAGCGTATCAGCGAAGTCTTCCCTGCTCCATCAAGACCCAACACCAACACCTGCCACCGCCACCACAATAACAATATATTATTACATTCATGTATGTCCCATATACAGCCATAAATCAATCAACACAGCATATGGCATATTATCAGCCATTTTAGAGCGGTTTAACAAGTAGCTCAGATATAACTCATATGAAACCTAGGTGTATTATAAAGGTTAAAACGGATGTTGGCAATTGCCATTACACAAATTATGGGTGTGTAGAGGAAGTGGGCCAGGCTAGCTAAAATGAATAGCATATATTTTATACCTACGAACTTAAAAACGATAACAATGAATGTGAATCATTCCTTTAAGCTTGTGCTACTTTCTCAACACACTTTCTTCAACATGCTCGATGTCTGTATGGTCACACTGACTAACTCACAGGACTACCAACTATCAGTGGTTAGTGTGAGGATCCGTTTTGTAGAGGTTGCTAAATTGGTGGAAAGATAATTACAAGGTGAAACAATATGGATTGATGAAAGCCCCTGTCTCATCTGTGAAGAGCCAAAGGTTTCGGGCCGGAATATCCGCCCCACATACAATATTTTTGTCAACTAATCACAGCACTCTTATTCTGAAGAGATCGCTCACTAGTACTACTGGAACACACTACACATGGTATTTTTATAGAGTTACTGTATATTAACCTCACATCACCAGGCTTTCCACCTTAGAGGAAAGGTTACTGTATTTTATAGATAATTTTATCATGATTCATGTTCATGATTTTTCGCTGAGGTATACCTAACCTCTTGCAATCAGGTTTTCCCACATCGGGGCAAAGCCTGGTTCCAAAATTGCTGTGTGAACCAGTCTGGAGCGGATGGTAATTCACATCATAATGTCGTCTTGTTTTTAGTCAGACAGGAATCCTCAAGGCGGAATAAGAATCTTGCCATTTATCATACCGATTTCCGTCTTGAAGTTTCCTGTCTGCTGAACCAAGACTACCGGTATGTGATGTATTTTACCATCCGCTTCGGACTGATTCATACAACCGAAATGGAATGCTGCCCAGTCCAGGGTGTACCTGTGTGGGTGGCCTTTACCTTTCTGCTGGGTATTACCTGCCGGGGTGGCTTTAAAGGAGGGACCGACACATTGTGATGTCGGCGGAGATGCGCAGACATATAGCTAGTGCTCCAGTCTCTGTATAGGACCAACTGTAAGCAGAGCTTGCACACAACTTTAGTTCTGTCCACCGTTCTCTCTCCTGCATCGTTGTATTCGACAGCAAAACCGAAATGTTCCCACACTCCAGATTTGAATTTAGAAGCCGGAACTTCTTCGAACTCTGCTACTGGTGCACTCTCCAAGGCCTTCCGTTTTCTGTTTATCAGAGCCCTGTCCAGAATCTGTTGGAACATTTAAGACATAACATTTAAGACAAATAAGGTTTATGGTTGTCTTCATAGGATAATCATAATTCATTTGTGAAAAGCCATACATAGAATTACATTTATGATGTACAGTATATTCATTTTTACTTCCAAGTGCCCAAATGTGCAGTGTGTTGCATTCACACACAATTCATACACAGATTGTTCAAGACAATTCGACATGTATACAGGAGGGGCCGGGTTTCGAACCGCCGACCCTCGAATCATCATCAGTAGGCTATATCGGTCAGGCAATAAGAGCATGTCTGACTCATGGACTATATATCGTATAGACGCCTTTACAGACGACGTCACACGAGTAAACACCAGTATGCGCGTGCAAACTGGCTGCAGAAGAACCCTGCCTCTCATAACATGCAATAGAAAAGTTCCAACTTCACCCACTTGTTAAAAACGCACCATCAAACTTTCAAATGCTGTTTTTATCCCAATATGGAAGAAAAAAAATAGGGTTGTTATTGTGTTCTCTCGCCCTTGAAATATATAATCCTCGCGTTCTGTTGTGCTTCGACAATAATAGCAATTCAAAACAGTTTTCCTCAAAACCACTCCTCCAGTCGCTGTCATAAGAACGAGAGGTGCGCTCAACATGATCACGGCAGCTCAGCCTGTTTGTGTCATAACCTATAGACAGAGTATAGACAGAGTTACGCAAACTCCGTTCACTTCATGAGGCTAGTCTAATGGCGGCTCCTCTAGGCATACAGTCATAGATAATGGGGACAAGTACAACAAATAGGGACACATCTTTTTTATTTTACTGTAGATCGTTTTGCAGTAATTTAGTTGTTACTTGTTACTGTAATACTTTGAAACAGCTGACATGTTTTGCGCAATATATTTCAAGTCCAGCTTGTCCCTCTTTCAGGCTGCATGGGGCATGAACAGCAGCTTTAGCCATTGACATACATACATATAGTACTCTAAGGCGCTCAGTTTCTTACCCCTCAATGTCGCAACTCTTTTACTAGATGGCTGGCTGCACCCCATGCGCACCTGCAACTCATCTGTGTAATTTATGCTTCGTCGTGTGACGGTATCGCATACGCAGACGTCTAAGCTCACAACAGTCACGTCCATGACGCGATGTGAGCTTGTATATCAGCGGTTCTCTGTGCGCAGTACTGTTGCACAACGAAGTATAAACGTATCCTAGGGTGCACCTCTCTAGCCAACACACAAGAGGAGGTTGAATGAAGTGAAACCAACGCTCCCCAAAACAACATGTTTGGAGATCTGTTGGGAATTGATTACATGAAACGGTCACCTGTGCATCCAGTCCCAATGTTTGTAAACAAATAATTGGCCTATTGATTGATCGATAGCCCTACATTTATTTTTTAACAGATTGTAGAATTATAATACATTTCAAGCACAGCTCACTGTAAGACTAGGCATTGTTTATGTTTACTTCATAATTTTAATGTGGAAATAAAGTTTCTCAATGGGTTCAGTTTACTCTAGAGACGGTCTATTCTGGGGTACGCTACGTTTCTTCTCTTGTTCTGAAGAGTCAGCCACCGGAAGTGAACTGGAAAACAGCATGGGTTATTATTATTTTCAGTTTTACCTGCGTGGTTGGCCTTTTCAGAGAGACCGTCACATCGGCGTGAGTTTTCCGTCTCGTAAACGGACGATGCCTTTTGAAAGGGTCGATGCCATTTCCGAGCAGTTCCGATCCTATCCGATCTTGAATTCCAACATGGCGGACGAAACGAAGTTGGCGGAGGATTCCGAGCAGTTCCGATTGTTAAGATTTATAAACCAAACTGAGCTATTATTGTTGTTGTTAATATTGGTGATGCCTAAAGATAAGTGAATTACTGTGACTTTTGATATGCAGAGGTGGGCCATCTGATTTGACTAGTGCAATGAATCATGTAACACCTCTTGGAGATAACAATAGCTGGGCTGCAGTCCATTGACAACTCGTCCACACAATCACCCATCTATTTAGTGGCGTTTTTTATTGTATTGTTGCTTTGGCAATGTAAACGTTTGTTTTCTCGTGCCAATAAAGCTCCATTGAATTGACGTTTCCCTCGGACATATAAATGCTAATTTAACCGTGGCTATTGTATTAAAAAGCCGCTATTGTCTGTGTACAGAGTTTACATTATTCTGTCTATACTCTAAGGCCGTTTGACAGAGTGTATTGTTCCAACCCGTGTCTAGTGTTAGAGTAGCGACATTGAGGGGCCAGGGTTTGGAAATGGGACAATCTGGACTTAGAGGAGCTAGGCATATTTACAATATAGTACATTAACAACAAAAGTTTACAACTACTGCAATGTTTGCTACAAAACGATCTAAAACATTTGTTTTCAATCAGTGGTCCTTGAGAGGTTTCCAGGTGGTCCACAGCTAAACGATGGAAAGTTGGTTAACCAGATCTAACTCTTTAAGAGTGTAAAATGGATCCTTGCGGGTCCATTTAGTTTCATGTTTCCTCTCTCAAGACTAATATTGATCATGTTAATTCTAGTCTACACAATTAGAGAATTTAAAAGATTAATGGTCATTTTGATCTGTATGTTTGACTGTTAAATTTTGTTCCAGGACAAAAGCAAAACAAACTTTAGTTTTAGGTCTGTGAGATGAAAATGTCATCAAATGGTGGTCCGTGGCTCCCTGATATAAAAAATAAAGTCCCTGATCTAAAAATAAAGTGCCTTGGAGTTTTAAGTTATAATGGGTAATGGATACGCTAAATTTATTTGGATGAATAGCTGACAGATAGGCCTACGTTTATTTAATTAAAATATCATTCTCAAATTGAAATGTTTGCCAAGCGCCTGTCTACTCTATTTTAATAAATTATTATTTATGCCTGACATAGTTTCATAATTAGGCCTACTCACCGCAACAGTGAGTTTTTTATGCTTTCTAGACTGTTCATCCTCCGCCAACTTAGTTTCGTCCGCCATGTTTTCTGAACTCCGAAAAAGCATTCGGAATTCAAGATCGGATAGGATCGATCGGAACTGCTCGGAATCCTCCGCCAACTTCGTTTCGTCCGCCATGATGGAATTCAAGATCGGATAGGATCGGAACTGCTCGGAAATGGCATCGACCCTTTCAAAAGGCATCGTCCGTTTCCGAGAGACCGTCGTCACATCGGCGTGATCTTTGCGTAGATGCTGGCGCATGTGACTAGCGGCCCAGTCTTTATATGTAAAATGATTCAAGCAGTGCTTGCACACGGTTTTACTTCTGTTCACCGTCCTCTCTCCCGCATCGTTGTATTCAACAGCGAAACCAAAATGTTCCCATAGGCCAGCTGTTAGTGTTGGCGGTGCTTCTTCAAACTTGTCTATCCTTTCTTCTGCAGATTCTCCGCTTGTCGTGACTTCTTCTGGCACTGTTGTCATTTTTCTGCCCTGAAGCATCACGTTCAGAATCTGGGCTCCGCTCGGCTGATTCGCGCAGATATAAGACATCCGTTTAAAGCGGACCGTTTTACTTCCGGCTAGCAAATGTTTCCGGTTAGCGGTTGCCTTCAGAATAAAATAGTCTAATGGGTAGCCTGCCTACTGTATCTTTTTAGCCAGGATTAATTGTGTTTCAAGTGAAATATTGAAAACATATTTTTACATCTTAATCATTATGGCATACAGCTAATTAAAAACAATAAAACATGTTAACATACAGATTTTAGAGTGCTCTAAAATATTCCTGTAGATAATGGCTGTAAAGTTTTCAAAGGACCAAAAGCCATGCAAATAACTTGGCCTGTAATCATCACTGTGTTTATGAATTACTATAAACTATCACTATCAGGGTATGTTACAGCACTGTGAAACTAGTATGTATTAACAATGGTATTCCGATGCCCAAGTGCTATAACAAATAACCAGCAAACACTAGAATTCTACAGTGCAGGATCTCATTCTCAAACCTTTTTTGTTGTTAACTATATTGAAGCCAAATTCCGCGCCAAACACCTTCAACTGGTGAAGGTGTCTTTTGCTTCGTGCCACGGTTCCAATTGAACTTGTAGTTCTGCTACTTTTGTGCGAGTCTTAAAAAAATCACACTCCTGTGAACTGAGAGGTGCAACTATAGCTACTGTACTACTATAGAAGACCTATGCCTGACCTGAAACAGACCACTCAACCCAAGGATTCTTTAAAGAGGATAGGAAACGACGACCCCTATGGGGGAGTCCACATTGATCCATGGGAGGAAACAGAAGGATGGTTGGTCTCCATTGTGCATGCCCGTTGCCTTCCAACCATCCTTGGCCTCGAGTGCACCTGTCCTCCTTCCATGAACCAATGTGGACTCCTCCGTAGGGGTCGACGTTTCCTATAATTCTTGACTCAACTCCAATCAGCATCTGAGGCTCAGACATAGGGACATATGATACATATGACATACACAATTGGTTATGACTTTGCCCCAAAATCTGTAGACCTAATTAAACACAGAGCAAGGTAAATGACAGGCAGCTTTTATTGTCAACACACACGCTGAACAACAGACAGGAAATGATGCAATGTGTCCGTCAGGATGGAACGGGAACACATCATAGGCTACAAGGTGGTTTGTGCAACAAGAAAAAAATAAACAAAATTAATTGGTGTTCAATGTTCATGTTGTGTGTTTGATATTTTGTGTGTTGATGTTGTTTATGGAGATTCTGAGTCAACATAGAACAGCAGTATCTAAAATGAGCATAACAGTCTTTTTGATATGTGGGTCATTTGTCACTCTTGATTGTGTTTTAAATGGATTCAACATTACCCATAACCAAGATAGCTGTATGTGCCTCTTCATAGCATAATGTAAACATCTCAATGTTCTGTTCCTCAATATGATACTTTGATGCGTTCACTTGGATGTCAAATGCATGTATTTGCATAGGACTGAGGGGAGGTAAGCTGAAACAATGTGTCTGAATTAAATGCTGTTCATAATCAGGACAGTTTTAATTCATTTACACTGTGTGATTGTTTTGTGCCCGATGTTTTGAGAGGCACCTGAGAAAAGACCAGCATTAAAAACAGTTTTGAAGAATGATACGTCCAAGTGCATACACACAGGGAACGTTTATTTTGTGATTCATTCACATTTAAATGTTTATAGTACTGATGTTTATAGTACTACATCCTCACAACGCATCACGTGCCGGTAAAGTGACAACTCTTTGAAAAAGAACAAAATTTCTTCTAAAATAAATGCATATGCATCCATTTCTATGAATGAGTTATAGATTCTATATGATGTATCTGTTACACATTTTAGGATTCTATGCATCTTGCAACCGGTAACTAAGGATGACAAAAGACCCCTGTGTCAAAAATGACCTGTTTATGTTAATTTAATAACAGTAGTTTGCAACAGTTACAGTTAATGTCAAATACAAGTACAAAGGTGGCGGGGAGATTCACAACAGTATAGGAATAAATTAAATGTCCTTTTAATGCAAACCTTTTTTGCCTGAAACCCCCAAAACTGGCAAAAAATATACATCATATATTTATGTAGTAAAACTGGGCAGCGTAATAAAAAAAAGTTTCCACTCTGCTCAGCAACAGCCAATAAAGAAAAAAAAAGAAAGAAAAAAAACTCTTAAATGATAACAATTACTAAAAACGGAGTGCATACATTTAGTTTTATTAGTTTGTTTTTGGTTTGTATTGCCCTGCAGTCACGGCTTCTTCAGTCAAATTACACCATCTATGTGCTTTAATCCTTTTGAATTATTGGGAAACAAAATAAAAACGTCGGTCTAAAAACATAGACGTCTTATGGGTCGATTCATACGTAGTTCTGCACAGAAAATAGCAGCTCTCTGAGCTCAATGCGCTGTGACCTTATCGATGTGGCTATTTTCAGAAAACGAAAAACAAACACGCAATTAGGGTGTGTTCGGAGATACGCGCCCTGAGCTCAATCTGATTTCAGTACGTTTATTGACATTCAGAATAGAGAATGGGATGAACTAACAATGTCATTTGGCGTTTAGCACGCCATTGAGACATCCTGTTATTTTTCCTAACTCTAGTCTGCACTGCAACACTGTTGGAGCGTATCTTCAAACGTATCCTCTCTTGCGCGTTGGCACAGTGCCACTAAACAAGTAGCTGATCTACAATGTACAAAGCACTGGCGACATTCAACTAAGCACAAATCAGGCATCCGTCCCCGTTCATCCAAAAATGAATCCTCTTTGCTCGTCCACACCACACGCCTTAAAATCTCTTTAAAACTGCATCTCTTCTGGCTGCAAACGGCTACTGTAGCACAGCATTATAAAACATGTTACCATCTCTGTACACCAAATACAGAACCTATGTACAATACATGTTCATAGATATAGAACTCTATACATATATCCATGCCATCGGTGGAAAACTTGTATCATATTTCAACTTCTAATGTTTGGTTGTGTGTAAACTGATGCCCCTACTTCATCACACAAAAGTAGCAGAAATGACCAATAGGCTATTTTCACTATTTTAATGTGTCTTTTTAAATAATAAGAAAAGTACAAGATGAACAAGCTTTCCACCAGACAACAATGTCAACCTATTATTGTATCTAGACATTCTTTGTAGACCCGACAAAGTCCAGCCAGAATCACTGAGCCTCCGCAGAACTGAGGAGGGTGTATTCTGAGCGTGTGTGTCGCCACGGGGAGGACATGACCCGCCCCTCGTGGTTCAGTGACTTTGTCCGTCCCTCCGTCCGTCCGTCTGTCTGATCAATCTATGGACTGATGGATGTATGGATGGACGGACGGATGCATGGACTAGCAGCTGCTGTTGCGGAACTCTCCGTTCTCAGTGATGGACAGCTTGGTGGCGTTGCTAGGCGACTGCAGACCGTTGCGGAGGTTCTGCACGCTGTAGCGCTCCTTCACCTGAGTCAGCGCTGCCATGAGGCGAGAGTTGGCCGCGTCCAGAGAACTGATCCTCTTCTCCTGAAGGACGGAGAGAGACAGAGACAGAGATGGGGAGTGAGAACGAGAGAAAAGAAGGAGGGAAAGGGAGATAACACCATATCGATGCAAATTACTCTTATTAACCACATTATTAGCAAGTCCAGTCAAAGAGTAAACATTATGTCCATACCTTTCTGCGTAGAGTATAATGTTAATTATTAAAATTCAAAAACAGCACAAGTAGCACATCAGAAGATCAGATGGATGTCCTTCACTCCGTTCAATTATTCTTTTAGCTACTCGTGTGTCAAGCAGTGCAGTGCTGTATGGCAGCACGAGAGACTATTTACAAACTGTTAAAGTATTATCAGTCATTCAAACATCAGTGATTTACTGTATTTGGATATTCTTTACTTTACTTGAGTATTACCAATTTTTCTACTGCACTACATCTCAGAGGCGAATATTATACTATTATTCCACTGCATTTATTTGAAAAATGTAGTTACTTTGCAGATTTTGATTATCATTAGAAAAAATACATTAACCACTTCAACCCTACATTTTTGGCCATTTGAAAGTATAACAAGCTCACAGTGCGTGACACTGCGATTTGTGACACGTTGTAAACTTGTGCTACAACGACATAAATGACAACAACATAAACATTCTATGAATTTAAGTTGTTACTGTACAATACTTACAGTTGGCATGCTGTCCACATGCTTAATTTAGCTTTTGTTTTCTGTACCCTCAATATTGTACAGTAACTCTTCTATTAGATGGCTCTGGTGTGAAAGGCATGCACATGGGCATGTGACACATCTCCAGCAGAGTGATTGGACAGTGTATGGAGGGGAGGGGTTTAAGGTTGGTGGGTTGGGTGGAGCCAAATAAAAGGGGGTTGTTGGGTCAAAAACAAGCCAGTCAATCAATAGTCAGGCTCCAACAGAAGTGTAATCGGCTGGGAGCACACACAAACATGGGGGCACACAAACACACACTGAGTGGAATGATCTGTACAGTAATTGTGTTCATCTTCAAGTCTACTATTTCCATCCGTGTGTGTGAGAGTGTGTGTGGGTGTGGGTTCGTGTGTGTGCGTGTGTGTGCGCATCAAACAAGGATGGGCAGTATCTATAGAACCAACCAGGTAGGGTGGGGGGTTCGGTGAGGGGGTTGAGAGGTGGGGCCAGGCTGGGGGTGGGAGCTACATTTACCTGATTGGACGACCTTGGTCGCTTTGACCTGGAAGTCACATGGAACATAATGACAGTCATTATGCCTGTACACAGTGGGCTCACTCTCTCAGAAGACCAGCAGATCTACAAGCTTACAATGTGACCTGTCATGACACCGGGTAAACTTGTAGATCTGCCATTTTATTTTATTATTATTTGAGAGCGACACTTCAGTACCATGAAGTATAAATCAAACTTCAGGGACCCACAGACAGTGGTAACTGTATATTTTGTAAACAAAGTCACTAGTAACTAATATTGGCCTCTGAAATGTAGTGGAGTAGAGGAACTGAAAAATGTAAATACTACTTTACACCATTGATCACCACTTTTTAAGACCAACGTGTAGCGGCGCATTAAGAACAACCACTTTTACAGTAGGACATGTACAGTATGCTGCTTTTCTCTGCTCCATCCCTCTCACAAAATGTAGCCATGGTGGTGGATTTCTCGACTCAAATACAAACGATGGGGCTATTTTTAGGTCGATTTTCATGAAATGGCGGTACAATCGCAATAGGCAATAAAGTTAAAATGAATTCTCCGTAATTCATGGAAGTTATTACATCATGTATCTATCTGTATAAAACTGACAGAATATGCAACGAATAGTCAAATGAGTCCAGACTGGAAATATTGTCCTTCAAATGGATTTTGAGTGATGCGATTCTATTCTTTTTCAGATATACAGGTAGGTACAGTATAACATTATGATGTAATATTATATCTATACTATTATGGTGAAATGTTTACCTGGGCATCAATGATCTTCTGTTTGGCGTCTATGACAGCCTGCATCTCTGCATGATCTCTCCTTAACTCCTCCTCTACTGCCATCAACCTATGCACGTGCGCACACGCACACGCACACACACACACACACACACACACACACACACACACACACACACACACACACACACACACACACACACACACACACACACACACACACACACACACACACACACACACACACACACAATACAATTAGATTAGACAGATCTGTTTGCCAGTGGTGGAGAAATAAACACACCATGTTTCACATACTATATCAGTACTTTTTGTAGTGACAGCCAAGTAGTGATACACTAGTAGTGACCACAATAGACGGATTCGGTCGGGCTCTAGTCATCATGGCATAGTTTTTATTTCGTTTTCGTCAATGAAAAAAAAGGTCGATAGAGGAACATTTGTTGAATTAGTTTTTAGTCAACCAAGTGAAAACGTGGGTGGAGAATTGACTCAATCTATTCAAATAGAGGAACACTCCCCATATTCAAGGAATGTTAAATATTGTTTTCCCAGCCCTAGTAGAGATGTACGTGCATACAGTATGTTGTTTTCCCAGCCCTAGTAGAGATGTACGTGCATACAGTATGTTGTTTTCCCAGCCCTAGTGGAGATGTACCTGCATATTTAGTTTTCCCAGCCCTAGTGGAGATGTACCTGCATATGACACTCTTCATCTGGCTGTCCTTGTCCTCCTGCTGGCGTCGGAGGCGCTCCTCGCTGTCCTCCAGGCGACACTTGTACTCCAGTAGGAGCTTGTGCATCTGCTGCTCCTGGGCCAGGAGGCGTCGCTCGTACTCCTCCAGCCTCCTCCCTGACGTACGCAGACGCTCCTTCAGCTTACTGATCTCCTGCTCATACTGAGAGGAGAGGAGATCATCAAACAATAAAAATATGGAATATCCAAAAGAAAAGTATATAAAGTCACAAGTGGAATAAATTAAATGCAATTAAACCGATTGGGTGTGCTCAGGACCGTACCTTCTCAGTGGAGGTGTGTCCCGTGGGGGTTGTGTCCTCCTCCTCCTGGTACTGGCCGTTGCTAAGCACCCAGGCTGCCGTCCGCTCCACAGGAGACATGCTGACCGACTCCACCGGAGACTGCACCTGGATGTCACAGGTCAGAGAGTGTGAGAGAGTGCATGAGAGAGTGTGTGTGTTCATGCATCAGAAACATCTTTATTTTTATATTTCACATCACAGTTTTAGTAAAAAGTGTTAAATTTGCTTTTGTGCTCAGTTCTCATCATCTAAGAAAACAAAGGAAGGGTAGGAGAGGCTGGGGGGGTTAATAAATCGAAGCTCCTTCCACACAAACAACACACCTGTAGGGTCTCTCGTAACTATTTTCACAAACGAGTTTCCAGATAATTACGTTTGTGCAAGCTTACTTCACAAATAGTACAACCTTCTCACTTAGTGTGAGAAGTGTGTGTGTGTGTGTGTGTGTGTGTGTGTGTGTGTGTGTGTGTGTGTGTGTGTGTGTGTGTGTGCGTGCGCGCACACACGTTTGCGCGCCGTACCTGTGGCGTTGTCTGTTTGTTCCTAGCCGGTACAGGACTGTCCACCGCAGGCCTGGGTGCAGGCTGCGTGTGCGTTGGCGTGTGCGCGGGCGTGTGCGCAGGCGTATGCGCCGTCGGCGTGTGTGCCGTCGGTGTGTGCGCCGTTGGCGTGTGGGGCGACGGATCCGTGTTCACGCTGCTGCTGTTGCTCCGCAGCGACGAGCTGTGAGGCAGCGACCTCTGGGTCCTGACCCCACCCCCTGCCCCGCCCCCACTGGCCCCTCCCACCCTGACGATGTGGGCGGTGCCGGCGGCCGCCCCGCCCTGCCGCGCCACGGCCACGGCGGTGGGTGTGGCGGGGGCGGCTCTCCGCCGGCCGGGTGCGTTGGAGCCGCGGTCCTCGCTGGGCGCCGTGCTCCGCCTGCTGCCCGCCTCCTCCAGGCTGCTGTTGGACGCCATGCGGCCGCCCGGCTGCCCATCATCCTCTGAGTCGTCGTTGTTGTTGCTGCTCTCCGTGCTCAGGTTCTCCGAGCTGGACGCCGCGTCCTGGTCCGGTCGCCGCGGCAACAGGGAGGCATGCTGGTTGCTGAGGTGATAGACGGGGTTCTGAAAGGACAGCGGCTGGAGGCTGCAGCGGTGACAAGAGAGAGCAATACGCTGCGTTTACACCATGGCTACAATACACAATGGTTTACACAAGGACTATAGTATAGGGCAGGGGTGACCACACTTTTTTTGACTTGAGAGCTACTTTCAAAATGACTGTCTCAACAAGATCTACACATCCAAAATGTGATTGTTCCATTACAGAAAATCTATTTCAAGACCCCTAGAAAGTTTGAGCTTTGAAATAGTCGTGATCGTGTTACTTACTGTTATAGTATTTAAGAATAATGCACTTGCACTAATGAAAAATAGAGGGGGAGAATTGGAAGGTTTTCCTGTATATGCTATTACTGACTTTTGAAAACGGTATTTGAGGTTTGAGTTGACAGTTTGTGATGCTGAGTTTAGTCTCTTGCACCCAAAACTAAGAACTTTCACGTGTTTGTCCCCAATTGGGAAAGAGAACTGGCATAACGTTGGTCAAAAAAACAATTATTCTCCATTTTCTAATTGTGTGGACTCTTGAAAATTACGTAATTCAGATGTTTAAATATAATTCAACTCTTGAGAGTGTAAAATGAAACCAAATGGACCCGCAAGGGTCCATTTGGTTTCATTTTAACGCTCTCAAGACTTACAGATCTATACATTTTAGGGGACTGTCATGTGCCTGTGGTCTGTGTGATCTACTGGTAGATCACGATCTACCTTTTGGGCAGCCCTGGTATAGGGTGTAGGGATTGCATTAAACTGACCAACATCAGAGCTGTATGGAAAGCCTTTATCCTTTCAATCTGCAAAGTTTTTGTTTGATAAACATCCACCATAGAAACATCAAGAAAACGCCTTGCATTTGATTCATTTTTCTTTCTTTTTTTTGTCAGAGTTTGGAAGCACTCATTATCACTCAGTCAAGCAACCTCCTTCTGAATCCTGCATTATGTGCAAATTCAAAACAGGTGGTACATATAGGCGGTTGAGAGCTAATCAATAAGCACTTCCAAACTCCTGCGTTTAGTAGCTCACAACAGTGGATTTTTATTAAACAAAACACATCGCAGAGGGAAAGAAGATAATCCAAGCATTCCGTACTGGTGCAAAGTTGGTGAGACAATGTTATAAATAGGACTTTTATGTTTGGAGCAATGGACTGTCTACTGAGTGGCAACTGGGAAGTTGCCACTCAGTTTACAGTAGATCTTTTACACCAGGACTACAAGACATTGCATTTACAAAGTACAGGTTGAAGACCACCCTGGCCTAATTATTTTACCGCCTGTGCGTTTTCTAGTTATGCTACCTGAATATTCAATCAATCAAAAGAAGCCTCTACCTGCGTTGGTGATGCTGTTGGCTCAGGGAGGTGGGGGGCAGGGGTCGGCGGACCTGGGGGGCGCTCTGAGGCAGCACCTCCCTGACCGGAGGGGACGCCTTATTGACTGGATGCAGCAAGGCCTGTGAAGGCGTAGAGTGCGTGGAGCCGGTGGAGTGGTGGTGGGGGGCAGCAGGCTGGTAGTTGAGGAGGTGGTGGTTGGAGTGGGGGGGCAGCGGGGGTCCGATGGAGGCCTGGGAGCCTCCCCTGCTGAGGCGAGGCGGAGCGACCTCGTGGAGAACCAGAGAGCCCTTGTGAGAGTGGGTATCCTAGGAGAGAATGGGGAGTCTTAAATGGTAAATGGTGCATCTATATTTTATCCAAACCCTGTTGTGCATTATATTCACCCACTCACACACTCAGTCATACACAGATGACCATGCATGGGTAAACCATGCAAGGTCTCAACCTGCTTGCTCATCATGAGCAATTAGTGGCTCTTGCTCAAGAACACTTCGACACAAAGGACCTATTTACACTGGCAGCCAAATATAGCCTGAATCAGATCTGTGCCACATCAAGATTGAAATCTGATTGGTTTAAATGAGTCTAACAGGTCATAGGGTAACTAATTTAAACAAATTCTAATCTGGATGTGGTTCAGATCTGATTCAGGCCAATACTGGCTGGATTTTGCTGCCCTTATAAATGGGGCCTAACTCTGGGGGAGCCCGGGATTCAAACTGGGAACCTCACGGTACCCATCTGTCTGTTCTGCTAGACAGACACTCTACCTGTGAGCCATGGAAATAGCCAATCTACAAGCTCACAGTGTAGCGCTGTATATCAGCAAAATGTACATTTTTATGTTAGCAGTGAGGATAATTAAAATTCTTTTCACTAACCAGTTAATCGACCCGGAAAAACGTATTTTTTGGGGCACAGATGAAAAGATTTGTGAACGACTACACACACGTGACAGCGTCGTCTATCAGCTTCAGAATAGATGATTCTAGTACACATGTGTGACATCCTGCTGTGTTTACCTGCAGATCCACCATGGACACACTGCGGCCGTTGGTCAGGACACCGTCCCTGTCCTCCTGGTCCGACAGGCTCATGCTGTGGGCCGAGGTCTGGCTCAGTGGGGGGGCTCTGGTGCCCATCCTCTGGACCGGAGACTTCACACTGACCCTGTCGCTGTGGTGGGAGACAGGGTGGAAGTGCTGAACTGACTGACTGGCATACAGACTTGTGGGTGATGCCATTGGACTGCAATGTTTTGCAAAGCGACTTTTGTTGTGGCGGATTTTATTTCTCAAGCTTGGGAGAGAAGGCAGAGTACCCTGTAAAAATCTGGGCTGGAATGGAATAATGAATATAGTATAAACACTGCTGTAAATGCAGTTGGGAAATGGTGTCGTATAAACTCATGATGGCACGTATGTGCAGGACAATAAACAGGAATATCAATCAATCAAAATATAAGTTCTTTATTGGTGTAGCATAGCATCTCCTCCCCTTTTGATTGATCAATATTTAATAATTGACTTCATTGTTGTTTATTTTTCAACAGACTTGTGAGTGAAATCACTTGATTCACCTAAAACCTGTTGTCCATGATTGGAGTCAATTAACCCGGTCCCCTCTTCTGAAAGGTCGATATGTCAATGTCATTACAGATTATTTTATTTACGACAGCTTATCATCAGTGTTGTAGTGGTACTTTTAGAAGTGGGGGGGACACCTCTTAAAAGGGGAATTCCACACATTTTTTTTCTGACACTGTACAAATGTGAACCAAATGGACCCGCTAGGGTCCATTTGGTTCACATCAGCATTAGCACACAGACGCTATTAAAACAAGTATAGCATATTGAGAAAGATTGTTTACAATGCATTGTTTACAATTGTATCCACAAAAGTAAATGACAAGACAAAAAACATAGGCCTACTTCTGCCCCAAAAATATTCTAGATGTGAGAAGTGGGGGGACGCCGTCCCCCCGCGTCCCCCATCCACTACACCCCTGCTTATCATAGAGGTATGAGTTGCTTCACTGAAGAGGTCGATATTTGTCCACCATGGCTGATTTCAGCTTTAATTGGTATTTTCATTATTTGTCTCTTGGTCTGTCCGTCTGTCCGCCTACCTGTCTGTGGGTTCTTCAAAGATCCTGTGAAGTCCAGACGAGACGCTTCCGCTAATGTTGTGGGCGGAGCTGTGCTCCTGGAGCCGTGCGATTGGCTGGATGGGCGTGGCGGGAGTGGGGTTGGCCAGGCAGCGAGTGATGTCGCCCAGTATCCGCGGCAACGGCCCCAGTTTGGCCACTGTCGCCTGGAGGAAGGAATTCTCACCCTGAGTGTGTGTGCGTGTGTGTGTGTGTGTGTGTGTGTGTGTGTGTGTGTGTGTGTGTGTGTGTGTGTGTGTGTGTGTGTGTGTGTGTGTGTGTAAATGGAGAATGCATGCAGTGATGATGAAAGGGGGCGGGGTGCAGGACAGCATAACCATGGCGACAGACAGGAAGAGGAGGGGACAGAGGTGTGTGTGTGTTGTGTGCAGGGAACAAGAAAAACAAAAAACAGAAAGTTTGAGTTAAAAGAATGAAGAAAAAACATGCTGCTGACTGCCATTCCAGAATCAAACACGGGGGGGGGGCATGCAGCATACAGTGAGGACGCAGGACTCACATGTGCATTCAGGAGTCAGGAGCGCATAACCCTAACCTGTGAATGTCTAACTCTAACCTGTATGTAGACATGTGGAACCCACTCAAGGACACTTAAGACACAGAAATGCCCCTCGCCCTACAATCGCAGCTTTAGCCCATTAGATGGCAGCACTCCACCTAATCCACCTAAGCACATCTGTAGTAACACACACAGACAAAATGGAGAACAGCGCAACCATCCCAGACTAACAGAGTTGTTCAATTAAAGCTGGACAACACCAAAGGAGGACATGCTATGATGCCTGCTTTATTCAACTCCAACTAACGCAGCAGTGCAGCTTCTCCTTCAGAGCACCACTGTGTTGTGTGTAAACGCTTTTATTGTCCCACTAACAACACTTCTGCGTAATGTTAGTTCCTAGTTCCTAGAACTATGCATAGAATATTAGTTCTACTATAAAACTAATATAACACAAGGAGACTTGATTGTTACTGGAATAACAAATACCAAGAGCCTCCATTTTATCTTATTTACACTGTACTATGATGCAAAGTCACATGGAAATAACTGTATTTAAAATTATATGGAAACAAAATGATCCATATTCTTTAATAACCAGATTTTGTCTTAAATGTTTTTACCACAATTGAGTCTTGGGAAATGGGCGTTGTATTATAATCAGAGCCGTCTAATATTCGGACAATACGGTAAAACACACTTCCCTGCTTCTGGTGACTGATATTGTCCTTATAATGTTAGACTGATTTAAACCACACATCCCTGCTACTGGTGATTGATGTTGTCCTCGCGAATGCTCTGTTCTAGAGCAGCAAAGCTCTGCTGAAGCCAAGTACAGTTTGATGCTGGTTCCCAAGGCAGACGTTACAGTGTTGCGTACTTGTCGCGTGCATGTGTACATGCTGGGGTGTTTGTTTTGTTGGGGGGGATTAGCTGGGGTGGGTGGCATCATGCTGCGAGGAACAGGGTTAGAATGGACGTTAAACAGCGTTGTTATAACAACAACACACACATACCTTGTCTAGCTGGGAGACGACCTCCCACAGCAGGTTGTGCAGGACAGACAGCTCTCGTCCCAGGTCGATGTAGCCCTCGAACCCGGGCGTGTTGGTCAGTGTCTCAGGGTTGGAGATCTCCGTCAGGAATCGCATCATCCCCGCCCACTCGTGTTCCAGGAAGTCGTTCATGAACGCCATGTACTCCTCCTTGTTACCGAACCTGACAGGGACCAAATTCATGCTTTTGATTAGGCTTGGGGAATATATCACGATTATTTCAATTCAAATATTTTAAATATTATTTAAAAGATTATTATATCCCGATTTATAGCAGATCTCCAAGCTTGTAGATCTGTTGATTTTGAAGATTGTTGATGGATGTATTGCGTTGTCTTGTAAGTTTTCATTGTAAGCACACAAAACAGTTCCAGTTATTTTATTTTTGCAAAACCTCGTTTTTGTTCACGCATGCATATTCGTGGGCTTGAAATAGCGTATGTCCCAGCTCTGAATTGAGCACTACAACCATGCCACCTACTTGGCGAAGTTGGCAAGGTTCTGGATGACCTTGGCGATGAGAGTGAGAGTTCTGGAGGTGCGGTCGTCAGGGTACTCCTGCATGAGCCCGAATAGCGAGGGGGACATGATGGCGGGACACAGGAATCTCAAGAAGAGAGACGCGCTGATCAGACGCTTAGAGATGTCCGCCTGGTGACCACGGGATACACACTGCTGTCTCCATGATGAAAACACTTCCTTCAGCTCCCTGGGAAACACACTGGAGGGGGAGAAGGGGAAGGTAGAGCAGAGGGGAACGAAGATAAGTAGAGGAGAAGAGGTGAATGAGAGGAGGTGATGGGAGAGGAGCAGAGAGGATGAGAGGATAAGAGAAAGGAGGATAGTTATGTTAAATGGCCAGTAGAGGTCAGAGATGAGCTTCAATAACAGAACTGTTTTGGGGTTTTTTTGTTTGTTTATTCAAAAGTGACTGGAAGGTTCCCAGTTTGAAACTGGGCTCCACAGAGTTAGTGTCCTTGAGCAAGACAAAGAAAAGTGCAGACGAACTGGAACCAGAACACTCTCCTGGCTGAAAATGTCCTACCAGACAATGTATGTTCTGTTTGTTTAAGAGCTGGAGAGGGAGGGAGACCCCTGATACTGAACAAACACTCTATAACAAAGATTACTATCAGATAATTGTGAACGCATTGAGGGATTACTATGTAAACCAGATAGGGTCAAATATGGAGTAAGAGTAAGACACCAGTAGAAGTTATGCTAATGAGCATGAATGAACGTTTCCTTATGATGATCTACAGTCTTACCAGTAGGAGTTGATGACCTTGCAGAAGGCCAGTTCACAGCACATCTTCAGGTTGCTCTGGTGCTCAGACAGGTCACTGCTGGAGCATTTTCCTGGGTCCACCTCACAGTTCTCATCTGACTCGTAGAGAGCCTTGATGAACTCCCCTGTAGGGTGAGATGGAGAGACACGCCGCTACACCATGTTCTTCAAATGCAGCTACACCCAAAGATAGTGTTGTCTAACATCATTGCAGCATCAAAGCATTTGGTGTAAAAAATACTCAGCTCCATATGGGTATAAAAGGGTCAAGGACTGACAGATGTCATGTCAGTGGCAGTGCAATACAAGTATGACCCTGAATTTTAGCGTTTAAACAGACGTTATATAGATAAATTCCAAATATTATCAAACTATTAAGAGTCACCCGTGTGTTGTGTTGTGCCGTTGTGTGAAGACCCACATGGGCCGAAACGTTGTCATCCCTAAATAAAGTTACCCAGGTGTGCGAACTAGTCTTCTTTATTTTGTACATTATATTTTTTTGTTCAGCACCTGTACATTTCTCTAGAGATGTGCGTACTCTACTTTTGTTTCAACTACTTTGAGAAACCCTGGCATGTGGCGTTCGTCACACTGTCTGCTGCATCAGTGAGCTGTAGTTCTACTCACCCAGAGCGTCGTGAAGGTATTTCTGTCCCACCAGTTTGAGGTATTCCTCGATGGCCTTGGTGGCCAGTGTGTTTTCTCTGAAGATGAGAACGTCATGGTCCGCACAGCGGTCCACCTCCGCCATCACCAAGTCTGTCAGGAAGTCCTGGGGAGAGGGAGGGGCAAGGAAGAGGATAAGGGAGGGGAGGGGAGAAGAACAGAAGGGAGGGGAGGGGATGGAAGGAGAGGAGACAATATAGGAGGGGAGGAGAGTCATTAAAGCTATTGTTTCTTGCATTGCATAGCTCTTGGTTGATCTTTATTGGTCTCACGGGGGGAATGTGTGTTTTGGCAAGCTTGTTTTAACATTTAATCGAACCACACTCCTATCTATAATGCCTCCAAGTGAAAAGTGCATTTACAATCAGTGATCATAATGGTAAGAAGTTTACCTTGCCGGGATAATGGTAAGATGTCCTGTATATTCTTACTAGGAGAAATTATATTTCAAGAATTCAACAGCTTAATTTCTTAAAAAATTATTTAAGTTTTAAAAACATACTATTGGCCGTTATAAAGATGCCTTCCACAAGTAAATCTTGTTTTTCTGTGGCAACTAGACTACAGTAAACCACCATGCAGTATGTAGCTAACCTTTGCTCGTCCAGTGCTCTGCAGTATGTGGACCAGAGCGCAGGCCATCTCCTCTTTGTTCTTGACGCTGATGACCGGCTCCAGGACCGAACACAGCATGGTGTAGTTGTTGGTGATAAACTCTGCAAACTCCTTGTACTGTTCCATAGGCAGTATGGAGATGGTCTGGAAACGACACTTGATGCGGATAGAAGGCCCACCACCTGCAATGATGATGATGAAAATAACAACAACACTATTGACCGAAGGTAGCTAAAGTGAACCTTAACTCATTGACTCCGGCCGTGTGGCTACGGGGACTGATCATAGATCAGAAGTTCCATAAATCAGAAGTCCCATTAGTCCAAACACGCACTAGAAATCCACTACCAGCGCTGCCAGTGGAACTTAAGTTGTATGGAATACTTGCCATTATATAGTGGTGTCAACTGTATTAATTGATGGCCAGAGTCCTGTGGTGGGAGTTCTGCTCTGGTTTTGGTCAGAAGTCCTGGTCATTTTGGGAGGATCACTGGGGCCATGCAGTGAAAGTAAATTAATTCACAAAAACGTAATTCGTATTGTTGAATTATTTCTGAAATATTAGCACGCCTTTTTTCATTTTTGAACAAACTCTCACATGGAACCACTTTTTGGGTGTAGTGAACACAAAATACATAGTTCCGTGATAGAGAAATTTTAGAAATGGGTCAACAATACAAAGGAAGTTAGTTTTTTGGATTAATTTACTTTTACTGCGTGGCCCCAGTGACCTCCACAAAATGACCAGAGCTACTTGATATCCCACCAAAAACAGTGCAGGGGACTCTGAACATCAAGTAATACAGTTGACACCACTATATTAACTTAATGGCAAATATTTCATACAACTTTACTTCAAAAAAATCTGAACCTTTAAGCCCCGTTTCCATGCTGCAACGTGCTCACTGTTATGGTGAGGGTTATGGTGGCAACAATGGAAGGTCGGAATAATGACATGGCACCGTGGCTACCACTCCAACAGGATGTACATGGTATTTTAGTTTGAACCCCCTCAAAATCACCACTAAGTGCATTGTTTAGCTTGTATCCTAGAGTTTCTATGTATAGACTCTAGGTTCTAGATAGGTGCATGGTTTACAGTAGTAGCTGGGACACTACAATCTTTGCGATCAACGAGTATGAAACAGAGTGGACACTGGACATGTTGCATCATTTTGCTTTTAAGTGTCCCATGCCTCGCCCGATGCTTCATTCAATTTGACACGTTCCCCCTGGATGTTTTAGGTCCTGGTGTTGTTATCATTTGAGTGGAATGCACTCTACTTCAACCCTAGCATCTCTGGTCTGGTGGGAATGTTGGCAGAAAATACATCCCATATACAAGCTCAAAAGAGCAAACCTTAACAGCTCTCAACATGTCGCTTTCGTGATACATTAAGAGCTGGTAGCGCCACTATTTTCAACATTAAAACAAATAATTATAATAATCTTCATAAACAAAAGTCCTATAATGACATGTCTAAAGTAGGGATTTTTAGGGAATAGGGATCTTTTAACTTCTTTCTTTGTTTTAAAACAAAGGATTATTTATAACCCTGAATCTAATCCTAGAGGAGGCAGTGTTAACCTTTGATCTTGCTGGTGGTGGGTGTGCTCACTGGGTACCACTTCTCCACGAACTGTCGTCCCGTCACCCCGGCAACAGGGATGTTGACCAATCCCACGTAGTTGTTCTTATCCTTTTTCTTCTTCTTGTCGCTGTTGAGGTTCAACATTTAAGAATCAGTATTCAATATTCAAGCATCAAGATTTCTTATTTAATCATGGCGATTCAAGAGAAGAGGACATTATTTCTGTATCGCTGGAGATCACAGTAAAAAGTACATTTACAGTAAATCTGTAGGTTTTCATGAATGGTAATAAAATGGTTGTAATAATCAAAGCCTTTTAAGGAGTGGTGCATCATCTCTGTTCATTGATCACATCATTATGAGGCCACACACACACACACACACACACACACACACACACACACACACACACACACACACACACACACACACACACACACACACACACACACACACACACACACACACACACAAGCAAATAAACAAGCAAATAAACAATGACAAAGTAGGAAGTTAAAGGAATGCACTGGGGTCTATGGGAATTTGTCACTATTTGGACTTACATGATCCACATGAGCTGTGCTGCATTCTGCCTCCTTCATTAGCACAACTCTCAATACAAGACTGTGGTAATAGTTACCTGTCGCGGTACACGTGCACAGTGACGCTGCGCACAGCAGGCAGTCCGTTGAAGTCAAAGTGCTCTCCCCAGAACAGGCAGTCGTGTCGAGGTTTGCTTGTAGTGCGAGCAAAGAGCACGTCGTCCAAGCACAGCTCGCAGAAGTACTTCTTCTTGGGTGGCAGGTCCTTGGCCTCAATGATCCACAGACGGAGCATGTTCTCTGACCGGCGGCAATTATCCTGAGGGGGGGTGGCATGGAGAGAACCAGACACTTGATTTCTGATGTAGACATACAGCCTTTGTTTTGTTTATTTTGTTTTGTGCAGTGTGATAAATATCACCCTCCTCATCTCCAGTGTCAATAACGAAACGTTCTGTGAGTGAGTGAGTGAAACTGACAGCATCATGGACATCTTTCTGATGGGTTTTGGATGACGGTCAATGTATCTATCGCTCATGAATTATACATTGAATTACTATGGCTACTTTTGTTCTCATAGTGTGGTGAGGACTCCACCACGACTATTTTCATGAGAATGATTTTTAAAACGGCATAATCGAAGCACAACTTTTGGTGGAGTTCGAACCACAACTTTGGTGGCTTAGTTATTGTTACCGTGGTTTGTTGTGGATGGATGCCACTTTACTTTGCATTGTTTTGTATTGGATTATACACTAAGCGAGTAAGCCTTGCCAAGTCACATGGGCCATAGTGCAGGAGCATATCTCCTGTTGCGAGAATACTGTTGCTTGCTAAGCAACAGATTGCTGATGTATTTAACAGCACAGCATGCAGCCAGAAATGGAGAGACAGAGAGGGATGATGTTTAAAAGTCACCTTGTTTGGTTGAACGGTCCGTCTCAGGTTCTCCATCCATTTGTCTCTCTCCGACGCTGAAGCACAACTGAAGCACTTACTGCCGCCTGAGTACGTCACCTATACACCACACACACACACACACACACACACACACACACACACACACACACACACACACACACACACACACACACACACACACACACACACACACACACACACACACACACACACACACACACACACACCATGTTGATTTGCTATATTTATGCTTTAGTCTTACTTACTAACATTGAATGTGTCTGTGTGTTGAGTGCGTGTGTATGTGCATACCTCAAAGCAGTAGTCCTGTCCCAGGATGCTACTGTGCAGAGGTTTAATGTAAATGTCCTCCTCCATGTTCAGGTCCAGTGCCTCCACGGCACTGCCTGGAGACAGCAGAGACTCATGGGAGCTGGACTCCTTCAGCTTGGGTAGTGCCCGCGACCTGGAAGAGACGCCCGCATGTACGCACACACACACGCACGCACGCACGCACGCACGCACGCACGCACGCACACACCACACACACACACACACACACACACACCACACACACACAGACATTGGAGGAGCCGTGTTCACACGAGATACGGTTACAGAGCAAAGAGAAAGTGCTGTAGATCAGTGGTTCTCAAACTGTGGGTTGGGGCCGCCTTGAGGGACCTAAGAATATTCAAATGGACACCCAGGTCCTTTTGGTGCCGTGTGTACACATATAGACCTGTAAAGGTGGTTGCACATCTGAAATCCACAAAAAGTATTTTTTCTTTGCAGAAGAGTGCAATACTCTGTGTGCTCTTGTGCTCTTCCAACAAGATGATCAACTTCTCCACCGAGACGGTGTTGTCGGAAAATACTGTAAACCAAAACAAGGACCTCCAGCAAATTAATTACAAATTAATACAGCCCTTATAACATGGAGCTAAGAGGTTTCTGGTCCACAGCATCGATGTACAACAGCATAAACAACAACACCCAATAGCAGTGCTTTCATCATACAGGACAAAATAATAGGAAAAACTGACAGTAACCATGTCAGATAGTGTCCTTACAGTAATTAACTGCTAATTAGTCTATTGAGCGAGCAAAGCAACCTTCCTGTGTCTCATTATAAATCGTTTTTAATGGCCAAAGCCGGATTAAGTACTATGCAGTGGTGGGGGAAAATGTACTGTGCTTTTTCTTGTACACTACATCTCAGAGGCAACTATTGCACTTTTACTCCACTACATGTATTTGAAAACTAGTTACTAGTTTGTGTAGATTTAGATTATTATTACAAAATATACATTACATATCCACAACATGGATATAATATTATAAGGATGTCCCGATCAAGGAACTTTCATTAAGTGTCCAGAAAGGAGGCTTGGCTTGTCAGATATACTACCTTTGTGCAACTTTTTGATTGTCAATTTAACAAACAACAAATAACACATCAAACCCACACATGCGTACGCGCGCACACACACACACACACGCGTACGTGCACACACACACGCGCGTACGTGCACACACACACAGCAGTTAGATGTCCGCTGGGGATGTGACCTGCGTCATTGTGATGGATACACAGGTCAGGCAGTGAAGGAAAACAGGAGAGAGGAGAGGAGATGTGATGAGAGGAGGAGAGGGTGTGAGAGGGAGGACAGGATAGAGGATACTAGAGGAACGAGAGAATAGGAGAGGAGAAGGGAGGAGAGGGGGAGGTGATACCTACGATAAACAACCACACAGCCAGGATACAGCACCTCCTCCCCACAGCATCTCAGCCCGGCATCTTCACCTCCTGCTACTCCTCCCGTCCTCCACCCCTCCTCCTCCACCTCCTCCTCCTCCCCGTCTCTCTCCTCATCCCTCTCTCACTTCCTCTTAAGGATGAGAAGCGTCAAACTCAAGAGCTTTCTCCTCACAGCTGATAAAAACTAAAAAAAAAAAAAAAAAACATCTAGTGGAACGGACCAATCGCCTCAGGCCCCTGAGGGCGTCGCCATAGTGACATCCCCCCTGAGGGAGAGGCGGGCGCTAGGCAGCCGAGTGACGCAGGGTGACACCCCGCGTCAGGTGACGGGGGTGACACAGCAGGGAGACACACATGCACGTCCGCACATGCACACGCATAGACATGTGTGTGCTCAAAAACTATACTTGAGGGTCATTTCGTCCTCACAAGTATACTGTAATAATACAAACAAGCTTACAAACATAAGCGCACATGAAAGCATATGCACATGGTGCACGCACACCGGTGGTGGAAGAACTGCATGTATTCAGTTTCTTTTTACGCATCAATGCCACCGTGTAGAATACTCTGAAGTCCTGTTTTCAAGATAAATGCTACTTGAGTAAAGAGTACTGGCATAAAGCTTTACTTTAAGTGCCAAATCTAAATGTACTAATTATGCAAACGTCTTCTTGGATCCAAAATCAATTGCTTCAGTGTGTGCCTTTGTTTAGTAGAATGGATTTTTGCAGAATCATACATTATTTTTTTGGCTGCCAAGCTGTGTAATTACCTTTATACACAAAGTAGTCCCTGTCCTTTAAGTATGATTCGAAACAGTACTGCGCCAAGAAAGTCCCACCCAGTTCTCCAGTCTAGTCTAGTAGTATGTTGTGGTCGACCGTGTCGAATGCAGCACTGAGGTCTTGTGATACTGAGACTGAAATTCTACCACTGTCTCTCTCTAAGTGGATGTCACTGAAGACGTCGGTCTTCACGAGAGCAGCCTCGGTGCTGTCGTATGGTGCTTGGAAGATATCAAAGACGTTGAATGGTTCAAAGATGTTGCGATGTGACAGTAGTAATAAAATAGTTGTAGTAGTACTAGTACTAGTTAATGCATGCAGAGTGTGGAAGGAACACATTATTCCAACCAGTTCCCTTCCCCTCTATCAGGAACCCAGGTTGGCCAGGGAGAGGCAGTATAGAGACCAGAGTCCACTGTGTAGGATCTAAAATCTCTCTGTATAAAAGATGTGATTCCAGCATCCAGACGGGTCGATACACACAGAGAGACAGGAAGCTACTGGACTGAGTTACTGAAATATGATCAGACTTTAACAACATTACAGAGAGAAAGGTAGAGAGAGAGAGAGAGAGAGAGAGAGAGAGAGAGAGAGAGAGAGAGAGAGAGAGAGAGAGAGAGAGAGAGAGAGAGGGAGAGAGAGA
>CM076976.1:16385677-16460677 GCA_039105355.1 Benthosema pterotum
TAGAGCATTGCCCGTTGGCACTGGCCTGGAACGATGCAAGTTGGAAATGCATGCACCACCCAGTTTTTATTATGTTTGTGCCCCTTTTATGCCCTTATATGGAGTTTATTTGTTTCAGTATGCCCAAATATGTAGTATATGCAAATTATACATAATGTCAGAACATCATTGTGATGTCAGAACAGATTAGATCCACATTTGGAGCTGTCCAGAGCCTGAACAGGGTCCCTGCCCAGAGCCCAAGTAGAGGCTTTTGTATTGTCAGAATAGGCCAGATCCCCAGCCCAGGCTGGGGCACCGTCCAGAACCCTGGCAGAGGCTGTTGTGCAGATTCTGGACAACTGGTGTACTGACAAACTTGACTGCAGACACTGCACGTCCTGTGGTGGGTGGAATGCGTGTGTCAAATTGGTAGTCAGTGGGGAGAACAGTTTTCTAGTTATGTAGCTTACAGATGTATGTATATATGTATATGCACACAGAGACAAGGTGCATTTATATTTGGATGCTGAAATAGTTACATAAGCATGTTTTATTCCTGCATAAAACATGCTCTACCAAATGGTTGAATTGTCATTTAGAGGTAAAAGGCAGTGATGCCAAAATGATACCACGATAATATTTTGACTATTTATGATGGAAAACAGAGCAAAATAAAAACATTTGGGCATCCACTGTTGCTAATGGCTATAGATCTTTCTTTCTGTTTACACAGATGGAAACTAAATCATTGTATATATACATTATCGTGCAAGAAACTAAAACTTGCACTACTTGTACCATAAAGTGACAAACAACCCGTTTGGTAGAGCATGTTTTCTGAAAATTATTTAACCATTATAATTATTATTTTAATTGAATCAAGTTACATATTTACATTCAGTAACATCTCTGGGGTGGCAATATGCAGAATAAATCATCTCACCTTTGAATCTGTGGCAAAACAGAGCCTAGATGTCAGGAGTGATTTCTCTCTGTCTAAATTCCTCATTACCACCTAACTTGTAAAGCATGCTGTGTGAAGCCACAGTGACATCTAGTGGATATTTTTTGCATACTCTCCTCTACCGAATGGTAGAAATGGCTCAATCAGGTGGAATTCAGTTTGAGCATGGTTTCAATGAGAAATAGTGACTTAAAATGTGATCTACCAATTGGTCGAGAAAACCTATAAAGGGTTAATATTATCAGGCATAATAGATGTATTTATGTATCATCTTGCCTGTACTTTTGATCCCACAGAGAGAATGATAGTATTAATAGCTCCTATTTCAGAGCTTATGTAAAAAAGGACCAAAAGATGTGATGAACTAGCACTTATTTCAAAGTCCTCCTGTGCGTGTGTGAGTGTGTGTGTGTGCGTGCGTGTGCGTGTACGTGTGCGTGTGCGCGTGCGTGCGTGTGTGTGCGTGCGTGCGCGTGTGTGTGTATGTGTGTGTGGAGTTGTGTGACTTACAGACACCCAGACTTGATTTGAGGATACAATTAGATCACCAACTTATTTTGATGAACTGCAGAACATAGCCTGCCAGTCAACCAACTCTGGCCCAACTGGCAATGAATGAACGAGGTGCTCCTTGGTAAATGGTAGATGCCGCATTAGTGCCTTTATCCAAGGTGCTTTACATAGATAGTGCATCACGCACACATTAATACACTTATGGCGGTGGAAACCAACCATGCACAATCAGCACATCAGGAGAATTTGGGGGTTAATTGAGGGTGTCTTGCTCAGGGACACATCGACACTAACTCTGGGGGAGCCTGGGTTCAAACCTGCAACCTTGCGGTTACCTTGGCCTGGGACTGGAAGATTTAACTGTTGTTAAAATAATGAAGCAAATTCATATAGAGGGTATGCACATGCAAAAAGTGAGTGGTAAATCAACTGGCAAAATGTGTGTAAAATTGTTTAATACCACCAGATAGCACTTTTCAGCTAGAAAGTAGTATTTTGCCACTCAGTAGACAATAGGCACTCACACATAACTTTCCGGCTATGACTATGATGTAAGTGACTACTGGTAAATGGTGCATTTACAGTATATAGCGCCCTTATCCAAGGTGCTTTACATAGGTTGTGCATCACGTTCACCCATTCATGGCATCGGAAACCATGCAAGGCACAATCAGCACATCAGGAGCAATTGGGGGTTAAGTGTCTTGATCAGGGACACATCGACACTAACTCTGGGGGAGCCCAGGTTCAAACCTGCAACCTTGCGGTTACCTTGGCCTGGGACTGGGAGATTTAACTGTACCCTAACTGTGCCACCTGATGCATTTCTAACCCATGAGCTTATCTGCACAATTATCCGTTGGCCTTCTTCTCGCACAGGGGTTTTTAAGTGACTGTGAACCAGTGACCACCACCCGGACTAACAATCAACCTGGGGACCACCACCCTGGCTACTAGAAATCAACCTGCGGACCACTACCCTGGCTAGGATTCAACCCAGGGACCACGGTTACAGTTATTCCATTCTGTTACTCTATCCATCCTTCCAATAAAACTCAGACAGTACTGAGTAGACACATGATGAATTTATTATATGGGCACATTCGTTTCCCAAGAATGATGACTCAATCAGGCAAGCTTTCTTGAGATTCTAACATCATTTTATGCAGAATTTCTTAAAGAGCTGGTGAACTGAAAAATACAACAATACATACCAGAAAAATGAGAAAATGATAACTTTTGTGTATTTTTAATTAACTTTTTGAAAGATTAGCAGAGCAGCTAGGCTCACTCCCATTAGGATCAATAGTAACAGAATAATTTATAGAAAATCCTCTGTTTGTGAAAATGAAGGAGAAGCATTTAAAGTTTTATCATTTATCAATTATAGTTGTTAAGTGTGTGAGGTGTTTTCTGGGTTTTGTAGTGCAATCACCACTGCAGTTAGTTCATGAGCTTTTTAATTAATAAATCAAAACCAAAACGAATCAATCACTCCAAAAGTCATGGTAAATTTTGTGTTAAGAACTACATAAAAATCGATTATAATTCCTGAAAACAAAAACGTGCTGCGTGATGATGCATCCCTTATCACATCAATAAAAGCCAAAAGAAAGCTGTCCTGTTTTTTTTTTTTTTCATCCCATTTCTGACTCTGTCCTCCACAATTACAGGTGTCTTGATTACAATCAGACATACTAGGTTACA
Organism: Benthosema pterotum; assembly: GCA_039105355.1. Lineage (NCBI taxonomy): Eukaryota > Metazoa > Chordata > Actinopteri > Myctophiformes > Myctophidae > Benthosema > Benthosema pterotum. Next base: position 16,388,844 of record CM076976.1, read on the forward strand.
AGGTGACCATCAACAGAGCTTCTGTGCTCCAGACTGTATGACCAGAAGAATTTTGACATTTATAATCTGAACATGCAAAGTGTGTAGGCTGTATAGCGTCCATGTCCAGAACTAGATAGTTGTGGCAATGATTCACTGCCATGTTAAGATCCAATCAAACAAAAGCTGTACTATTTGTTATCAGCTTGAAGTGCCCAGGATGCTGCAGTAAAGAAAACAGTAGTGTGTAGTGTGACAGTCAGTCAAATCTCTCTTATGGGTCTTGACCTGATACGTTTGGGAACCGCTGCTGTGGCCTATATTCATGTTACTTTATTGTGATGAAATCAACACGGTGTGTGTGTGTGTGTGTGTGTGTGTGTGTGTGTGTGTGTGTGTGTGTGTGTGTGTGTGTGTGTGTGTGTGTGTGTGTGTGTGTGTGTGTGGTGCTGGTGATTGATGTCCTGTTACAGAGCACAGATAAGGGCCCATATCGCCCAAATCCAGTGTTTTGTAGAGGAGGCTCTGCCTCCATAACTGGAATACATTCATCACAGCGGAAGCACTGAGCATGCTCAGTCAGCATTTATCAGCACCAACGAGGAAGAGAGAGAGAGAGAGAGAGAGAGAGAGAGAGAGAGATAGAGAGAGAGGGAGAGGAGGGGGTACTTTGTGAAGTACTCTATCAAGTTTCCCCCAGTCGAGGGTTTTGCTGGCTCTCTGCAGCCCTGCATGCATCACAATGCACAGAGAGAGAGAGAGAGAGATGCACCTAAAGAGAGAGGGATAGGGGGAGAAAGAGGTAGAAAGATGGACAGAGGGGGGAGGGGCCCAAACCCCTCAAACTTCCTTCATGCACGACTCTATTGGGAGATCGAAGGATGGATCCATGACGATGCCTTATATCATTACACAGCTTTAATTACACATTCATCAGCAGACCACACAGCAGTTATGTAATGACAATAACTGCCTATTACACGGATATTACCACTTTATCATCTGGACATTCATGTGTAATTAATGAGTTGTAAATGAAAATGCCAAGCTGAGCGGCCGTGCCCGCACGCACACACACACACACACACACACACACACACACACACACACACACACACACACACACACACACACACACACACACACACACACACACACACACACACACACACACACACACACACACACACACACACACACACACACACACACACACACACACACACACACACACACACACACACACACACTCCATCAGCATTAATATTAAAATATGAATAAGGAGACCTGGAGTTCAGGCAAGGGCCAAACGATAATAGATAAACATCAAGACATGAAAGAGCAATTACTGAGAAGATGACAGAGAGGCAGACAGCCAGAGAGATAGGCATGGCAGACAGACAGACAGAGGCAGATAGACAGGTGGACAGGCAGAGAGACAGAGACAGACAAGTAGTGAGGCACATTAGGCAATAAAAAACACAGGCAAAACACACATAGGCAAACAGACAGAGTGACATACAGACAGACACGCAGACATACAGACAGACAGGTACCTCGGTCACAGGTGTTCCCCATCATCTACAGGAAGGAGTACAGACATAAGGAGTCAAGAGAGCTGATTGGTGGGGAAAAAAAGAACCACAGGAACCAGTCCGGCGGTGTCAGCCAATGGGAACGTGCGTCTCCTCATTTAAAAAGCGTCCCGTCATGTAGTCCACACATAGAGGCGCTTGGCCCGCCCCCCTTCCCTTCTCCACGTCGTCGACCAATCAGCAGTCAGCGATCATCTATCTACGACCATGGCTACTTCAAGCGACTTCACAGCAATCGACATTGCTATTATTTGAAATCCAAAACACCTGCCTCGATTGCGATTAATGGGCGATTATTTTACTGTACTTTAAATAGCGAAAATAGCAGATCTAAAAGCTCACAACGCGTTCGCACTGTGAGCTTCTCGATCGGCCATTTTCACTATTTCCTCGAGCCGGCATCGCAAGACAAAAATAAAGCAGTGAATCGGACAAAACGATGCAGTTGCTAAATAAAATAATATAAAAAAATAAATTTTAAAAATAAGAAACTATTATAATTTTTCGCTTTTCGGATATATTCGAGAGGAAAAAAATCCCCAGCAAAAAAAAAAAGCTTCTTGAGAATTGGGTTATGAGTGGGATTTACTGGTCATAAGTGTTGAATGGTGCAGCCCTACAGCGCTGTGTGATGCAGCTCATTCTAAAGCTTCTCTGTGTGTGTGTCCTTAAAGCGTTTATCCTATCAATGACTGCTGTGCTTTCTCTCTCCCTCTCTCCCTCCCTCCCCCCTTCTCTCTCTCCCCCTCTCTCTCTCTCTCTCTCCTTTTCTCTCTCCCCCTCTCTACCAGAGTCTAGCAGTCTTTCCGTATGTCTTATACTCTCTCTGCAGTTGCTCTCTCATCCTCTTGCACCTTCCCTCTCTCATCGTCACACTCAGCCCCCTCCCCTCACTTGTTCTCCCTCTCTTTCTCTCTCTCTCTCTCTCTCTTTCTCTCCCCCCTCTCCTTTTATCTCTTGTTCCCCCCTAGCTCTCTCTCTCTTTTCGTCCCCCCTCTATCTCTCTCTCGACCGTTCGTTCCCCCCCTCTCCTCTGTGCCAGGCTGCGCTGCACTGCACTGCTGTAGATGCAGTGATAGTGTGTGTGCCTGGGTCTATGTGTGTGTGTGTGTGTGTGTGTGTGTGTGTGTGTGTGTGTGTGTGTGTGTGTGTGTGTGTGTGTCTGTGATGGAGCGCAGAGCTACAGAATGGACAGACAGACAGGTAGGACATACAAAAAGCGACATAATGACAGACAGACAGTGGAGACGGGTAGACAGTTGTGAGGATAATCACTAAAAGTGTTTCACCTCAGAGACATTGATGTAGGACACGACACTGGAGGCTGAACTATTAGTGGGAGAGAGAGAGAGGAAGAGAGAGAAAGAGAAAGGGGGAGTATGAGAGAGAGAAAGAGAGAGGGGGTGGAAGAGAGAGAGAGAGGGGGGGGTGTGAGAGAGAGAGAGAGAGAGAGAGGGGGGGAGACGAGGGAGAGGGAAAGGGAGAGAGGAAGAGAGAGAGAGTTAGTAGGTAAGTAATGCCTCTGTGTGCGCGTGCATGTCAGTGTTTGTGTGGGTGTGGGTGTGTAAGAGAGAAACAGAGAGAGAGAGAGAGCAAGAGAGAACGAGAGAGAGAGAGAGAGAGAGAGAGAGAGAGAGAGAGAGAGAGAGAGAGAGATGAGTGCAGCTTGTTAGTTAGCAGGACGGTATGTCTGAAGTTGTCATTTAAAATGACTAATGAGAAACAAATTGTCTCAAATGCACCTGGTACATTCCAACAGCTAACGCTACAGCCGCCACACACCTGACCTGATGGAGGGATGGAGGGATGGATGGATGGATGGAGGGACGGAGGGATGGAGGGAGAGATGGATGGATAGAGGGAGGGACGGATGGATGGATGGAGGGAGGGATGGATGAAGGGAGGGAGTCCACAGATTTCGATAGGAATAGAATGAAACAAAATTCAATAGGAAACTGATACTGTTGTATTGCAATGCAGGAGGCATTCAAGGCTCAGACCTACTTAGCTGAGAGAGTGATGAAGCAGCATCTCCCCAATATATACTGCACCATAGTAAAAACAGGTTTCATTAACGCTTGAGATTTCAATAGATAGTACCTTCATAGTACCTTCACTTAACAGCACTGCTGAATTCACCTTAAATCACACTCACCCTCTATGTTTCCGTATAATCCACTACATTGCATGTAGTGCATTATACAGTGCATGAGTTACGTTGACTTGGCTCTACCCCAAACATGAGATTGTACCATAGATCAGCTATTGTTGGCTAAAATCTTCCTCAGAATTGGAATGCTATAGGAAGGTTTAGGTGGTTCATGTAAGAACTGGAGCCAACTCCAGTACCAACAGCAACTGTTGGTCCTGGACCCCCTGTCGCTGTATTGTTAATTGCTGGTTTGCAGTTTGGCAGCCAGCATCTACCCTGGAATGATAAGACTAATATCACAGATATTAGTCTGGAACTTTGGTGTGAAAGATTTATTTCCAAGGGGTGGTTACAAACAGATTCCAACATTGGGGCACAAAAGTCTCACTTGAACGGTGACTGGGGTGAACCAAATGTAATTCAAACTGAGGAGAGCCAGACCAATCTCCCCATGTAGGCCTGGGGCAGATTTGTCTGGTTTCCAGGCTAGCCAGCGGCAGCAGTGATTACTGTGATGTCTAGTTTGTGTGAGAGAGCAGAGGAAGTGCTTTGAGATGAATTATTAATGAACTGCCTTCACCTCCCATCAGGATCCACTGCATAACACAGCTAACCTGATGGACACACATTTTCTACTTGCATAAAAGTAGCAATACTGCAATCACACCTGCCTGCAACTGTCAACTTTCCTTCAATGCTGGTGATCTGCTCAATGGTATGGGGGGCTAGGTTTTCGGTTCACTTTCGGTAAGTTAAATAATGGCAATAAAAAATAAGGAACTTCTAGCTGTGAGGCGACAGCACTACCAACTGTGCCACCATGCACCTTAAATGGTTTAGGTTTAGATACACATTTTGGCAGGTACCGATGGAATCATAATGCCTGATTTTACACTTGCTTGCATGTTGGAAAATAGCCAGTTGTGAGTTGGTAGATTTGCGTGTCAGAACGCTACAACGGGGTGTGTGTGTGTGTGTGTGTGTGTGTGTGTGTGTGTGTGTGTGTGTGTGTGTGTGTGTGTGTGTGTGTGTGTGTGTGTGTGTGTGTGTGTGTGTGAATGTCAGAAATGTGAAAACATGCAGACGCATCCGTTACGTCCAATCACAACTCTGTAAATAATTTATCTGACAATCATATGGATGCAGGAGTAGAATGTAAATGAATTTATGAATGAATGAATGAATGAATGAATGAATGAATGAATGAAGTATTTTGTTCTTTTCAACAAGATTCAACTTCTCAGTGAAGACCATGTCAGTGACAAAACAAAAACATGTATGGTGGTGGCTCTGCATTACAGCAGACAATTGTTCATGTCCAATCAACCATAACGATCAGTTATGATAAACAACATTCCATTCTTTACCAGTTTAAGAAGCCTTGATGATTGCGGCATCATCAAGAGAGAGACAACAAAATATGTTGATCATGAATTAAATAAAAACAGACAGACAACCCTCCCCCCAGGGACCAATGATGCCACAGAATCCATATTTGTGCAAAATATCATACGACTGCAACTGCAATACACCATTAACAACAAAAATGCAACCTATAACATGTCCTTGAGTCTATCTGCACTCCTAAACCATATGGAAGAAGGTACCAATACTGTTCTATGTACAACAAGTACAGTTGGGATTATTTAGATCTCATACTTGCGACACCATCTCTAATAATAATAACTGTAAAGTCTCTAATCAAAATGCATTAACGTGTTGGTACTGTATATGTAGCGTATGCACTGTTACTGTGTAGTACAGTATAATACGGTACTGTGAGTACAACAACACATACTTATTGTGTTTATTATCTGGCAGAGATCCAGCTCGTTAACATGTCTAGACAGGAGAATTAATTAATTTCACTGTTCTGGTAAGTAACAGAATGCTCATTAAATTCAGCTGTACAGGACACAATGGTAATATTCAACCAGACTCATTTGCATAACAAAATATCAAGATTCTTTTGTGAGGATGAACTATTCATCGAAGAAAGTGGAAATCACAATCAGGAACAATCCAAATCACAGGCTGTTGTTAAGAGGAAGTTTTATTCTATTCTATTGTTTTAGGTAATATTTAGTTTCTGAATCAAGTACTCAAATATCCATTTCACCCTTGCATGTACAGTATATAGCCAGGGAGCCACAGACCCAAAAGCTAAATCCGCTAGTGGTGGATATTGCGTGCAATCTCACAATAGATATGTATCACAATAGAGAGGCCATACAATATGTATGGATATATCAATTTATTGATATATATCGACAATATGCTTAATGATTTATTCAAAATAATGGTTGTGTTGCACAAATACAATAAAATGCTCCCAGGCTCACAGAGATCTTTAGATTAATAAACTGTCTAAACATCCGAGAAAGTTAATGTTTAGGAAGGGATTGTTTTGCTACTTACAAGTCATTACAAGCCATTTATTGCCATATATCAATATAGAAGCCTCTCAATTCATATACCTATCGCCCAGGTGTTCAATTGACCTATTGCGATATCGATATATTGAATACAACACTAGTGTCCATGCCCTCAAGATTTACACCGCTGTGATCTATGCATAACAATATTTTGACAGCTGATTGCAAGGAGGATCCTCAGGCAGTGTGAAATTCCTAACAATTTGATGACTCCCCAACCACTTTAAATATAACCTTTTATCTGCCCACATAACCAGAGCACAAAAACGTGACTCAAGGACTTTCAACAATTGTCATTTGTCACTACAACAACACTCACGCCCCCATGAAGCGCGCGGTGCATTGTGTGCCTAACAGCGGTAGCGGTCTAAGTACAGTGACACAAGCAGCGACCCAATTACTGTAATAAGAAGAACAGATGTTATGCTCAACGTTTGGGTTGGCTGTCAGTTTCTCTATCCGTTAATAAGGCGGTGCAGCCATGCACACACTGCTCAACAGTAACAACAGTATACATTTACTGGAGTTCTCTACTATTTTCGGATACTTGGGGTGGCATTCATTCACTGCTAAATTACAAAGACAAATTATCCTGTCATTTTGGAAAAAAATGAGGTTTATAGGGCTTGGTTAATTCTTCAAGTACAGAAAGGGTGTGAAAATTGCAGCCTAACTTCTCTTTGAAATTAGCAGAACGAATGCCACATCAGGACCCAAAAATAGTAGAGAACTACAGTGAATGTATAATGTTGTTACTGTCAAGCAGTGACAGGCATTCTTATTAACGGATAGAGGAATTGACAGCCGACCCAAATGTTGAGCGTAACATCTATTTTACTAATTACTAATTACTTTTTTGTGGGTGTACAGTTGAATATACAGCATTCATTGATGTTAAAAAGAGAATGTTCTTTTAAACTTTTGAAGTATTTTTAACAGGATCGTCAGTACTTTAACTTCTACTTTAATTTGACTGAGTAATCTTTGTCCAGGAGTAAATACACTTCTACAGGAGTACTACTGCGCGTCAGTACTTTGTCCAGCCCAAGGTATTGTCTACCCGCTAATAAGACGGTGCAGCCATGTGCACGCATGGCGCAGCTGCGACTAACACGACTCACACACACACACGCACGCGCACGCGCACGCGCACGCACACACACACACACACACACACACACACACACACACACACACACACACACACACACACACACACACACACACACCACGCTGAAGCTAAATCAACATAATCACAGCCTGTAGTCTGGTGGTGTTTTTTTTTTTCAGTCAGTGCAACAGTTATCAACCTACTGTAAACTCTCAGAGTGCACTTATGTGAAACCAAATAGACTTTGGAGAAGCTAAAGTAAAGCAACTGTAACTGTGTACAGTACTTACATTAGTAGATAGAGAGAGATAGAGAAATAGAGAAATAGAGAGAGAGAGAGAGAGAGAGAGAGAGAGAGAGAGAGAGAGAGAGAGAGAGATAGAGAGATAGAGAGATAGAGAGATAGATAGATAGATAGATAGATAGATAGATAGATAGATAGATAGATAGATAGATAGATAGATAGATAGATAGATAGATAGATAGATAGATAGATAGATAGATAGATAGCACACACAGGCAGGCAGGAAAGCAGACAGACAGACAGACAGACAGACAGACAGACAGACAGACAGACAGACAGACAGACAGACAGACAGACAGACAGACAGACAGACAGACAGACAGACAGACAGACAGACAGACAGACAGACAGACAGACAGACAGACAGACAGAGAAGCAGAGCAACAGGTTGTGTCAGGTTATCTTTTCTTTTTCCTCTTAGACGTGCCCATCTGTCCATTTTAAGTCAACACAGAGTTCTGATATTATCACCATTAAAACGAACTTACCCATCATTTCCATTGCTATAAATACAAGCTGGTTACATACTGCGCATTCCAAAGTGTTGGTGTGAATGAAGTTGAGGGTTTAGAGTGTGTGTGTAGTCCTGCTCATGGTAACAGCGGTGATTAAAGTAGTGTGTATTCTGAAATGTGTAGAGTATTGCTGCGTGTAACTGCTGTCAGTGTGGAATGCAGCGGAGCCACTCCACACAGCCCAGTCCCATTGGCTCCCAACACACAACAATACACTGCTTTCGTCAGCCAGACCCCCCCCCCCCCCACACACACACACGCACACACACACACACACACACACACACACACACTGACAGACGGAGAGAGGGAAAGAGACAGACAGACAGACAGACCGTTGCTCTGGCAATGGAAAAGCATTTGTATCTTTTCTCTTTGTACTTCTCATCTTGAACATTTTAAGTGGTGCAACCACTTCCTTAGCTTTGGGTCCACTGAGCAAGGGTGACACCATCAGGTGTCACTCACTGATGCACCACTCGCACAGGGGCAATTGAGTTAAATAAATAATATATAATATATATATTTTTAACACCTTTTCAGGTGAGTAAATGTATGATGGTAACTACCTCCAGTTCATAGCATCAAGAAGGTCTCTTAATAATGCTGGACTTTCAAGCACTAAATCACAGGTTGCATAGCCTGTCGATTTTTGCAAAAACGAAAAAGATCACTCGCTACTACCCAACACAAAGGCGGTTTTGTGGAATTTCCTACTTTCCCTAGCAGACATGTTGTGGATGCATTCCGAGCCCTAAAATGCAGTTTGGGCCAAAATGTAAAATGATAGACGGAGCAGATGCACGCTTCCTGGTTGAGCAACGTATTTACACTACATCGCCATCCCACGTTGCAGATCCGAATAGCACAACGTTTACTGGTTACTGAAGGTTCAATGCAGTCCTATGCCTAGTGGATCAGTAGTGCATTCGTGCTGGGATGGCGCCGTGGATTAAAAAAGTGTGGAAATGGTATTTGCGCCCGGTGCCACAAAGCAATATTTTCTTTCTTTATTAGCATATGCATCCCATACATGTCACAGAGGACCTCACATGGACAGATGACAAGTGAAAGTAAAAAACGGAGGTGTTTTCTTATTATTTTTCGTATTATTATAACGGAAAAAGTGCATATATAAGGGATTCTTTTTCAGAGACAAACACAGGAGCAACCCCAGGCCCTGAGACAGTTAATCATGACTGAGGTTTTAGATATATACCGGCTGTATAATTAATGCTGTTTCGGCAACACACCGGCTAAAAATACAGTCCAAATAACACTTTGACAAAGTGTGTGTTCTACCGCTCTGAAAATAACTCGCTCAGGAACAAGAAGACGGATCCAATTTCCCGCATGTCATCTTGGCTTTCACACTAAACTCTGCATGTCAAATCAAAACACACTGGAATGTAACTAAGTACGTTTACTCAAGTAGGCTACATTTTAAGATCATCATCCACTACGGGAGTAGATCTAAAAGCTCAAAACCCGGTCTTTCCAACAGATATTACATATAAAAGTATATTGAATCTTTTCTGTGACTGCCTTTCATGCTGAACTATGCCTGACAATCAAAACAAACTGAATGGATGCTACCACGTGTGCGTGCGCATGCATGTGTGCGCACACATGCGCACGCACACGTGGTAGCATCCATTCAGTTTCTCACACACACACACACACACACACACACACACACACACACACACACACACACACACACACACACACACACACACACACACACACACACACACACACACACACACACACACACACACACACACACACACACACACACACACACACACACAATCTAGTAGCCAATCTACAGATTGTGGATGGGCAACTGTAAGTATAAAACAGGCGTAACTGGAACTCCATATCCAAGTCTTTGAAAATCTTTTTTCTTGTTTGTTTGTTGTTGTTGTTTTTCTTACAATAAATCCTTTTTCCAGGCCTATTTTACATAAGAGAAGTACAATACATACTCAAGTTTCTCACCCACACTCGCATCTTACACGCACGCGCACACATTTACATTTAAATAAGACTTCATTCTCTGCTCAGAAAGCAGGTCGGGGGTGGAGTGGGGGTATGGGGGGGGGGGGGGTGGGGGGGGGGGGGGGGGGGGGGGGGGGGTGGGGGGGGGGGGGGGTTTAAGAGGTCAGAGCAGAATGAATCAACTCTTGGGTCATGGGGGTCTTCACCATCAGTGTTGCCTCGTCTGCTTATTATAAGCAACTTTGGGCCTGTTTTCTCTTGTAAATATTGGTAGTTGCAGATTGGGGGATAAGTTTTTAAATTATTTCTATTCTTGGGTCAAGGGCTTGTTTCTAAAGAGTAGTTGCTAATTTTGGGCATGTTTCCTAATGTTTCCTCACTATTTTCATCATTTTTCATTTGTTTGTCTCTGTCCTTCAATGCTATATTACCAGTCATTTCATGCTAAATAAATAAATGAATAAATAAATAAATAATCACATTCCCAAACCATTTTAAAACAATAAAATCGGGAAAACGCATGCATCGTTCTTTTTTCCCCAGCATTTTGCCGTGTTGTGAGGTTGTACATCTGCTTCAATGAGATGCAGCTGTTTAAAATCTGATCAATACATCAGCCTGAAGGAGGGGACAGGAACTGCTTGGAATAACGTGTTCCTTCTACGTGCTTATCCAACCAGGGAAACTCCCCCCTGTCAGGTGAAAAGAAGGCAACCTGAACTCCTCATGCATTGAAGGAAGCATGAGGCCGGTCCGCTGCCTCCCCAGGTTGGTGGAGGGTGTGTGCAGAGCCCAGAATCATGAGAATCACATTAGATAATTGATAAGTAATCTGAGTAAATGTACTCTCAGTTCAATTGGATCGGCTGGTACCATGGTAGTGAACAGAACAGAAGTTGGCGGTTGGGTGTTTTGAATGTGAAAGCCGGTTGGTTTACGGCTCTGCATGGGACACAACAATGCAACTGACCTCAGACCAGGCTCTGGGAAAGCCCACCTACTCACTCACACAAAGACGCTGAACTCAGAGTCCAGCAGACTTAGAATAGTTAGCTAAACACAAATGACATGACATGACAGAACTAGGAGGGGAAAAAAAACACACACATATATATATATATATATATATATATATATATATATATATATATATATATATATATATATATATATATATATATATATATATATATATATATATATATATATATATATATATACAGTGTATATGTAGGCTGTCAGCATTAAATACTGTAGTTAATCGCGAGTTAACTCAGCCATGAGTTAACTCGATTAATTTATTTAGTGCAGTCTCGCAGTGAAAACAAAAACCAAGTGGGCCCAGTTGGTTCAAATCCACCAAATGTAGGTGAATAATTGTTAAACATCTGCATTACTTAGGTTACTTTAAAATAGCGCTACACAATAAGAGAATGTAGAAAACATTCTACATAATGTGCATGTTCACTCCTAATGGTACCAACAACAATACAGCTTGGAATTGTGGACAAATTCTTTCATTTCATTTTAATAAATGTCATCAAATGGTGGTCTGTGGCTCAAATGCAGAATAAATAATGGACCTCAATATGAAAAATCTTGAAAAACACTCATTTAAGGTACATTTAGATTTTAGAACTGATAGAAAATATGCAATTACCGTAAATTGTGCAACTGCGCAACACAACTGAGAATGAGTGACAAATGCTAATTGCAATAACCTTGACCTCTGGGACAGCCCACCTACTCACTCACACAAAGACTGAGAACTGAACACTCTGTGTAGACGAGACAGAATCATCTTCATCTCCCAGCGTCCCTCCAATTTAAGTATCTATAGTTCCGGAAGCGGGTAGTATATCTTCTTCTTTTTGTTGTAGCGTGCACGAGCGATCCATTACTTCGTGGGGACATGAAACCCAAAACCATGGCCGCGACACAGGGCCATGACCTTTGGCCATTTAAAAAAAAAAAAAAAGCTAGTTATAGGGCTGCTAGCAGGGCCGGATCTAGAGGGGGGCAGGCGTGGGCGGAGCCCACCCAAACGTCCATCCTGCCCACCCAATGAAAGGTGGACACCAGTGGTTTTCAACCAGTGGTCTGGGGACCACCAGTGTTCCCTGAGAGAGTTCCAGGTGGTCCTCAGGCTAAATGGTGGAACGTCGGTTAACCAGATGTAACTCATTGAGAGTGTAAAAATGTAAAAATCATTTTTACTCTCTCGCGAGTTAAAATATTCTTCATCTGAATTAGCCCAACACACAACTAGAGAATGTAGAAGATTAATGGTCATTTTCATCTGCATGTTTGACTGTTTTGTTTCCCAAATCCAGCCTGGATTGTGGACAAAACCAAAAGAAATCTTTAGTTTTGGGGTCTGTGTGGCTAAAATGTCATCAAATGGTGGTCCGTGGCTCAAATGCCGAATAAATAGTGGGCCCTGGTATCAAAAAGATTGAAAACCACTGCTTCATATGAAAAACCTTGGAGTTGCCCACCCTGCCTTCTTCCAGCTCACCCTAGTAGGGCTGGCTAAATCCGACCCTGGCTGCTAGAGCGTTTGCACCGGTCCCCCCCCTCCTACACGCTGCATACTGTTGCCCTGAGAAAATGTCCCTGGGCCCACGTAGTATAGAGAGAAGAGTGGGGGTCACACACTGCCATGACCACCCCCCCTTGTGCTCCGCCAAGGACCCGGGCTGGACAAAAACAGGCTTGCTTTTGTCCTGTGCCCGAGACATTCCCAGGATTCAACCGTCCCACTCTGCAGAACACCACAGAGCCCCCCTCACCCCCGCCCCCCTGTCCAGTACTACCCACACCTCGCGGCCTAAATTACAGGCGTGTGCTGAGAGGAGACAACAAGGCCGTGTGGATGCAACATTTAATTATACCATGTCAGCTCACATTGTGTAGCTGAATATGAAAGCCTATAACTCCCGTTCCGTCTCACAGTAGTATGAACTGGCCTTTACAGTGGCTCTTTATCTATACCTCAGCCGCAATACCTTGTTGAGAGGAGTTCCTCAGAGATTTATTTTAGTGTATTTGTTTGTTTGTTTGTTTGTTTGTTTTTTGCTCTACATCAAAAATATCTTTGCTGAAAATACTAGCAGTAAATGTTCACACTGTACACTTCCTAATAATAATAATAATAATAATAATAACATTTATAATGAATACAAGTGATAAAACAGTGACATTTTCGGTTATGGACAGTAATTAATTAAAATCTCTGGCTTAGGCATTTGACAAAAACTAAGTAATCTCCATTAATTCAAAGCTTTATGGGGTGGATACAGTAATTGATAGAAAATATAAATTTGGGGGTGAACTACTTTTTAGGCATCATTTGAATTAATGAAAAAGCAGATCAACGTGTGTGTGTGTGTGTGTGTGTGTGTGTGTGTGTGTGTGTGTGTGTGTGTGTGTGTGTGTGTGTGTGTGTGTGTGTGTGTGTGTGTGTGTGTGTGTGTTTCCCTCCCTGAAATGAAAGCCAGACAGCAACTGTCTGAGGATTAGAGGACAAATGTAGCTCTGCTGACTGCTTTGATTAAACTGCTGACACACATGCGGGAACACACACACACACACACACACACACACACACACACACACACACACACACACACACACACACACACACACACACACACACACACACACACACACACACACACACACACACACACACACACACACACACACACACACACACAGCGCCAGACATTAATCCAGCACCTGAACTTGCTACTCCTGTATTGGGCGAGTCTGTCTGTGACCTTTTGACTGTGACCTTGTATGCCACCCACTGCATCTGCCCCCCCAGCCCACTCCCCTTTTACTTGCTCATTATGTCCTAAACTCATGTACTGTACACAACTGCTACTTTCACCTTTGATTTTGAAAGTCTTAATTTAGTTCTAGTTATTGTCTTTTGCGTAATTTAGTTTTAGTCATATTTTATTGAAACCTTTTAGCATTAGTTTGCATGAAACCTCACTTCTTGTAAACCTGTGAATAAAGTAGCACCAATATAGCTGGCAGATCTGCTATCTTGGAAAATCATGACAATTTGTGCAAATCTTTGAATATACTTGCAGCATACATAAAATCGAACATCGAAAAGGTATAACTCAAATTTGGGATGGTGATTGGAGGTCAAATCCATTTTATTTTGGGGGTCTTTTACATGAAAAGGTTTGAGAATCACTGATATTAGCCCAGGGCTGCCCACACTTAGGATCATACGGGGACTTGAGGGTGTTCCAGGGAGTACCTAAATTAGAGATAGTTAGGAACCAAATGAGTTCCATTTGTAGACTCTCAAAAATTAACATTGATTTTACAGAATTAATTTGGGGTCCCAGTGTTAGAAAATGCCTTTGAGAGGTGTCCTAGACTAAGACTAGACTAATGGATATTAGCACTCCTGATGCAACATTTATTTGCGACTAAAATGTTGTGTTTTGATTTTTTTTTCCTTTTTGTTTACTATTATTGTATTGACTGTACAGGACCCAAACGTAAATAAGGCCGCTAGGTCTTTTTTTTATCCTATTAGATAAATACTTGCCCAACTGTACTATGTACTGTTTTGCTATTTATTGTCTAATAAAATATTCAATCAATCAATCAAACTGGGGTCCTTGAAATTAATGTGTTTCAGAATCAATGCTAAATGTGTAAAAATCCTCTCTCCTCTTACTGTATTATGTTTTCAAATGGGGGTCGCGGCCTAATAAATATCGATCTGGGGGTCCTTGACACGAATACATCTGGGAACCACTGTCCTATGCACATTTCCTATTTGGCTCACCCATGCAGACTTATTTTGTTCCCATTTGAAAACAAAACGCCTGCAGTCATCGAGGCTACTGATTTAGAAGCAACATACCGTAGGTTTTTCAGAAAAACTGCTTAGGATTTAGAAGGCATTTGTAGAATTGGCCTCAGGTCTTAGTGGACTAAGAGTTTGGTTTTAGCTACTGCAGAGGTTTTGACCTCCTGAGTGAGCCGCAGGCTTGTTGGGTGTGTTTTGGTCACTCATGTTGAAAAACAGGAACCGCTGAGGAGGAATCTGGATTCTGTCCACACACCTAGAATAGCCTCTCGTGTTGAGCCAATGGTTCTTCACGAGTACAAAACGTTAAAGGCCACGGATTAAAGCCAAATAAAATCTCACAAATTAAAGTTTATTTGATTGAAATACATGCAGGCAGACAGACAACACACACACACGCACACACACATGCATGCATGCATTGTCCGCACTTGGGGGGGTTCCCTGTTCGATCGCCGGCTACCATTGTGTGTCAAAGTGTCCTTGAGCAAGGCACTGAACTCTGCTATGGTGTGTGCAGGGGTTCGTTATGTAATACTGTATTATGAATATTCTTACCTAGCACATTGGCGCTCTCTGGCTGGAAATCAGGGAACTGTCCTTCTGATGGCACACTGACAGTCCGCCGTAGGCTCCGCCCCTTAGCCGAGTCTGATTGGCTATCTGCCATATCAACCTGCAAGGTGGGGAAGAGGGGCATGATGGGTAAATGGTGGTACTGCACTATGGGTGGATGGAGGGACAACTACTTGAGGATGGGAAGTTTCAAGGTTGACAAAAGGTCAATAACAGTTCTAAAGGAATTATTGCTCTGCTTGCAAACAAGTAGGCGGACATGCATGGCCTACCCGTGTGCAAGGCGCAAGTTGGCAACTCGACAGAGTGCATTTCTCGTTATTATGTTTTACCACTGAGCTAGTAGAGCCTTCCCGCTTTCTCAGGGGTCATAATTTGCATGAAACAAGACAGTATACACAGATGAACAGGAAGACCAAATAAAGCCACCCCAATTATATCAATGATACTGTATCAATATACATTTCATTCACTAAAAAGGTTGCATAATTTGCTTTTAATTTGCATTAGAATAAAGCTTATGCTCAACAAAACCATGACAAAAAAGAAATTATAATTATCTAATTCCTTCATCATTAGACTGAATGGGATTGGAGGAGTTGATCACTCTGGGTTGTTCTCGGAATCTCAAAGGATCACCAGGTTGGCAGAGAGTGGCCTCTAGTGTAAACACTGCAGACAGCAAATATGTCAATGGCAGTCGAAAAGTACTGCACTATGGTTTCCCAAACTGTTTTGAAATTACATTTTCATTTTTCAATAAAAAAAGAATAAAGAATAAAACAAAATGTTCACAAATAAATAAATGTGACAGATTGAGAGTCACAGGGAGATAACACATTTCTCTTTTTGAACTCACCACCAGATGGGGACATGGTGCTGTGAGTGTGTATGCATGTGCATGTGCATGTGCATGTGCGTATGTGTCTCTAGGTTGATGTGTGTACCTGCTGGTCCTTGCTGATCAGTATGAGCTGGCTGTCGGTTAGGACGCAGTACTTCCTCTCCCAAACAGAGCTCTCCATCAACGGAGACTGACCGCATGAAAACCGGTGTGACGGGGCGCCTTTCACATCTACACACACACACAGAACACAAAGAGAGAACACAGGAATTAATCATAACAATAACAAGGTAAATCTGAAATCAGCGGCAAGCCGCAGCTCACCGCTCCTTGGAGCTCGCCACTCCAAGTGATGGGTCAAAAGCGGAGAACCAATTTCGCTGCGGTAACGTAGTGACAAATCATACGACTTTGACTTTGAAATAACAATTGTCTCTGTCCGGTGGAAACCTTGTATGGCCAAAGCCATACATTTACAATGATTAGGTAAAGAAAAGAAAGGGAACAAATAACCTGTGTTCCAATGGATCTAATGTACCATATTCAGTCACAAGTTGTTCATGCTTTTCATTGTTTCAATATTGATAAAGACACATGTACACCAACCACTTTAAAACATTTTTTTCAGAAGTTTGAAATGTTGATGCAATGAGATGCATCAACTACCACACACACTTTTCTTTATTGCTTTATTTCACAAATAAGAGAGAAGTGTGAGTGTGTGTGTGTGTGGGCGCGCACAGGTGTGTGGGGAGAGCGTCAACAAGAATTTTGGAGCAATTACTCAGAACTACAAATGTTCGAGAGATAACTGCATATTTAGACTGTTATAGAGTATAGACTGCACTACTGGTTCACAACATGGGGTCAACATGGGGTCTAGGGACTGGGTGTCCCCAGTTAATCTCATTGATAGTTAATCTTCCAAACAGTATTAGGCTACATGGAGAAGTAGAAGAAATGATCCTCAGAGCACATGGTCTCAGATAGATAGTGTGGGCCAGCAATTAGTTACATGGATTTTGATTTTGACTAATGCGACTTGAAGCACATTCAAATGGATTCTGAAATCCATCTCAGTCTGAATGTTGAACTGTCCTGAATTAACCAGCCAAGTTGCATATCAACACATTACAAAATAATCACATTTGTAGCTCATACAAATGCGAACAAACACAAGAATTTAGATCTAGAAGCTGAATTAGAGATGAGCTTGTAGATCTGCTATCTAAGGGGGTGG
Organism: Benthosema pterotum; assembly: GCA_039105355.1. Lineage (NCBI taxonomy): Eukaryota > Metazoa > Chordata > Actinopteri > Myctophiformes > Myctophidae > Benthosema > Benthosema pterotum. The sequence goes on from CM076976.1 coordinate 16,406,442, forward strand.
TAAAGCTAAGGAACAGTGCAGGGTGCTCATCAACCAGTAAGCAACAAGCAGCAGTAACACTGCACTTCACAAGTTTGTCCTGAAGGAGGGGCTGTGGTCTAGTGGGAAACACATTTGAGAGAGAGAGAGAGAGAGAGAGAGAGAGAGAGAGAGAGAGAGAGAGAGAGAGAGAGAGAGAGAGAGAGAGAGAGAGAGAGAGAGAGAGAGAGAGAGAGAGAGAGAGAGAGAGAGAGAGAGAGAGAGGGAGAGAGAGGGAGAGAGAGAGGGAGAGAGAGAGGGAGAGACATCAGTTTGAGTTAAACGCTGAAGGCAGCAGATTTAAACATGATTAAATATTGAACGGCACGCCGTGGTGGTGAGGTAAAATATAAATAATTGATGTTAAACTGGTTATAAGTACTGAGTCACCTTGATGATGTAATGACACAGCTGTTCACTTCACATGTGTGAAATGTGACTGTGTGTGCTTGCATGCATGTGTGCGTGCATCCGCCCGTGTGTGGACTGTGTGCGCGTTCATGCTACAGAGCAATAGCATACACTTCCTCCGTGTTTTATATTGGAGGGTTTGCATTTTTAACAGCATAACACAGTCGAGTAACTATTTTGGGACATTGACATTTCCAGGATCCACAACATAAGCTGGGCACAGTGTGGTTCAAATTCACAACATAAGCTGGGCAGTAGTGTGGTTCAAAATTCACAACATAAAATGGGCACAGTGTGGTTCAAATTCACAACATAAGCTGGGCACAGTGGGGTTCAAGTTCACAACTTAACATGGGGACAGTGTGGTTCAAATTCACATCATAAGCTGGGCACAGTGTGGCTCAAATTCACAACATAACATGGGGATGGTGTGGTTCAAAATCACAACATAAGCTGGGTACAATGTGGTTCAAAATCACAACATTATCTGGGCACAGTGTTGGCTCTTTTTCAAGACTTTCAGAAAAAGCTAAACTTTGAATTCTGACCATCCAGTCATAGCCAGTTATTTAGTTAGTTACGAAAGCGGTTCCGAGCGGTTCCAAAAGTTAATTGACTACATATTACAGTGATATACACCTTAAAGTTCCCTAAAAGTCAACTGTATGCTGGTCGTCGTAACACCAAACTGGGTGGAAGGCACTAGTGATTTCCAGAAAAATCCTCACCCATGCCAGCAGGCCTAAGTAGGGCTGCATGCTGCTAGGGAAACACACTGTGAAAATGTAATGCATCAACAAAGTGCTAATCAGGGTGGTGGAACCCCAGTTCAAAAATATGGTTATTTTAGCAATTCACAGTTCAACTTCAAATATGGTTATTTTGGGGCATCTCAAGTTCAAATGTTTATGTTGGGGGGGATCCCCAGTTCAATTATGGTTATTTTTGTGTGTGTGTGTGTGTGTGTGTGCGGGGGGGGGGGGGGTCACAGCCTGAAAAGCTTGAGAACCACAACCACTGATGTAGACGATGGAATATGGACGTTTCGGTCGTCACATTAATAGCCATTCGGCGGCCGTGTTGAGAAGGAACAGATGGGTGAGCAAAGGGAACAAGTGGGCCCCGATTCACTGAACGGTTTGAAACCCGCAGGCCTATCGGCTATTTCCCTGTCATAATATCCTGTAGCAGGGGGCCTTCTGTAATTACATTACACAACTGAGTGTAGGGCTTAAGTGGTGAAAACACTGGCTTTACACATAAACCCCTTCTATCTACCCAGGCTGTCCAAGACCAGGACCTTTCCCCATCCTGCTGCACTGCTGTTCCCATTAGGCAAAGACCTCAACCTCTCTCTTGTCCTAATTCTAACTCTAATAATAAAAATAAAAACACAAACTTATAATAAATAAGAAAACCAACAGTTCTCTTTGGGTTTCTGGCATGTTTCAGAATGACATTGCAAAAAAAGAGCCTCAATAGAAGACAATAGAAGGCTTCTTGGCAAATGGTGCATTTTTCATAGCAGCTTTCTCCATCGCAGTTGTCTTGTGCATTACATTGGCCTATTCACACACTGACAGCACCAAGCTGTCCATCATGAGCAGGAAGGGCCGTGTGAGGTCTACATACTGTACTGTACACAGTGTCCACGTCCCTTTTCTATTGGTGTGGTCATTTTGACAGCAAATTTGCCTTTTGGATTGGCAGGGAGGTGACAATTTAGTTTAGCCAAGGTTAATTTGAATAAAATGTCATATTTTGGTCGACTGAATATGCACGATATTTTCCAGCCGACAGAGACACTATGGAATGTAGCAACCACTGCTGTCAAATGCACACACCATTGTGAAACATCACATCACACCTCCGATTCCGCAAGGACACACACAGTGCACAAACACACATTGTATTGAGACACTCAATGTACACACACACACACACACACACACACACACACACACACACACACACACACACACACACACACACACACACACACACACACACACACACACACACACACACACACACACACACACACACACACACACACACACACACACACACACACACGAGAGGCGTTACTGTGGCATGTATAAAAACAACTTGGTGTTAATGGTGGATATTCACACGTCAATATTGCGAGATGTTTGTCAACGTGCCTATAGCTATGCCACAGACAGACAAACAGACAGACAGACAGAGACAGACAGACAGACAATAAAACATGTAAGGTAAATTACAAAAAAAGGCTTCTTCATCTCCTGTGTGTTCAATGGCCTAGTCCAGGGGTTCCTAAAAAGCAGTGGAAGCCGGGAATGCCTTTCTTTTTATCCAGGTTAATCACTGACCCCTCCCCCATGACTCATTAACATGCATGCTTCCTCTGACTCCAGTACACTCTTCACACCAGTGATGAATCTTGCTGGTTATCTGCGCCCAGTCAAACCACTATCCCATCTTATCCACAGGGTTGCCAGGTCCATTTTTATAAGTGACTGTGGGCTGTTTTTTTTTCCCAGTAAAGCCACAGGGACGGGCTTGTTTCCATTGGTGTCGTACTTGTGGTACCACGCCGTCATACCCATATTTTTTGATGTGCATGTGCAGAGACAGAACGGCATGGTGCATGCACAATGAGTCTGTCCGTATGAGACTTCCTCACAAGAGGCGCCAAGTAACCAAGGCTTAGGTGGGCTTGCTTCAGTTTTGACCACTTTTACCCTATATATGTCGACTGTTTGGAAAATAACACATCTACAAGAACACAACAAGCAGACGTGTGACATGTTGTGAGCTTCTTTTGACCAGGTCATCAAATTAAAAACAATCTCCATTAATTCATGGCTTCAAAGGATGTCTAGAAAAAAAGGAGAATGGGCTCGCAACTCACTTTAAAGTGCTCCAGACTTTATTTAGCGACAAGGGTAGAGCAAAGGATGTCTAACAACTGTGACGGGGGCGCCCACGGCATGAACAGAACCACTGCTTAAAACCACTCAAACATCACATATAACACAATTTAAATTACCTGTCCAGCAGGTTTATTTTTAATTTGTTTTCAAAGACCTGGTATGCTCGTTTCTCTTGGGAAACCTGGCAACGGTACTTATCTCATTACCGACACATGGACTGACGTGGTGAGAGTGAGGCAAGGAGGGAGGGATGCGTCTGCCGTGTTATCATCCCAGAACACCTTGCATCCAGGCTTACATTTCATAGCCGTGAAATGCACACCCAGAAATAAAAGCCAAAGAGGCCTCATGTTGCAACAATGCCCTTTGTCCGCACACAGAAAAGAGTTTAAAAGCTATTTAGTGTTTTTTTATTGTTATAATATTGTGCTCGGACACCAGACACCATGTGTTGAATGGTTCTGCACAGGTGCAACGATGCTACTAGACGTGACGTGAGACCACCTGGAGATGCTCTGTCTACATTCCACAATGTTAAAATCTACATATCATGTTACTTAGTAGGCCATAAGTAGTTGTGTGGGCCAATTTACATAGCTGATTTACAAGCTCACATTGTGTTGCATTTGTGCCGCACTGTGAGCATGTAGATCTGCGATTATGCCTTTTTTTAAATTATTATTATTTTAGCTTTTTGCTTTTGTGTCTTTATGATACAGTGAAGATGGACAGGAAAGAGGGTGAGAGAGGAAGGGAGACACCTGCAGCAAAAGTAGTCAATAACGGGATTCGAACACACAACGCGCTGTGATCTGTGATTTTCAAAAAGATGTTTCATACAATTGAAAACTTGAATTTTCATGTTTTGCATGAGTTGTTACTCAATTAGATTTTGAATTACAGATTTATTACCATAATTACTTTTATTTCTATGTTGCAGCTGTTGCAGTATTGATAGTTTCAGTTAAGTAAAAAATGCTTTACATCAAAAAGTACTTTTTCCTACCACTACCTGTGATCATAGTATACTGAGGAACTACATGGTCTCTTTCTCGTCTCTGCACTGGTCTGCCTGTCCCTTGCTGACACACCACAAAATCCGTCTGATCATCCTCATCTCTGCTCTGTTAAGCTTCTATTCATGCTACACCTTCAGGGCCCATGTCTCACTTCACATGTCATGCTGCAACTTCTGACGCAGGCAGAGTAAACAAGTTTGCCCTTTCATCTTTTACACAGGGATGAGGCCTTAGAAAGTTGTTGAAAACTGCATGAGTTCCCTGAACTGCTCACAAACCACTTGGCGCCTTTGTGGTCACAGCTAGGTCCACCCCCTCATTAGCATTCACGTACGAGTATGATTAATTAGCAACTATTTATAAAAGAAGTAGCGAAAATTCCAGCTCTTCAGGATTGCAAATCAGGCTGCTCTTTATTTATCACATGAATGAGAGAGAAAGACAGAGAGGGGAGAGAGAGAGAGAGAGAGAGAGAGAGAGAGAGAGAGAGAGAGAGAGAGAGAGAGAGAGAGAGAGAGAGAGGGAGACAGACACTGAACAGACTGCATGCCAAGCACACGCACGCACACACACGCTCCAGTCAGCAGGTGGCACCGTGTGGACTGTGTTCCTTTCTCAACATCTTACCTTTTAAATGCTAATTAATGGTCTATAACCAGCCTGTGACCATCTGCCAATTAACACTGGTAATTAGACACTGTCAATTGCCCTCCTCAGGGCTTTAAAATGGTGGGGGAGTAAGACAAAAACTCTTGTTTAAAAGGGCCTGAAACCAGAGCATAGTCGTCTCTGTCAACAAATAGGCAAAATAATGGACCCACTGTAGCATTTATTATGTTTTACTTAGTCACAAGTGCAAGTCTATCTATATTCTTATTTATTATTCTGTGTGTATTGGCTACTGCATTATTTCAGATAATTGTATTACTTGCGTTTAGAAAGGAAGCAAAATAAATGCTGTTTAGAAAGGAAGCAAAATAAATGCTGTGGAATAAGCGCATAGTCATAATGAAAGCCGTGATTATTTCTCTCACTACGACCTTACCATTAAATATCTATAACCCTCTGGGACCAGAGGTCACAGCACATGGCCCACTTGGCATGAGTGGCATCTCCTTGAGCCAGGCAGGTTGAGGGTTCTACGCCCAGTAATCCGACGCCAGCGAATGGAATGCTTATTTTAAAGGGGGGCACCCAGCTGTCTGTCTGGGTGACGTTTCACCCACATAAATGCTGCGCGTGCACGCGCACGCGCGCACACACACACACACACACACACGATGTGTAAAAAGCTGAAGTTGTGTGTTCCTCTTGTATTTATAACATGATTCATAATGCTATAGAACTACTGCATGTGTTCCTCAAAATCCAGGAAGTGATATTGAAGGTGAGGCAACTTCTGTTGTTTACATACCAGTCCAGTTCGATTTACAATTGAGGCATTTTTAGCCAGCGCTCTCCACTACTGTATTAACTGGCATTAAATGCAGAGAGACAGTTTACTAACTACCTAGAACCAAGCACCAGGAAACATAAAGCCCCAACCACACCAGCAGGTCACGGTCGCCATGCAACTCCTTGCAACATGGAACTCCTTTTGACTGACAACAAATATTCCCAACGGCATGTTGCAAGGAGTTACAATGGTATGGATGTTTTGCCGCAAGGAGGCAACCCTCTGGTCTGGCTAGGGCTCTTGTCTAAAAATGTATTTTGTTTGTGCTTCGTAAAGTGACTTTGAATACTCAGAAAAGTGCTACATACAGTATAATGTAAGGGTTATTGAACATTAACAATACAATATAAAAACATGATTTGTACCTTGGCACTACAAGCTATAGGATGCAAACAAATGAACATGGTGGTGGCATAGGGCTATATCTAAATGGCATTTGCATAGGGCTTTGTGGTCGTCATAACTAGGTCAAGCGCTACGGGCTAAGGTGGAGTCTGACTAGGTGCATCTTCACATTACGGCAGAACATGACGGAGGAGTCTGCAGTTCCAACTGCACTGGGGAGCTTGTTCCACAGTTTTGTAGCCAGGAGAGACTGAGATGTGGAGGAGAGGATTGTCCCTGGTGTTGCAAGGATGATTCAGACAAGTTTTGTAGTGTTATTTTTCTTTTTAGATTTACAGAAAATAATTAAGGTTGTACTTTTGTTATCATTAGTCATTTAAATATTTAAAGTGTCATCTTTGTCGGGTAGAAAATCACCTGTCCAAATAGGTTACTTTTCAGGGTTAAAATAAAAAAAATGTTAACAGCAGCAGATCTAAAAGCTGGAAATGCACCGGTTGTATATCTTTGAGGCTTTCACGTCACACCGTGTTATGATGAAGTGGAGCGAATAGCCCCGTTGATGAGAACCATAACCGTGACTATTGGCTCCACACCACTGGCTCCCAGTCTTATCAAACCTAAGCCTCACCCACACATTCGGCAAGCAGCAGCAGTATCTCAAAGGATGCTTCAAAAGGTCAAAGACACTCCCTACCTCATTCCTTCATCACTAACACTTGCCCGCTTGCCCGGGGCAAGTAAAAAAACTGGTGGGGCAAGTGAAGACTGCTACCTGGTTGCCCGATCGGGCAAGTGTGCAAAATAGTGCACTATAACACAACACAAGATACATTTGTCTTGAAGGCAGTCATTGCACTCTGCCTCTGTGTCTTTCCCTGCTTTCTAGCTGTCCACAATTCCAGGCTGGATTTGGGAAACAAAACAGGCAAATTAACATCAAAATGACCTAATCTTCTACAGTGTAGACCTGAGCTAATTAAGATGGTGAATTTTAACTCTTGAGAGCGTAAAAATGAAACCAAATGGACCCGCAAGGGTCCATTTGGTTTCATTTTTACACCCTCAAGAGTTACATCTGGTTAACCAACTTAACTGGGGACCACCTGGAACCTGGGGGGGGGGGGGGGGGGGGGGGGCAAGTGACCATGACCTGAGGGCAAGTAGAACCTGACTTGCACTTGCCCGATGGGCAAGTGCCTCGGAGACCTTAGTGTCAACCCCTGTACCTAACCATTCCATCATCTTCAACACACCCACTGCTCGACTTCCATCTAGATTCTAGACGACCAATTTGGAAAATCCCCACATGTGAGCTGACTTTACCATCCGACCAGCTGGGAAAAGGGAATGGCAGTCCAATGATGTCCCAAATAAACGTCTGGTGTTGGACCCTGGTTCAGGACCAGACATGGCCCCTGTTTGACCAGCCTTCACAGACTGGGCATTAGGCCAAGACCGCTGTGTGGTGAGAAATAAACTATGGAACACATCAATGATTGAAGTGTGTCCTCTCCAAAGACTAGGAGGAGGATCAGTCACCCTCCATACAGCAGACCAAGAGGCAACAGCTTGGCTTAAGATAACGTAGATTTGTGAAGACAGCTCAAAAAGTTACCATATATACTACACAAGAGGTTTCTGCCTGACAGCGACGGTATATTTGAAAAGCATGGATCCTGATTATCCAATTAATGACTAACTCAAGGACAGAATATTATGACTCAATGGACAACTGCATTCCATAATATGAGGGCTATTAAATAAACAGACAGTAAACAGAAAGTCAGGCAGAAGTTGCTTCATAACTTATTGTCTCTGTCGCCATGACAACAGCCAGGTGTGTCCACGCCCTGGGTGACAACACACAGGTTGCTTTGTATTCAACACACACACATGCACGCATATGCACAGACACACACACACGCTCGAACCCTGGCACATGTACGCCTGCAACCTACTGGTGGCCTACATTGTGTCTGTGTAGCGGCAGCGAGGCTGGTCTCCTTGACGACCAGTAAATAACACAGCATGTCCCACATGACAACACTGTGACATCACCAGCTTGCTTTACCATGAGAGAGAGGGAGAGAGAAACACGCACACACAATCTATGATCTATGATCTCTCCCAGACATCAGTGTGTAATATTGCAGATGTTTTGTTCCCCGTCAGTGACCTACAGTACCTGCCCGCTTTCTTTAAGGGGGAATAACAACTTGCGGCTAAAATGTCCAGAAAGAAATGACAAGACTGGTTATATCAGAGTGGTGATTGATGCTCAGAATATCAGTGTATAGTGTACACACCATTTCAAACACTAGTTAATGCAGAGCCAGGCGTGCAAGCTCAGGCAATGCAGAGAGAGACACAGAGAGAGAGAGAGCGCGGTGGTGATGGATGTAGTTATGACCAAAGGAGTTGAATGACAGTATGTCACTACACTATCTCTCTGTCTCTCGCTCTCTCCCTCCCTCCCTCCCTTGGTGGTGGGGTGGGGGGCTGTGATTTAATACTTATCTATAAATAGAACCCAACTTGCAACATGAAACTGTATTCTGCTTACCTCACTGTCTACACATGTGTGTGCGTGTGCACATGTGCACAATATTACATAGAAACTTTTAAATAGGGACATAATAAGCCAAAGCACAGTGACAACATTAAATTTTGTGGTTCTGGGGGAGGATACTGGAAGGTGTATAAGGGACTGGAACCTTCATCAACTTCCAAAAAGCTTTTGACACTGTAGACGTAGGGGAAACTCATGAACATTCCCTGGGCTACACTTCCGTGTCCGTGAGAAGATGGTTCAAATGATAGAATCCCCCCCTGGACCCCTTCCTGTTTATTGTAGCGATGGACCATGTCCTCACTGCCCTGAGACTCACAGTCAGTGGCAGGGGGGTAGTGGAGGGGTGACACAATTGTTACATAATCATAGTTGTGTATATATATATATATATTATTATTATTAAACTTGTGTAATTGTGACAACCCTACAGGGAGAGGACACTGGATTCCCCTCTAGTCCACAGAAAGATCATCCTAACCTTCACTATTTCCCAATTGGGGGGGCAAGAGAAAATGGTATGGGGGCAATGAAGTCGCACCCATACCATTTTCAGTTACAGGCCTTTAATTAGGCAAGTAAAACAACAATAATAACATCAGTTGGTGTTGACGTTGCAACAGGCACGCAGCATGCATGACGCTAAAGGTCTGACTCAGAGAGTTTTCTGTTTGGAATGATGAAATGGTGTTGGTTTAGTCATGCCAGAATTACAGTATGTTAGTAGCAGTAGTAATGTTTCAAATCATTTTAAATATAAGCACTTTCATTTAAAATATCTTTGAAATGTTGGTTGTTTGCCATCATGTTTGGTGGGGCAGTCAGGGCATTTAGGGGGGCATTGCCCCCCATGCCCATGCCTAGATCCGGCCTTGATTGCTGTCGTCTTTGACACAGCAGAGAAACTATTACTGATCTCCACAATGCAGATGAGAGACAGGACAAAGCAGAGAAAAAAGTAATACTACCGACAGTAGAAATGGAAATCAGGATTAGAACTCAAGACGGAGGATGCACTCGAGGTAGTCGAGGACTTCAAACATTTCGGTGGTTGTCCTGCTTTAAAGAAACTGGATCTGAAGGGCCGGAGGGCACTCAAATGGAGGAGAGAGTGGAAATCGGACATTGGAGATGGCCTCAAGGAGCGTCTGTTTGTGGGTCAAAGTGGCGTCAGTGCTGGGACATGTCGAGACAGACATGTGCCCTCAGCGGCACAACAGGAAAGGCCCGGGATGGCGTCTACACAACAATGCTATGAATGGCCCTAGTTGACACATGGGCGGACCACATCAGAAACCTGGACATTTACGGGGGGCCTCCCACAGGTCATAGACAAGGTCAGAGAGAGAATGATGAGGCTGGCTGGGCACTGTGTTACAGGGCTCCTCAAAACTGGTGGCAAGCAAAATGACACTGTGGGAGCTAAGCCTAGGCAGTAGGCACAGCAGGGGAACACACTGCATGTAGACACACTGTGGTGCAATAACTAATAAGCTGAAACACTGTAGTTCTAAACCATGATGCTTGACAGGAGGGAGTGGAGGGCAAGGATTCAGGACATCAGGACATCAGGAGCCCCAACACGGTGTTGAATAGACCAATGGTTTTCAACCTTATTCATACTAAGGCCCACTATTTATTCAGCATTTTAGCCAATAGCCACGGACCACCATTTGATGTTGAGTTCAGTCTCTCGTACCCTAAACTAAGGATTTTCAAGTTTGTCCCCATAATTTAGGATAGGTAAGTGGCAAAACGTTGGTCAAAATAACAATTCTTCGACATTTTCTAAATGTGTAGATTCTTGAAAGTTAATTAATTCAGATGTTTAAATATAATGTAACTCTTGAGAGCAAAAATTATATCTGATCTCAGGAGGTACAGATCTGTCCATCATTTAGTTGCAGACCACCTGTAATCCTCCCAGGGACCACTGGTTGAAACCACTAGACTAGGCCAATTTTTCAGTTCCCTGGGAACCGAAAATAGCCAATCTACAAATTCATTACTTCATAAACGTTTTTTTTTTTTTTAAATTAATGGCATTTCTTTTGTATTTTGTAAATTTATTACATTATTTAGATAAACAAAAAATAAAAATAAAAGGATAGCGATACTTACTGAGTCATGTCCCATAAGAATGGGTAGAACACTGTCTCAAATCACTTCCCAACATCGTGATTCTAGGTGATTCAGGATATTAAAGATGTAAACAGCATGATTTCCTGTTTACTGTTCCACCTTATACCTAACCTGGCTTTCTGCCGTGTCCTCATGCAGAACATGCACCGTACCCACAATGTTATTAAAATGATCATTTATACTATTATACATATCCTGCTAATCTATGAGGCAGTGTTGAGCAATGCTTCAGACAAAACCACAACTAGCTGTGTGTGTGTGTGTGTGTGTGTGTGTGTGTGTGTGTGTGTGTGTGTGTGTGTGTGTGTGTGTGTGTGTGTGTGTGTGTGTGTGTGTGTGTGTGGGGGGGGGGGGGGGGTGTGTGTGTTGGCTGCAGGCCACTGCTAACTTCCACTGGCTGACAGGGAAGTATGCATGCAATTATCGATAAGATGTAAACGCACACAAAACACAAACAGACAGACAGACAGACAGGCAGGCAAACAGACACAATCAACAAGCTCACAATGTGTCATGCTCATGCCTCTTATACATGTACTATTACTGGTATGCGACATTGACATAAAAATCACCAGACTTGAATCCAACCATGAAACCTTAACCCTAACTTTTTGTTTTAACCCTTATTTCCTAACCCTAATTTCTTCACATGCTGGGAGCTGTGTGACTAATCAATGTGCCAGTGAATGTTGCACATGTTACACATTAATTTGGTGAAGAAAAACCCTTGTTTCAGTTATTAATTCAACTGGCTTTGGATATCATGATGACCTGACAACACAGATGGAGATACCCCTGAAACAGATTCAATACAACTGAATACAATAGACCCTTGCTTTAATCTCCCAAAATCATGTTTAACCATAAAATAACCATTTATCTCTCGAGGACTGGGATAACGTCTCACCTATTTCTAGATGTGTGTGCAACACATACACACGCACGCACGCACGCACACACAAACGCACACGCCTTTGTAAGACCTGCACTGAGCAGATGTTTAGAGAAGTGGGAGAGCAGATTTTCCCAAGCAGGCATGCCGGGAGAGCGTGTGCACGCATGTGTGTGTCTATGTGCACAAGTACTGTGTGTGTGTGTGTGTGTGTGTGTGTGTGTGTGTGTGTGTGTGTGTGTGTGTGTGTGTGTGTGTGTGTGTGTGTGTGTGTGTGCGTGCGTGTGCGTGCGTGTGTGCATGTGTGTGTGTGTGTGTGTAACCAAAAAGTTAATGAGGCTGGTCTGTAGGGCTGCCTGCTGCCGTGTCCATTCACATACACACTCTATTTACATACAAAAAGACGCCGCAACCGTCTCCCATATACACACACACACACACACACACACACTGTCAGCCAATGGAAGTTAGCAGTGGCCTGTCGCCAACACACACACACACGCACATGCACTTTTCTTTTAAGTTGCTTGTAAACACTTATGGGTGCGGGTATTTGGGGTGTTGTTTCTTGTGTAGTGTATTTGCTTATTTTGGGCTTGCTATCTAAGGTTAACTTTAACAAAAAAAAAGCTAATTTGGCTTGCACTGTCCCATATGATGATGTACACAAAGTGAGTTGTAAGTGACAGAGTATAGGGGGCTTCTCTCACACACGCACACATGCACACACACACGCATGCACGCACGCGCGCACACACACACACACGCGCACACGCACACACACACACACACACACACACACACACACACACACACACACACACACACACACACACACACACACACAACAGAGAACTGAAACATGGTCAGTGGTCACGTGATTGGTTGAAAACAGCCCTCCACTGATCCCACCCCCCATTCCCACCGTACATTGATTGCATATTAATGCACTGCAGTGTCTATGTCAGGGGTTTTCAACAGGTGGTCCGGGGACCACCAGTGGTCCTTGAGAGGGTTCCAGGTGGTCCCCAAGCTAAATGATGGAAAGTTGGTTAACCAGTTGTAACTCTTGAGAATGTAAAAATGAAACCAAACGGACCCTTGCGGGTCCATTTGGTTTCATTTTCACACTCTCAAGAGTTAACATATTCATCATCTGAATTACTATTAGCACTACACTGCCTACACTGTTTTGTTTGCAAAATCCAAATTCAGCTCAGGCCAACATTCACTACCATTTTACTAGGTAGTAGAAGAAGACCGCCGTCTTTGATGCTCCAAAACAGCAGTCCTGCTGCTGGCACGAATCAGAAATGTTCATGTTTTATATACGTGGTCATAGTCAGGTGCTATTGAGCCACTAAACACAGTCTCTTTGTTCATCTACTGCCATCTGAACTGGATCAACCCCAAAACGGACAAGAAAAGCCTCCTATACTGTATATCCTCCCCCTATATTTATATCATTAAAGGTTCTCTAAAAACATGTTAAAGGCCTTCTTAGCATAGATGCACTTTGCATATAATTGAAGTTACAAGTGCCAGACTGAGTTAAAGAATGTTAAACTCACTGTGTCACTCAATGGTCCACTCATTCATGTAAGGTCTTATTTTCATTGTGACCCTGCCATATTCACATCACATACAAAAACACTCACAGCAAGCTGATGTTTGGTAAAGAGTGAAGGTTATGGGGCCTAGCATAAATCGACTGGTGGACTGCGGTTATGTGTGTGTGATTGAAATAAGGGACCAAGTTCGAAACAAGCTTTGGATTTAATGGTATTTTACTAATTTAAGCACAGTTACTGACATCACTGTGTTCTGAATGGTTACCAAACAAAGTCTATCCCTATTCCACTCCAGTTGAGACTGGGTAAAGTGTATGGGGTCAAACCATTGACCTTATGTTTCCCAGACAGCCTCTCTAGCCACTCAGCTACAATCACTGCTCCTAAAATATTATGTTTAATCATCAGGCAGACGTCCGGAAGATGTGACACAACCATGACTCATCTGTTACCATGTGACATCTGAGAAATCTGAGCTAATGTACACACACACGCGCGCGCGCAGCCGCGCACGCACGCGCACACGCACAGGTTATACAGTACCAAGCTCCTATAGAAGCAGTCAGGACATCAACTTAAATGTTTCTTAGAACTTATTCTCTTGAACACGAGAGTGTCTCTTGTGAGAACACATGCTGAAACGGTACAAGCTAACAACATGTCACAACAACCCACTAAAAATAGTGCTTTTAGGGCTTTTTTTTGTTTAGGGGTTAGTTTTTTTTAACATACCTAAAATAGGATTTCAAGGGTGAATGTATGTTTCTATTTATAAGTAATTAAGTGTAGTGGGGTAAAAAGTATTTGCAAGTACGTATTTGCTGAGTCATAATGGAGTAGATGTATAAAGTACTGTTCATGAATACCGATGACGTCATCAACGTCAGACAGATCACACCATTATTACACACAGTGTCCAAGGATTGTGGGGAAACCGCTGAAGAAAATAGCAGATCCACAAGCTCACAACAAAACTATATTCAAGATATACAGTACAGTATAATGTTGGTTGAAAACATAACAGACAGGGTGTAGGAATTCCAATCAACAGGGTACAAGGTTTTTAAGTGCTTATATTACCAGGTGGTGTGTCTCCAGGGCGGGGAGGCTCCGCCCACACACTGAGACGCGGGGACAGGCCACGCCTCCGGGGGTGCCATGACGACAGCGTGTTGGAGATGAACGGCCCGCCACACAGTGGGGCACGGCGTTCTAACACCGCCTCCTTGTTGGGCGCCGATGGCTCCGACAACGAGCGCAGGTAGGGCGCGGTTGGCCGCACCGGACACACCGACCACTCCCCTGGAGAAGGTCTGTCTCCTCCGCCCGGATCTCGCCCTGGGGCAGAGAGCGTGCGCGAAAAGGAGGTGGTGAACCTCCTGGGCAGGCTGCATGGCCTCTCCTGAAGGGCCTCCGTGGCTTTGCCCTCAGGCAGCGAGGAGGAGGCAGAGGGGGAGGGTGGTGTTGGTAGGACGCCAGTACCAGATGTCCTCCATCGCTCCAACGGTTGCAGCAGAGGCCTCCGTACGACCCGGGGCGCCACCGGCAGTGACACAGATGTGCACGAACGGCAGCCCTCCCCCTGCCGTGGCGACGGAGCAGCAGCAGTGCCCTGGGAGTAGGAGCGGAACGGCGGCCAGTGATCGGTGTCGCAGCGACAGCGGCGCCACGAGCCGTGCTCGCCGGGTCGAGCCGCACGGCCGGTGGGCTCAGTGGCAGCTCCACCCTGGCACGTGGGACAGTCCCCCGGGGGGCTCCTCTGAAAGCTCATGTTTGTGACTCCTGTCAAGCAGTTATTTTTTAACCCCCCACGCGGGGATGATCAAGTCCACTCGTATGCACTGCAGAGCAGTCGTACGACCGGCCTTTAACGCGGGACGATCGCTGATAGCTGGGCGATCCCCGATAGCGCTTCGACGCGTTTTTTCATGTGTGCAAACCACATGAGACCTCCAGGTTTCAATTCCTCCTGGCTGGCCAGAGCATTTGCTAAGCTAAAAGGAATAAAAGAAAGAAAGGCACCAAAAAATAAGCTAAATGTGAAGTCACTGCGATACAAACAGGCAGGACTTGGTGTGTGGACACTCAGCCATTGCTTGAGACCGCTCTTCAGCACCCATGCATGTCACAGAAAAGCATCACAAAAATAATTTCCGTCCAAAAACAAAAAGCAAAAAAGTTGATCCCACTGTATAATCCACAGACAGCAAGTTCATGTGTAATCCCTCGCTTATTTGGCTAATAAAGACTAGAATTAAAAGGCTTCCAGTTAAATTTCTTCCGTTTGGTAAGAGACATGATGTTTGTAGACAGACAAAGCGTCTGTCTGTCTGTCTTGCTGTCTTGCTCAGTGTCTGCTGATGGTTTGTCTTCCTGAACAGGATGTAAAGCGGTGAAGGAAGATGCCAGTTGTCACTCAAAGTCCCCCAATGAGCTCTCACCAAAGCCTGGTGGTTTTCCGTACGATCAGAAACTGAAAAAGTGAAGTGAAACCACGTGGCGAGTGCGTGTCTGTGTGTGTGCTGCATATATAAGGTAGTTGAAAACACACTAATGTCTCATCAAACTCAAGTCTACTTTAAGATTTGCAGACCTTTATGGAATGTAATTGTCATTGGCTGTATATCTGCAAATCTGTCGTTTGGAAACCTCATACGCCCATAACTGAAATGCACAGCATTTCCAGCTTGTGGATCTGGGTTTGAATCTGTAGTGTGGTAGGGCATTCATTTAGTAAAAAACACAAAAGTAAAAATGTGATGACAGTCATGACAATGAGACAGCCACGATATACAGTGAAATGTGATCCAAAGATAAGGAAGGCCCTGGCTACAGTAGGTACAGACCCAGTGAACACGATCCAAGACGGCTACCATGGACATACCTTCCTCCCAAGGGGACACAGACGGTGCCTCCAAAAAGAGGCCAAATTTGCCAAATCCGATAAAAAAAACAAAAAAAGACATTATTTGTCTATATATTCCTAATGAAGAGTTATTAGATCCATATAGCATTATAATTACTATGTAGGTCTAATGATATTTGTCATAACATCAAATGCATATTTGAGCCAGAGCTTACAGCCAAACTATGTACCGGTATGTGTATGTCACTCAGCCTTATAACATAAGGTCTACATCTTGTATTAAATTAATCACATATAATGTGCATATAAAGTAGCAAATACACATACATTTGATACTACTGCTACACCTCTGCAGTGAATATTCATGAGTATTCATGAAAGCCGATTCAGCAGCATTCATGTGAACGCCCCTGCACCCCACAGGCCAGGCCTCAGACGGGAAGTGGGTGTGGCGTTCCACATGGAGGGAGGCATCCCCTGTCTTTGTTTAGGATGGGGTGGTCATTAGGGCCTTTTAGCATTGCTTGCACAAATTGTACTTTCTGGTACAGATTGCAACTGTGTTTATTAGTCAATCAATCAATGTGATTGGATGATGTGATTTATGTGTACAAAACTGTACATTAAAACCTGCTGCACATGAGTGGATGAGCTGAGCGAGAATTATAACTTTTAACTACTTTGACATCACACTGAGAAGAACCACTGTGCATGTGCAGACCGGCATCACATCAACCACCACCGCTCATAGGATGCAATGGAAAATGATCACTGCACTCTCATGTAAAAATGCACCATCAAACGTTCTGGTTATGAGTAAAAACGGATAGCACAACTCATATAGCAGTCGTCACACCCACATCTGCTGCCATCAGATAGGAGGTAGCGCTGCGTCTGACGGCGAAGCAGAGCTGCTCGTGAAGCTGTAGCCCATCAAATCTTATTATGCTCTGTTCCACGATGGCGGTGCGCACCCAGCAGAGAATGGCTCGAGAATAGCTACTAGCCAATACACAAGCGCTCTCCAAAACAAGAGGTTTGGGGGGCCTGCTGGGAACTGAAACACTCACCTGTGTGCTCAGTATCATCAATATTTGTAAACAAATACCGGTAACTGGCCTGTATATCAGTGTCTGTTTTCTGCTATTGTGGGAAAAGCTTCCAATCATGATCCACGCAATCTTTTGGGACGATCAAATAATTTCTAAGATGAAAAACGAAACAAAAAGTGTTGTATCCTGCCGTTTTCTACTTCTTGCTAATTAGATATTATATGATGATATTGTGTGTGTCATCATGATTTGTCACAACCCAAGTTGGCTCTGTCCGCAGTGAAATCGTCTTTGCATAAATTATTTTCGAAAAGTCGACACAAAAGTCAAAACATTTCCGGAACCGGGGTGGTGACGTCACTGCTCAGGTCTATTGCACGCCAAAGCCCTGTTACAGTCGGACTAGCCGTGCGTCAGAGTGCCACCCTGTTCCCCAAGTGGTTAAGTGGTCATGGGAATAGAGCCTTAAGTCAGGCTTCCATTTAAAGCTTCTGGAGCAAGAGGCAGTGTTCATTTGGGTGGATCATTGAACCCCCGTCCTCTGACCTCCCAATCTCAGAAATGCACATTGACTTGTGAGGTCGACTGGCAATTTTGGGCAAATGTTCCACCCCAAAATAGGGATGCTAGTGTTTAAGTGGTCAAGACCGTCAAGTTAAAAAAAGTTATTCTCACTCTGTCCTACTTACTGTCACATTTTCCTTATGACGTACTGGATCTCAGAGGGGAATGTTTCACATATTTATGTAGCGTAATATGACAGAAAACAATGTCCTTCAGGGCTGGCCAGGTGTACCGTGGATGATGAAGTTATTTAGGTGTGACCTGAGCCAAAAATGCTTGTGAACCTGCTCTAACCACGAGGCCACGAAGCTGTGCTATGTGAATGTGACACGAAACATGCTGTGACACATGTGTCTGGTGTAGTGTCTGGCTCAAGTAACGCTATGTGACGCGACTGCCAGCACTGGCTACAACAATACAGTCAGCTCAACCAATTACTGCTTCAACAAAATAGGCGTTTTAAGCATATTTAGATTACTGCAATCCTACTGTTAATTGCAATTATTTTTTCCACAATAACCAAGATATGTAATTTTTACAGCGGACGACAGAGGACATTTCCGGAAGTGTATTATTTGTCTATTGGACCTGGCAAATCTGGCAACAACAGACAAACAAGCAAGGCTCGGAAAGTGGGCGGAATAATGTCGGCCAAAAAAAGATAAAAATAATTGATATTTTCGGGCAACTTTGGCAACCGATGAAATGCAAGCGAGTAAACGCAATGTTCACTATAACGTAGTGTAAGGAAGAAAGACAGAGATTAAGCTAATTGGTATCAAAGATTTATCCCAAGTTAATCTTTCCCAGCACATGTACAGGTACAGTATATTGTTGCTGTCGGCAGGCACATAACTGACCTTTTGGTTGCCCTACTCACAGGATATTTGTGTTGCCCCCATCCCAATGAGAGCTGAGAGAGAGAGAGAGAGAGAGAGAGAGAGAGAGAGAGAGAGAGAGAGAGAGAGAGAGAGAGAGAGAGAGAGAGAGAGAGAGAGAGAGAGAGAGAGAGGAGATGCATACAAGCAAACAGAGAGACAGACAGACAGAGGCCATTTCCTGGGACGGTCTTCCTGTTGACAAGGTATTTACATCAGAAATTAGGAGGGCTGTGGGGAAGACCCCCTTCCCCTTGGAGGAGGTAGGGGGGTGGAGATGTGAAAGACGACGAGGGAGAAGACGAATACTGACAGTTGTATGTTAAAGTTGTTGACCCTGTGACCTCAGTACCCCACCCACACATCTACATACGCACCCCTAACCCTGACCCTGTACCCCTAACGCAAAGAGACAGCATGTGCATGAGCACACACACACACACACACACACACACACACACACACACACACACACACACACACACACACACACACACACACACACACACACACACACACACACACACACACACACACACACACACACACACACACACACACACACACACACACACACACAGGCATCTCAGCCTCACACGTCTCAATGTGAACTCAGGTCAGGTCAATGCGGGACACCAACAGACAGACAGAGACAGGAAGCTGAGTCTTTGTTATCTAGATCAGCCTTTGGATGGATTTTATCTGAAATTCATCTGCTCCCTAACCCTTATGGATACCAACTAAAAATGTACACACCGTCAAGACTCTTTGCAAATCAGTAGAAATCACATCACCAGCTGCTGTTTACAAACACACACACGGCTGCCATGTACAGAGCATCCAACTGAATTTGCATTGAGCCGATGCAGCAGAGTAGTTCCACTTCCACCTGAAGCCCAAATGCCTACAATAGAACTGTAACTTACGAGCTAAGAGGTTTGGGAAACAGGGGTTTCCATTACCCAAAAGAAAAATTCGTCTCATTGTCTCCCCAGGAGACATTCGGGTGGGCAGACAGACAGGTAAACAGGCGGACAGGCAGACGGATGTACAGTAGGTGTTAACAGCACACATTAGCACAACATTCCTGGAGGAAAACACATCAGACCTCCTGAGGCACTAAATGTTGTTAGGATCCATTATCACTGTGCCTGTGTGTGTGTGTGTGTGTGTGTGTGTGTGTGTGTGTGTGTGTGTGTGTGTGTGTGTGTGTGTGTGTGTGTGTGTGTGTGTGTGTGTGTGTGTGTGTGTGTGTGTGTGTGTGTGTGAGTTACATAAACTAATACCAAGTCATTCAACTGTCGGTCTACAAAATGACTGTAAAATGACATCCTGGCTAAGGAATGCAAGAGATACATTGCATTAGTTGCAAGACATCTTGACATTTTGATACATTTCTGTACCTTCAACCCCTCACGTTATTTTATTGTGAAGGACCCGTCCATCATATTGATAGTATACAAATACTACGAGAGCTTTTGACCTGTAAGCGTCCATTTGGAACCCCTGGGGACCTTGAGGGTCCTCAGGGTCCCAGTGGTAAGCTTTGTTAACGTTTTGCCTCAGGTCGCGCAATAGGATGGTGCCTACTCACGTATGCCATTGGGCATATGGACATATGGACATGGACCCCCAGCACAGAAACACACTATGGGGCTGAGACCTGGACCCTCACAGCTCAACAGGAAAGGGCTCTGGTCGGAGTCTAGACAAGCATGCTAGGGCTGGCATTAGGTGTCACTATGCTGAATATTTTAGTTATCTGACCTACAGTATGTGCAATTTGTGATCACCATATCTAAACTCAAACAAAAAAACAAATTGCAATGTTCCATTATATTCAATGAAAAAAAAAACACAATTAAATTGGTAAACTCAATGTAAGTTGACGATTGTCAGCTTAAATTTGCACACGTGGCAGCCCTAGGTGTCACATCAGAAATGTGGTCCTCTGTGGGGGTCCACCACGGGTCACAGATCAGGTCAGAGAGCATGGAAGGATGAGGCTGACAGGGCACCACGTCAGGCACCCGGAGCTGGTGGCAAGCAAACTGACGCTGTGGGAGCCAGGCCAGGGCAACGCCACAGTAGGAGGGAGGGGAGGGAAGTCCACAGTTGATGTCGGCTAGACCAGTGGGTATCGACTTTTTCAGGAAATTTAGTTTGACTCAGTTCTACAGATACATTGTGAAAATAGCAGATCTTACAAGCTCATCATTCGTGAGAGTGCAGATACCTATTTTAATTTTTGTAAACTTTCTCATGTTATTCGACAATTTCACCAATGTTCGAAACCATACTACAAAATAACATGAGAATCCCCCCACTGCTTTGCAAACTGTCATGTGTCAAACAATAAACCGATTTCCGACGTGGCCTAAAGGGCACAGGGCTGGTTTTGCTAAATGTTCTGTCAATTGGTTGATCAATTAATTGATTTGATTTCAAGCTTTAATGTGAATGAATCGACAATATGATGCATACTACCATGGTGCAGAAGACTGTATGCTAGCAATGCATGATGCTAGGGTTGCTAACTATAGGGAAAAACCATGTCACTGTTCCTGTCATTTTTAGGCCTATGACACAACGTCAGCACAATGCCTGAAATATCAGCCCCGTCCCTGTGTGTGTGTGTGTGTGTGTGTGTGTGTGTGTGTGTGTGTGTGTGTGTGTGTGTGTGTGTGTGTGTGTGTGTGTGTGTGTGTGTGTGTGTGTTTAGAGGGGGACAGCTGTCTGGTTCCCCTGTCACTGGTGCAGCCCCCCTCCCCCTGGCTGTCAGTGTCCCAGCCTGGAATTCCATTGATATGATGTGACAGTAATGTCCCCATGGAGGTGGGTCTGTGTGTGTGCCATCGAAGAGGTGAAGAAATAACAGGTCCCCAGGTACTTTTTGACACAGAGTGTGAAGCGATAAAGATCCTTCTGTAGGATGGTTTCTAGGCCCCCACCGCAGCCATGGAACCCATTCGTCAGTCGAGTACTGCTTCAAAAAACACCTGAAACTGTAGCAGTAGCATACTTCAAAATGGCATTGTTTCTTGGCTGTTTTGTGTTTTATCCTTTGGAGCAATACATTTATAGTAATTAGGGCTTCAATGATTAACTGATGAATCGTAATCCAATCGATTATTCAATTAGTTGTCAACTATTTTAGTAATTGATTAATCGGCTCGTCAAACTAATCACTGAGGTTTTTACCGGTTTTGGGTGGAATCCCACTTTAAGGTGACAGCTAAATAAGAATCATAATCCGATTAATCGATGAATCAGTTAAATATTCTGCCGGAGAATCTATTATAAAAATAATCGTTAGTTGCAGCCCTAATGGTAATGTATATGCATGCATATGCTCACTGGGGCCCAGTGTATTGCTGCATGGCACTCATCATCAAGGGTTGGATAAGGGGAAAGTCCCTGCAACAGTGTGACATACTAGCGTCATGTCCAGGGGGTGTACTTGTACATTAAGCTGCCTCAGAAACAGGAGATTGACTCCTGCCCTGTGGGCCTTAGGGCTTGGCAAGGCGTGCTTAAGTTGTATGCATATGTACGATTGATCAATAACTTTGATTATGTGTCGCTCTCAAGCCGATTATCCAGCTGCAATTGCCTTGAGAGTAACCTATAAACAGACACCAGCCAGTAGCCTACTACTACTTAACAACGGCATTGTAATGACTCCAATAGTTAACAGCGAGGCCTATTCAGAATCAACAGCGATCGTTAACAAGCCATCAACACACTGTGAACAACTCAACCCCAGAGCAAGACGCTGTGTCATATAACACCGGACGCAACACACGCGCACACACACACACACGCACACACACACACACACACAAAGTATCACCATGTTATAAGCCCCCGCCTCATCTATGTCTCAACAAGGTGCAGACTTTGAGCGCATGTTGTGTAGTGCACACACAGCTTTCTGCATGGTTGGATTGGCCAAGTCAGTGCTTCGGGTGTGCTTTGTGGGTGTGATACGTCACTATCTTTACCTCTGTGTTTTTCTACTCAGCTTTGTGGGTGTATCGCAATTTGTGCCAACACAACCTGTCCAGCACGTAAAAAAACTGTGTTTTTGTTTCAAATGTGTGTGTGTGTGTGTGTGTGTGTGTGTGTGTGTGTGTGTGTGTGTGTGTGTGTGTGTGTGTGTGTGTGTGTGTGTGTGTGTGTGTGTGTGTGTGTGTGTGTGTGTGTGTGAGCGTATCACACTGCCACATACTCAGACATGTGTAGTTAGATGTGAGAGTGCCGCAGGCGCACATGCTTCTATAGTATGATTACAATACCGGACTGTCAATGACTCTGAGATTGTACGAAACTGCACCATTTGAGAACCACAAGTGTCCATTTGGTGGTTCCATTTGTACACTCTCAGACTTACAAACCCATCATTTTGGAATGATGGGTATCATGGGTTACCCCGAGGGACCTTGAACCTCCCTTTGAGAACCACTACAATATATGTTGCAAATGTACTGTATAATTGAACTTGTGTTTAATGAAGGCCAAAATGATACAGTCTTCTTTTAAAGACAAGAATTGGAAATGGTCGAAAAAAGGGATTCCAACGCCGGCTATGACTTTGTTTTCAGGCCCGCTGTTAGTTCCGCCGACAGCTGAGAGCCACTCCAACAGAACATCTTGTCATTCCACCCTGCCACTCGCTGCTCCTTTTTCCCATGCAGCCCCCGAGGCCAAAGCCCACTGGAGGAAACAAGGGTCACACACAGACACACACACACACACACGCATGCACGCACGCAAACACGCATCGGCTAAATATAACCCCCTGCCATAAAAGGGCCAATAAATCACAGGCCGGGTAGCGGCAGGGGACCCAAGGAAGGGACTGTGTGAGAGAGAGGGAGAGGAGAAGTATCGAGTCCCGAAGTATTCCAGTGTAAAAAACACTTCCAAAACATCTCGTCCCAAGATGAGCCGTCAACAGAAAACACTTCCTGTCGGGACGACCTGCCAACATAACACTTCCTGTGCCGCCTACAGGGCTCCGGTTGGTGTCGCTGAGTGTTTTGGATGCGTTTGTTCAGGTCCAGTGGTCACTGGTTTCTGGTCAGCCACTTGTGGTGGCCCCACGGGTGTGCCTCACAAGGTGCACAAGCCTGTCTGTCGGGCAGACACACCTTCTACATGTTTTCTTTCTTTTTCCTAAATGAATGCCCTACTTGAGCTGCAAGCTCAAAATGTGGTGCAGAGCAATGCGTTTTGTACTGTAGATCTGCTACTTTTGCCATTTCTTTTTTGTATATGGACAGAATATTTTGACAGGCGATTACATTTTTTTAAAATGCATAATAACAAGTCAATATCACTCACAAATAATGATATGTCATTGTGTTACCATTGCCTTTTTGCGATGTATGTACATTTCTTTAAAAGGCAATATGGTATGCTTTTCACCAACATTACTGATCTCACGGGGGCAATTCAGTTAGTACTGTAGAGCCAATGCTACTTGCACTAGCAATATATCAACCATATATTAATAGTGCAATAAACCAGTATAAATATAGTCCAGGCGTATGTACAAACACACGCACGCGCACGCACACACACACACACACACACACACACACACACACACACACACACGTAATACAACTCTGTTAGTGTGTACATTATTTCACCACACAACATTCCTTGGCCTGAGACACCAGGGGATGACAGGGACAATTTGGAAATGTTAGGACTTCATGTGATGCCGTCTCACACACTGTACATGGGACATTTTTATTGAACAATAAAAATGCCAATGTGGATGAACACAAACAAACCGAAACCCATCTCAACTGTGGTCCAGTCCATAAAACACACACAGAAAAAAAAGACAAAAAGAAAGAAAGGAAAAAAAAAAACAATACGAGGGGTGGTCCAGAGGTCCTAAGAACTTATTAACATAACATGACATTGACATGGTTCTGGTTACCAGGTGCCACAATGCGTGGCACGTCCCATGTGGCACACATGCAGCACCTGCATAGCGACGCAGCGCTAATGTACGCGCACAACACAATGGACTAACATTCAATACATTCCATGTGATACTGCTTCAAGTACAATGAACTCACATCATGCTGTCGCCCTGCAGTCCTAAGCGCGCACGCACGCGCGCACACATGCGCACACAACACACACACACACTTCTCTATAATTTGCTTTCACTCAACATCCATCCTCTCTCTTCTCACAGAATACTACTACAAAATGATGGAGTGCGAATAGAAAACAAGATTTTCAGCCTCTTCTTTAGACCTGTGATGGTGATGGATTCTGTTTAGTCTAGTTAAATGTTAAATAGTCATCATTTAACTCATGTTTTACCCCTAATTATATGCATTTTATGCTCATACACACACACTTCCGTGCACGCACAGAGAGTGAGACACACAAACACATGAGGAAAAACATTTACATTTTGGAATGCCAATATTTTGACATTGTCATCGCTGAGGCTAAAGCCTAAATCCGGACAAGAAGTATACTGCATAATAAATCAGGCTCTGATAACCTGTCCTCTACCTAATCCCACACCCGATCTGTAATCTTAACTCGCCAAATCGTTTTTCACTGTAAATTCTCTTGCAATGGATGACCAGGACAAATTGTCCTCACAAATTCAACTAAGCTTGCGGGGAACATTTGGCCATCAGAAGTATAGTAATACAAGTACACACACACTAGCACGTGCATGTGGACACACACACACACCTTCCTGAAATAGCCGGGAGCTTATTTTGGCCTGGCAGTCCAGGTTGGGTTCTTTGTTTGGTTTCAGGGAGGATATCCTGTCCCTGTCCCCAAGCCCAGGCTGTCCTGATTACCACACTATCTGAAACACACACACACACACACACACACACACACACACACACACACACACACACACACACACACACACACACACACACACACACACACACACACACACACACACACACACACACACACACACACACACGATGGGAGGGTGAGGTAGGACCCCAAATCAGGAACTTTCCATTTCCTACCACCACACACGAATGGTGTGCACGTACAAACGCACACTTGCACACACGCACACACCAGCCTTCCCATTGTCCACAGACACACAGACAAACTAATCTAATCCCCTAAACTCTGTCCCAGACATAGGTTTTAATCTGTAATACCTCAATATCTCTAAACTCCATGTCATGTAATTGCTAATCACTATAAATTACAATATCAAATGCAGTTTCCGCACATCAATATCAATAATCTAACTTAACGGCCAGCGTGGGTCACAAGGGAGATTCAAATTACTCATCACATGATATATAGATTCATATATACACCATTGCGCGACGGGTGTTGCAATGCAACTCCGCCATATAAAGCCTGCATGATGGAGTTTCATATTCATTCAAAGCCAGGACTCCAATCATCCATAACATACACATTGCATAACATACAGGATGTGTCTCCCTCCCTCTCTTTCTCGTTGCTTAGGATGTGAAGCTACTTGCACTTAGATAAGAACATACAGTTACAGACAGACAGACAGACAGACAGACAGACAGACAGACAGACAGACAGGCAGGCAGGCAAGCATGTCCTTCAGGAACAGACGTGTGAATGAGCTCACACGCTCGATAAGAAGATAAAAAGTGTGTATGTATGCCGTTGTGTGTATGTGTGCTTGCATGTGCACATGGCGCCTCTCTGAACCGGTCCCAGCAGAATGTCTCTGCAGCATTCTAAAGGGTGTGAAACACAGACTCAAGGTCCACAGAGACACCAGGAATTCATATGTGTTGAAGATGAAACGATAAAAACGAACAAGGACACACCTGGCAGTTGGCACCTTTACCTACTGTACCACGTCCAACGACAATGGTACAGAGGCTGCGGGCGGCCCAGTGCATCATGGGGGAGGTTAGCTATCCTGTCCCTCCAGGAA
The DNA here is from genome assembly GCA_039105355.1 of Benthosema pterotum. Taxonomy (NCBI): domain Eukaryota; kingdom Metazoa; phylum Chordata; class Actinopteri; order Myctophiformes; family Myctophidae; genus Benthosema; species Benthosema pterotum. The sequence continues at coordinate 16,433,094 of CM076976.1, forward strand.
ATATAGGAGAACCGGTGCGTGGTGTATTTATATGATCAAGGACGATATCATCACCCCAGCCGCAAGCTCTTATACTGTATGTGCAGCTTCCAACGGCTATCATCAGATGAACAGGGACTCTTCCTCGTGTATCTACTCAATTCTATTGCAAATCAAGCAATATTTCCCAATAGGTTACATTGTTTTCCTCTTATCAATGCCAATAGCACCAGTAGGCTCTCGCACTATAGGAACTTAAAGGTCTGAACGGGCCTGAAAATGAACACCCGCCCCTAACTGGGCCCTAACTGATCAGGCCCAATGTCCGGCCCGGCCTGACCAAACGGAATAGAGTTTAAGTGAGACACGGCCATAATCTGTTTGGTTTGGGTAGAATTGGAACTGTTAATTTTATTATAATAAAAATAGTCCAACTGATTAGCACAGATTTTAGGCCCGGCCCAGCCCTAAAATGTCGGTTCGGGCCTGGTCGGTTTCCGGCAGTTTGAGAACTGTACATGTAGTGGGTTGATCGGCTTTATAAGTAAGCTAATGGGAATTATCGGTTGAAGCGAACTGTATTAGTCAAAGTTACCTCTTGTGGACCTCTGGTTGAACCTGACAATGCACAGATACTGTTTGATGCCAATTTTAATTACTACCAATTCTAGTGTTTTTTGCAACCCTTTTCATTTCAAGGACTCACAAAATCATATATTTTTATTTTCTGCCGCTCCAAATATGAAAATGTTCATAACGCACCACTTGATCACACAACTACAGCATCGCACAAAAGTAGCAGATCTGCAAGCTCAAAATGTTGCATGTAGTGACAGATTTTGAGCTTTGTGACTGATTATTTGCATGGATGACAGTTAACATCAACTTAAATGTGCAATCCTGACAGCCCTTAAGGCAAGGAGGACAGCAGCCTGTTTCCTCAGACATGTGTTAATGTCCAGTAAGGGTGAGCACATGACTCCCCTACCTCCACATTCCCACTCCTTACTTCTGCCTCGGTATCTCTGAACATACTGGCTTAACCATCCAAATCTTTCCTTTTACATTTGACACTTATGTATCACACTAAACAAGTGCTGCAATTATTATTGTGGATGTGCATTTAGCGTGAAAATGTGTCTTGTCAGGCACTGACTGGAAAGCTTTTTGAGCAGTGCAGTACTGCAGCCACTCCTATGCCCAGCTTTGAGTGTATTTCTGTGTGCCCATTTGGGCATGGAATGTACTCATGATTGGACATCATGTTGTGTACACGTCATCATTGCGAAAAGACACCGATTACTTCACATGTGATTTTCCCCCCACCATTTACAGCAAACTGTATCTTTGCCATGAAATAATACAAATTAATATTATGTGGTGGTTAACACAAGAGTTTTAGTCATGCAACTCATGTCTTGATAATAGCCGTTTTATCATTTTCACGTCCCCATTCCGTCCCATCTTTCCTGGTAAGACAGCCGAGAAGAAGACAGTGTGTCCTTGAGCAAGACACTGAACCCCCAACAGCTCTGGATGAGCAGATGGGTGCCTTCCAGGGCTTCCTGCTGCGGTCAGTACCTGTGCGAACCAGGCACATTGCAAAGTGCCTGAATAAAGGCAGTACTATAGATATGCACTGTTGATTGATTTATTTACAGACGGTAGGTACTAGTGCAGCGGGTGAGGGCGCACTTAGAAGAGCACAACATTTACAGGCAGACAAGTTTGGGTGTTTGTTTCCGCACCGGAGAGGTGGTGTCTGAATGCCTTTTCTGTTCTGTACTCCCCAAAGCAAACGGAGTAAACACAACACGGTTGGATTAACAGAGCAAACAGGGCAGGTATGAACACACAACTATGTCTGGACTGGAGAGTAATTTACTAGTATCATTACAGTTGTCTAAAAGGCCTCACAGCTCATCGTGTGCAGTACACAGTCACACACACAGGATGAGAAGTAAGTGTGAGAAATATGGCTTGCCTTACACGAAGAGTTGCGTGCATGTAGTAATTTAACTTAGATTTCAGAACAGGGGTGGACAGTTGCACATTACATAGGGCGATGCAACTATCCCTGTGCAAACATGTGACATGCAGGGATACAAACACACAGGAGGAACAGTGAATAGATGTGTACATGACTGAAAGAGTGACTTCAAATATGTCTTTCCTACACTGTCTCCCTCACTGTCTCCCTCTCAGTTTCCCTACAGTTTGCCTCTCTTACACCATCTATCTATCAGCTGTCTCTTCTACACTGACTCCCTCTCTTCTAATATTTTTATTCCCATGATTTTGCAACCTCATTTTTATCACCCAGTGCCAATTCCTAATGTGATCCTGGGCTCTACACATCCTCCGCCAACCTGAGGAGGCAGCAGACGGGGCTCATGCTTCCTTCAATGCACGAGCAGTCGCGCCGCCTTCTTTTCACCTGACAGGTGGGAATTTCCCTGGTTGGACATGGCGCGTGGAAGGAACACGTTACTCCAACCAAATCCAGTCCCCTCCATCAGGTGCCTCGACTGGCCAGATGGAGGCAGTTTAGAGATCAGTTTAGAGATCCTTTCGCCAACCCCGCCTCGGGTATGGGCAGTGATGATGTGGAGGAGGGGACACGCCACCAGCACCCACAGCAGCGTCCCTAGCGAAAATCGAACCTAGGACCTTCTAGCTGTGAGGCGACAGCACTAACCACTGTTCCACTGTGCCACCAACAGACTCCCTCCCAACTGTCCTACACCATCTCTCTCTGTCCTACACCATCTCTCTCAGCTCTCCTCTCTAGTAGTTTCAAACAAACAGTTCCTACAAACAGTTCCTACACCAACAGTTCCTACACCATCTCTCTCAGCTCTCCTCTCAAGTAGTTTCAAACAAACGGTTCCTACAAACAGTTCCTACACCAACAGTTCCTACACCATATCTCTCAGCTCTCCTCTCTAGTAGTTTCAAACAAACAGCAGCAATAGATTTGCTTCTCCCTCTCAGCTTGTAGTCAAGACTAAAAGGGACGGTCCTCTCCATTGTCTTTATAAGGCCGGACCAGCCTTTAATTAGCAGGGATTTGGTGTGTCATTAATCAATGGAATGACATAGGAAGGAAGACTCTCTCTCCGATGCAGGCTGCTAATCCAGATTAATTTCATGGATGATGACGGTCCAACTGGCGGAGCACACTCTCAGAGCGCAGCAAGCGTGCCGGGGGGAAGGGGGAGGGGTGTAAATCCATTTTAATAAGCTTATGGAAGACACATTTTCTGCCACTTGCATCCTGTCAACACTTTCTGTGGAATCAAAGCCGCCACAAACACCACAATAATCTGCGATGTGATCCTAAATACTAATCTCTACACAGTAGAAAGGGTTTTGAAATTGACGGCTCGGATGGGGGTCATTATATATCGCGGCAATGATGATGGTGGTTCAATTACGTGTTGCTCAAAGGCACTTTGTATACATAGACTAGACACAGACTGGTAAAAAAAAAAAAAAAAAAAAAAACATCACCGATGCTGATGTATGTTATGGTTTGGAGGTGACAAATCTCCATCTACAGTATATACAATGAATGGCTAGTAATGATATTACAGGGTTTCCCCCAGCGCTTTATTATCAGGGCGGCCGCCCTGAGTGAAGCCCGGCCCCGCCTTGGCTACGTTCCCCAAAAAAGAAAAAAAAAGTAAAAATGTGTCGTTCATACAATGTGCATGTTAATAAAGTTATCTGCACTAAGGCTTCAAACCGAAAGTGCGATTTGAAACCATGTCATTAGCAAATCTCAACGGCCGCGATCATTCAGTATTATTCAGTAGTATCAGTATCAACCGGAGCGAGTCTGATCCAGTGTTGACACTGTCACACTTCTGTGCTGCGCGCTGCCCAATCAGTGCGTATGCAGTGCTTCTGTGCACGCACACGGAGCACACGGAGTTGTTTAGCTCCCGAAGCAGTAGCTGGTGGCTGTCTGGTCAACGCATGCCGTCTGTGTCCCGCCCCGACTCCCGCGGACCCCCGTCATGTCAGCCTAACCAAACGACATCCACGCTGAAATTATTGCGTTTCGACTGGTGTGCAGCTTCAGCTTAACGTAGTCACCCTCTCCCTGTCTGTTGAATAATTAGCACATAGGCTAGCTTGTAGCTCGTGTGTGCTGCTTCTGAGTGTGTGTGTGTGTGTGTGTGTGTGTGTGTGTGTGTGTGTGTGTGTGTGTGTGTGTGTGTGTGTCTTGAAGCGTATTTTGCGAGTATTTTGAGGGTGACCAGATGTCCCCGTTTCTGTGGGACAGTCACAGGGTGACCAGATGTCCTTCTTTGCGTGGGACAGTGTCTCATTTCAAAGACCCTGTCCCACATTGTGACTGACAGACTACAGTGGTCAATTGTCCTAAAAGTCCCCCTTCTGTTTTCTGTTGTAAAGTTTTCTCACTGTCTCTGTTAATGCTAGATGCGTTTTAAGCCTGTTGAAATAACAGGTGAAATACATACTAACATGAATAAATAACAAATTCATGGCTAGGGACTACTTATGGACAAATGATGCATGAGGCATTTTTAATGCCAACTGTAATGTGTTGCTACCCTGCAATTAAATGTCCCTCTCAAGTAATACCTCTGTCCCTCAAATGAACAGTTTTGGTCCACTTAAGTCTGATTGATCAATCTATTGTGAAAGAAAAATATCTACCAGTCTGCCTGTTCTGATAAGAAATGAAATATGGCCTTATAATGACATAACTGCAGTAAATGGCCATTGAATATGTGATGACCGCGAAAATGCAGTCATTCCCTTATTGACTATAAGGGAATTTATAGTCATTTTTACTGTGGCACTCTGAGTGTCAAGGACAAAATCATGGCACTTCATGTCAAAAAGGTTGCCTACCCCTGGCCTACGGTATTGTAATTACATCACATGCACGCGCACATGCACGGACGTGCACGCGCACGAGCACAGACTCGAAGCCTCACCACCTTGACTAAACAATTTTCTGGGGAAACAATGAATGGCTAGTAATGATATGTATCTTGTTTATTAAGAGCTGGAGAGACAGGGGGGCCGAGAAGATGCTCTCATCCAGAGTGGTTCAAGAGTGTTTATCAAACTAGTTGTCAAATAGGTAGAATTACAGAAATAATGAGAGAGAGAGTAAGAGATTTGCAGAAAATGCTTTATAGGACAGTGGATTATATTGGTCCCCAGATGGAACAAAAACAAGTTTGAGCATGTTAATTTGCAGATCGAAGTGTGGCATTTTTACCATTACTAGGATCTATCATGAAGGTAATGGGACGGTACATTAACGTTTCCAGTAGGGATGTCCCGATACTGTATTGGGAAAAGTATTGGATCTGCGCATTTTCGTATATACACATATCGGTATTGGCAAATACTGTATTGGTATCAGAAACTATTGTCATTGCCAGTCTGACTACAGATCCCACACACGGGTAAGGAGTTGACACTATGGCCATTAAATAAAATGTTGGGTCATGTGGAGTTTGTTTTGTAGTTGCCCAAGTGCACATTTGAGTGAGGAGTCTGCTATTACTGGTTGGTGGAATTCATTTTTTTAAATATATCATTATATTTATATCCTTCTCTGGTATCGGTATTTGGTATCGGTATCAGCTAACACAGAAATTGTGGTATCGGGATCGGAAATGAAAAAAGTGTCATAGTTTCCACTTTCCAGCCATGGCGAGACGAGACCACATGTCAGTGCTTATCTGCCCCGCCCCCGATCTTAATGGGTTAAAAAGGTGTTAAGGGGGGTGCAGCAAGGGCAAAGTCCTACACCTGCGAGACAATTTGTTTGCAGTTCTATGAAAGAGACAGATTGAAACAAGAGGTGGACAGATTAGACAGACAGCTGTCCTGTTGTTTCACGGATGGACAATGCCGTCATTCAGTGTCTCGGACAACAAGACGTTCTTCTCTTAGGACCCAAGGCCAACTAAATGTGTTATAACACGTGTTGTAACTGCGTTACGACAGTCTGCTGACTGCAAGGTTCGTTCTTTCTTCATGCTTTGATGGGTGCAGCTGATGTGAGAGCTCAGAACAATACACACAGCTCCGACAGCACACAACACACACACAACACCCTTTGCTGTGAGGGAAACACTTATTCCACCAATGTGTCGGCTGTGGAAAACTATGTGCAAAAAATGCTGTTGTGTAGTTATTATTTCGCAAGCTCTTCAATGTTAATACGACCGGTAGTATTCATTGGTTTAATATTTAAATGCTAAGGCGTGCTTAATGACTGACAACTTGGCATCCTTATCTTGGGGTACGCATGGATTAGAGCAAATAAAATCTTTTATTTTACCTCTTGTATGGCTTGAGTGCTAATGTGCAATTTGAGAAACAGTGTATAAAAGGAGCCTCACTCCTCACTAGCGCCGTTTCCTAAAACGCTTAACGCAATATGCAAACAAGGATGTTTTTTAGTAATATTGTTCCTGCTGTTCAGCATACGGCCAGCGCCAGCCAGCCAAGTGAAGAAATCCCAGATCGAGGCTTTAACCTTTGCTTTTACACAGTATGCAAAATATTCAAGGGGAACATATTGATATCTGCTGCTAGTGTATTTGACCACTTCAAATACACAACTCTTAAAATAATAACTGCACAACATGCGTCCATAGAAGATATACTGACTTCAGTTGAATCCAAATGACTGAACTCAGCCATGACAACGGAGAACTTGAATCCAAGTGCCTATGATTATGATAATAGGCCACACCACAGTTGTTGTAACATTTGGTAGAATAGAATGGGTAATTGAGCAGTTGAGAAGAATAACAATTTAAGTCCATATTTTACTCTGATCCCAACCTGAAAAATGCCTAGATGTCCGTACCCCAAATCCAGCATTTACACATTATGGATCATTAGTGTGGACTTAGGATAATTCGTCTCAACACGTACACACCACCACTGTCACAACGCGGTCCCACCAACTTGGGTGTTTCATATTAAAAAACAACAACAGGTTACAGTAAATGACGGTGAGTCGATTGCACACCACCAGTGAGCTAACGGAGAGAAACACGCTCTGTAGATGATTCATAGTTATGAGTAGAACGGAATTGCACGTTGTGATGAAACTCCAAAAGAGCCTGGAATCCATAAGAGTGTGTGTGTGTGTGTGTGTGTGTGTGTGTGTGTGTGTGTGTGTGTGTGTGTGTGTGTGTGTGTGTGTGTGTGTGTGTGTGTGTGTGTGTGTGTGAGAGAGAGTGTGTGTTCCCGTCTTGACCACACACACAAATAAAAAGCTCAAGTTCTACACAAGTTAATCTGCTATTGTGTATATTCTGAAATGACCCTGACCCTGCCTGCCTGTTTGTTGTAGTCCTGTAGTGCTTGTTGTACTATAAGTACAAATGATGATTAAGGCCAGACAATGCCAATGCAACTAGTCACAACAACTAATAGCACAACAAATAATAGTTGCTTGCAGGCAAATAGCCTACTGTTGTTTTGCAAGGAGTTGCGCCCTACCAACAGTCACTAAGACATGCGAATCCCTTGACTCCTTCAAAAACGCTCTCAAAAGGGCATCTATGGTCATTGGTCATCAACCTGTAACTCGAAATATGCATCTCTAAATATGATTCCCCCACCGCGCTTTACCCTTTGTATATTTTTCTTTTCCCTTTTACCTCCACTATGATTGGCTGCTTCTGGCTTTACAGAGGTAGATTTTTGTATGGCTCTAAACACTGTAAACAGGTGGACCATATTGTAAGTAGACATGCTTCATGGTGTCATTTGCTCAGTCAGTCTTGTAGGAGTTGTGCTTGAAATGTAGCCTCCTGTAAATTTCCAAGTTAAACTTTTTAATCAATCAAAAGTTGCATTGGTGTCATCCTTATACTATTGATTATGTAAAAAAAGGTTTGTTTTTACATTAGCAAATGTTAAATACATGATAAACACTTCAAATTAGATTTGTTTTTACAGAATCAATAGTTCCACCTAATACTTAACTTAACTTCCACGGTCCACCTAATATCTTTTTAGTATACATAATTCATGCATATAATCAATAGTTGCACAACATCGAGTTATACATGACACTTTATGCATAATGTATGAAGTGTTGTGTACAGTTTTAAATAGGCTAAAGTATAAATGTTAAGTGATGGAAATTTCTTGATGCTATAAGTAAAGTTGTGTGTGTGTGTGTGTGTGTGTGTGGGGGGGGGGGTCCTCAAAGACCACTGACTCAGTATTTAATTGTATTTGTATTTTATAAACATACAACACAGAAACTATACTCCACAGTGGTCTTACCGTGCACTCGTATCCAGCCCTGCTGCTGACACACCGAGTCCTCCAGCAGCCTGTCCACCATGGAGCTGATGCTCCCGGGAAGAGAGTCCCCCCTGGTCCCCCCGCCGCCGGGGAAAGAGTCACCGTTCCCGGCCACGCACTCTGTCTCCATGCCGCCGCTGGCTGCACCAACCTGGTGGTTGTCCTGCTGGCCGTGGAGGAGTCACCGGCCCAGGCCGGCTCTAGTGCAGGCTGGGACGGGCCTGGTGGTCCACGATGACACCAGATGACCCCCAGCAGCACCTGGTTCTTCTGTCGGCTCCTTAGAGCTGCTTTCTGTGAAGTCCAGTGTTCTTTGGTCCTTGTTGTTTGGGGGGGTGGGGGGCTACTTGCTACTTGTGGCTAACGCCGCTTGTGTGTATTGTAGTAGAGAGACAGAACACTAAACTACTGTAAAATGCAGAAGTAGTAGGACTTTTAAAACAAGGTTTCAACGTCTCTCTGGCGTTAGAAATGTGTGTTGTTTAATGTTATTGTCGGAGTTGTTTCGCTGGTATCCCGGCTGTTCTTTCAGGCACTTTGTCGGCTAATAAACGCGTCCTTTAGAGTGAAGAGGAACCTTAAAACGCATCAACGCAGTCCGTAGTTTTATAAATAATAGCGGTGTTAATGTTATTATGAAGTTATTTCGCCGGCGGTGTGCATGTCCGCAGGTCTTCGTTGAGTAGAGGTTTTGTAGTTATAAATAAAGGTAGCTTGTGTTGTTGGGTTTCTTCTTTCCTTCTTTCTTTCTCCTCTTGGGTTTTGTTTTAATTTAAAATCCTTCCGTGGGGGGTTTTCAGTTCCTTCGGTTCCTCCACCCGTCGCTTCATTGTTGTTTACGTGTATTATTTATTTATCCCGTTAATTTAAATGAGAGAATGTTCATGAATTGCTCATTCGGGTTGTTTCCCACGCTGCCTGCCTGCCCCACACGGACGCCGCGTCCCCGTTTCAGTTCAGTTCAGTTTCACTCAGAGTCAGGACCGTCAGGACACACACAAGCACACGCGCGCGCGCGGACACACGCACACGCATATACTACCAGGCAGGCAGGCGCGCCCCCGACGCCTCCCCCTCCTCTTCCTCTTGGTAGTGGAGGTGGAAGCTGGAATATATTTTAGATGAACAAAGTTGACCTCTTTCTTTGGCTGACCATTTCTGGCCTGGTATTGTTTGCCAATTACTTTTGATGCAGTAGGCCTAAAAGGTCGTTTATGAAATATGAATTTAATTGCTTCCTTTTTAGGTATTAAAAACATTAAATTGACACTTTACTGTCATCTGGGACCCAACCCGTGGTTCAGACCTTGCGGATCCATTCATTCACACAAAGGAGTCTTTCAGTAAACTCACTTCCAGCAGGTTAGAAATGTGTGTCTGGCTCCTTCCAGTGCTCACATCAAGCACTGTCTGTATACTCCACACAGCCTGGCTTTCTACCACAGACACATTCCACACAAACACATGCACACACTCTGCTCATAATAAATTGTGGTAGGACTACTGGCCACTACTCAGAAGGTGCCGCTATCATGTGTAACTGTAAGTTTTCCAGTTCACTCCCTGACCTCTACTGGGTTCAGAGTAAGGCAGGCATGTCAAACTCAAATACACAGCGGGCCAAAATAGAGCAATTGGTACAATTCGAGGGCCAGACCCACCAGGCTGTGTTTCAGCCCACAGGGCACCGGTTTACAGGGAGGTCCTGGGAAAACAGCAGTAGCAAAACAAAAGTAGATGTCCTTCAAAAATAATGAATGTCCCTTAATAGCAAGATAAATGCAAAGATGAAACTGCATGCATTCAAAACTGATTGCATTATTAAATCTCAGCTTCCTGTTCTGTCCTCACCAAGCATTGCTTTCGTAGTATAATGTGAATGAGAAAGATAATTCATTCGCAGGCCTGATTTGGCCTCTGGGCCTTGAGCTTGACATAAAGTATGGTGTAAGTCAAGGCACCGAAACCCTGCCCTATAAACTGCTCCTTAAGAGCAGGATTTGAAGGAATTGGATGGTGCCTTGCATGGTTTCCTTGCTCTGCTGTGTCTGTCTTTGCCAAATTGTGCCATTTTCCATTTATCCATGAGCAGCGGGCCCCCGAGTGATCTGAGACTACCTGAGGGACCACCAACCGCACACACCCCTCCTCTCATGATGCACAGATGCATGCGGGTGACACCACATGCTAGAACCAGCCTGTAAATTTTGTGCACTGAATATTTACTCATATTGTAATATTATCTGTCTTAATGGTTGTTGTTTTTTGTATGTGATCTCTATTGCAAATGAGTTTGAACCTACAGTATATACACTTCTATCCTCATGCACTGTACCAGCTAGATTATGCTGAAATTGCATAGTTCACTGAATTAAAACGTATTCTTCATTCTGCAGGCCTATGCTTCTACACTATAATCAATTCAACTGATGTGTAGTGGTGCCCTTAGATCAGAGAAAAAGTTAAAGTCAGCAGTCACTATGCGCGTGTTCCATCGTGTTATCATCATAATCTTTGAAGTATTGATAAGATGTCTGTGTCAAGGGCAGACAGACAGACAGATGATTCATGCTTCACACATGTCCCTAGGGTGTCACACACACACAGAGGCCAAATCTCATCAAATGGTAGTTCATCTGCAATTATTGGCTTAGTAATGCGACATTAGTAATTATAAAAAAAAATATCCATGAATGCATGTCTCCATGGATTGAGTATTCATCATTTTGGGTGTGAGGTGAACTATTTTGCTGAACCCTCTTAGACACCAATGCAGTGTGGTGCAGTACTCAGAAATATGCCTAAAGGGGATTAAAGTGTGCTTCTGACCAGACACACTTTTTCAAACTGTATTCACAATCACATTGCACTGCATTCCAGTTATTGTTGGCTCCAGTATAGGCCTCTCTCCAATATAGTAATGGGAGGCGTATAGCTGGCATAGCTGAGGTGTATGTGTACCATTAAGCAGCAGCTTACACCTCCCTGACCCCAGTCAGTATCATAGCCTATACACTTGGCTTACAGGGCACCACTTCGTGGATATGTATAGAAAATAGGATGACTTGCTCCTATGTTGTTCTTCCCCATAAGACTTTAAGTGTACAAACGAAAATAAAATAGAATGGAGACTGATTTGGCTTAACATCACAAATGCACCACAGTTAAGGACACGGTGAACCCAGTAAAAATATCCCTACATGTTTAAACCAGAGGTTCAAACTTAGCAACTACAAGAATAATTTCACTGTGTAAAGATCTCTTGCACCCTCTAGTGACAACGTTGTCATTGGTCAGTTCAGTTGACAGACACAGTATGAAACAAATCAGACTGATGCTAATGACAGTCCCTTGTCTGAACAGAATTTATCTTCAAATTGTGCACAGGGAAGAGCTGCAGAATGTAATTGTCTGAATTGAATGTCAATTTGTTCATGAGAATAATAATAGTTGCGGTATCAAAACATTAGAACAGCCACTTTGTTAATTTTGCAACCTGATCCTTTCAATTTAATTGCATTAAAGTAAAAGTAAACTCCCTCTGAGATAATCAAGATGTTGAAGACTTAGGCTATAGGGTTTCTCAAGTATGTGCAGGTCCAGGGGGTTCCTAGCTCTAGCCCAGAGCTCCACTGATTCTATGAGCTCTGGCAGACTCAATAGCAGTGGAGCTCAGGACCAGAGCTAGGTGGTTACACAAAATACATTGCTACATGGAATTGTATCCATATACTTCAGTTTAACCTCCATACTTTGTCTACTTAAAGGGTAAAGATGAACAAGTATACGTTGTGCAAATTAATGACATAAATAAGGTACTTATTCAGTGAATAATTCAGTATAAATCAATGGTGCCATGGATGAAATCTTTATTTACAGGTGTGCCCTGAGACCACAATGTTTGAGAACCATTGGTCTAGGCAAGGCTTCTAGGCTAGTAAGGCTACTGTTAATTGATCATCTACTGTTAATTAACCATTTAATCACTCAAACCCTCTAAAGTTTAAGTATCTTGTTCACGAGGAGTTCAGCCTACAGCTGGAGGATCAGGGTGGTAGCGGCGGTATTGTAGTCTCTGTATCGCACTGTTGTGGCGAAAAGAGAGATGAGTCAGAAGGCAAAAGCTGTCCACCGAGAAATCTTTGTTCCTACTCTCAAATACGTTTGTGAAATCTGAGTCATGTCCGAAATAGGATTGCAAATACAAGTGGACAAAATGAGCTTTCTTCGACTGGCAAGGGTGAGAACTTCAGTCACACGAGACACTCTAGTGCTGCTGGTTATTTCACTGAAAGGAAAGGTGGTTCGGGGCTGTGTCTCCCTAGGGAGGTCCTGGAGGCACCTCAAATAAAGTAAAGTAAATGTCTTTCTTTCAGAAATTACGTCATATGGCAAGTTTGGCAACCAAGTCTATGGACTTTTAATGCCCTAAAAATCACATTTAAGTGAAGTGAGGTGTGCTCTAATCATCGTACACCATCATGCATCGTCTCATACGGGCCAATCAGAATGTCGATAGCAGATTTCTGCCTGACAGCAACGACATAGATAAGTAAAAACAGCGCAACATTGTCTACAGTTTATTTTTTATTGTTGTGTTTGATTTGTCTCGAGGCGTCGTTAATCCCATCCTTAACGTCTTTCAGGACACTGTCTTTCAGCCTGGAGGCCTTGCGGGCTGCCTCGCCCAGGTCTCTGGGCAGCTGGGAGGTTTCGGCCCGGATCTGCCTGACCGTGTTGGATCTGGCCACCTTGTATCCTGCGTCCTTGGCGGCCAGCTGCGCCTTCAACACGGCCCAGGCGGTTATCTGCGCCGCGCGCCGCACGGGCCGCGACTCAGCCAACTTCTCCACCACATGAGCTTGGTTGAGGAGAGCGGAGAGGAGACTCTTCAGCACCATCCTGGATACCTATACGACATGCACGCAGATATTAGGACATGTAGGTAGAACATACTGTACATTGTCAGACACGAATAGGCCCTCAATGTACACATCACAAAGTCATTTTCTTAAGTTTGAAGGGGATGATAATTTAAACAAGCCCACAATGACATTGTGATTATTATGCGATGATGTCATCATTATATGTGGATGATACTGAGGTCATAGGTGACAGGGCGTGTTCAGAAGCACTAAGCTAAGCAGTTTGTATTGTAAGGAGTCTGACCAACATTATGTCATAAAGGGCGTAGTAAAATCTCTTCTCTATAAATAATCCTGCTTTTGTCAAGGTGAAATGTGACCTTTAGCCCTTTTGTGTCCTTTCGAAAAACATGTGGCTAGTATTATCAATTTATTGACTATTGTAGATAACAATTGATTTATTTGAAATTTATTTTGACAATAAGCCCCTTGAGAAGCATCATCTTTAAGGGGGTCCTCTGTCCGTAGGACAAAATGTAAAGTATACATCTTGGCAAAAGCTATGCCTTTTGTGTCATTTATTATTTTTCAAAATTAGCTGAGGTTGCTTTGCTAACCACAGCGAGCTTGTAAATCTGCTGCATTTGAAACTTGAAAGATTGACATTATTTCCTTGTTTTACTTCTGCAAAAGATCCAACAATTGCATCTGTCCCCCGGCCAGGGGCCAGATGGCTCTTTGACTGACCTGGAGGTCTATTTACCAGGTAGTTAAAATACAACATGCAATACAACATCTCTGTTCACATACAAGCAAGTTTCCTGCTATGAATCTGTTTACCACTGCTTTGGATTTTACTTTTATGATTTGACAAAGGTATTTATAGAATATTTCGGTTAAGGGTTTCATGATGATATACAAGCATACATAACAAGGTATTGACATGCCCCTGCTCTTTAGCTCTATTTAACCACCCTTGTTTGAATTGTTTTGAATGAAAGAGGCGATATTTAGATCACTAATTATTAATTAATGGATGGTTGAATTCGTTCAATCACAACATAAAACAATTGACGAACAGTGAACAGCTGAACTTACCCTTCAGTCTGTCTGTCATGTAAATGCCATAGAAGGAAATAAAATAAAGTCAACTAAAGGAATGCTTCCGGGTTCCTTCTGTTCCTTTGGTCGACTTGGCTTTCATAGTCGTTGCGTTGGCGCCATCTACTGGGAAGCATGTCCACCCAAAGTAAAGCAGAGCTAAGCATACCATAAGATGCATTGCAAACTGGTTAATATAAATAAAATAAAGTCCTTAACTCTGATGACCACCTAAGTCCCGGATCCCCTCGCAGCAAAACTGCCAAAATGACAAAAGTGTGATTGCAGTGTGCAACGCATCTCACTTTAGAATTATCAAGTCTTGTACCGAATGACACAACAGTCCAAGTATGAAGATACATGTATTATTATTATTATTATTATTATTATTATTATTATTATTATTATTATGTAACAGCATATCATAGTAAAACAGTATTTAAATGAGACAAACAGGGGGAAACATAATTATTATTTTTTAAATAAACCAAAAAAAATAAAAGAACAAAATACAAACATCTTCCTACCCAAACCTCCAATGTATCATTTTGATCAAAGCATTTCATGTTGCAAAATTTAGTTTGTAAACGGTGCATATTTTCAAATACACTTTTAAATAGAAAGAAGGAACAGTTTCAACCATATAGTCCAGTAAACAAAAGACAGAGGTTGGACAAAAAAAATCTGTATAGTAGACATAATTTCCAGTCAGAATCAGTTGAGAAACAAAATAATGCCATTTTGTCCAACCTCAGTATATTTTTTCACTTTGTTTACTGGACTAATATCTTCATGTAATTACTCCTCACCAATGGTCATTATCAGGGGGCAGTGTTTCTGTCTGCTCTCACACAAAGGGGGGCTGTGGACAGTTCAGAAACCCCATGTACCACTGACTTCAACAGCAAGAATGTTAGGTCCTTTTAAACGCTTTTTTCTAATCATGCAAGAACAATGGCTTCTATTCCAGCATGCTAACTTCACAGGAAGGGAAAGGCTGTAGTTTCTATTAGCTTGGAAATCCCCATCGATGATGTCAGTGGTCCTGGACTGCCCACAGCCCCATAATGAGACACTAGTGAACCAATTCCAATGTCTGCCCTGCATGCTCACTGAAGAAGTGAGAGTCTGCAAGGATTCCAAATGGAATGAAGGGCACACTTTACATAACATTGACTAAATGATCCCATCTAGGTGGTAAGAATCATTTTTCTTTTAAATGAAAATAAAGAAACCTGCTATTCTTATTTAAGGGCCCAGCAGATAACACTATTTCCCCGAATGCTTGCTGTGGGTTTTGGCCAGACTTTACCCTTCATTTTATTATATTATTTATTATTATTATACTATCAATTAGCATGATATGCCTTGAGAATAATTGTGGTCCCGTTCATGTTAAAATTAATGATAAAGTAGGGTAGACTTCTAGTAGCGCTTGCACTGGTTCTACAGAGTTAAGACCCTCCCCCTCGCTGCCCTTCCAGTTGTTTCCAAGTTGCTTATGATCTTCAAAATGGTTCTAAAGAAAATCGATGGGGCCCCCTTTATCCATTTTTATTAGTCTATGATCCAAACCATATTCCTCAAGCATCCTGCTCGACATGCCTTTTGCCATATCCAAGGCTTGTCTCAGTGAGACTTTCTGCATGTCTCGACGGGACTCTGGGCATTATCGGCACAAGCTTTTGTGCATGTGTCCTGGACCGGCTTGACGCTGCGCAAGCTATGTGCAAACTAACCCTAACCCGAACTCTTCATTGCTTCAGGGCGAGTCTTTGTGTGTGTCGTCGTTGCCGTGGCTCTTCATGTGCCTCCTCAGCGAGTAGGTGTCGGCGAAACACTTGCGGCACTGCTGGCAGCGGTTGGGGCTGTCCTCTGAGTGGTTCTTCATGTGGTACTTCAGTGGCGTGCTCAGAGGGAAGCCTTTGCCACAGATGGGACAGGTGTAGGGCTTCTCCCCCGTGTGCGTCCGCATGTGGATCTTCATGTCTGAGCTGTTGGGAGAAGAAAGTCGTCAAAATTACACATTTTACTTCATTATTTCATCGTTTCATTAGTGATTGTCATGCAAATAAGTGTGAGATTCAAATATAATTACTGCTATGAATAATAAAATGCAGTGCAGACATTAAACAGTACAGGACTGTACTATGTAATAATCAAAATAGCGCCAGGCCTAAATTGAAAAATTTTAAACATCTACATTTTAGATTTCTAAAAAATAGTGGAAATATTTCTTTTGCTGTTTTAACCTGGTCAGACCTTTGTTATTCATATTTTGAAAGCCTTATACATGAAAAATGTTTTTGCATCCTTACAGCAACCTTCAGACAAATAACACACTAGGCAAACTTTTCAGATAGTTACCAAATGCACTTGATGACTCTGTTATAGACACTTTAGCTCCAATAGCAATTTTGACGTGGGCAATTTCTTTGTGAGATTATGAGAGGGTATTAAGATGAGATGTGTTGTTCACACCTGGAATCTTTGGATTCATCAAAGCTCAGGAGGAGAGCTTGAGGGAATCGATAGCTGAGGAGGTTTGGGATGCATTTGTGTGCTCTTATTCAGTGTTGGGCAAGCTACTTGGAAAAATGTTGTAAGTATGCTACACTACCACTTACATACTTAAATATAGTTCAACAACACCAAAAGAAATCCCCAGAGAAATGTAGCAAGCTACTACAGAAGAAACTTTTTTTACTTCATTTTTTTAAATCAAGTTCATGGTTAAGAACAACTTTCCACCAAAGACAAATTCTGTTCAATATAAAACAAATGGGATTGGAAAGTCTATCTGGCTTTTTCGTGTCAACATCTACAGTACATTTATTCACCCACAAAATTAACCAAGGTGTACCCTCTGGTAAGCTTGTGCAATGCTTTATTGGGTCATCCACCCCAGTTAACAGTTTTTAATTGAATTGTTCTTGAAATGTACTGTAATTCTGCAAACTGTTAATAACTCAAACAAATCAACCAATCTGCCACATCAAAGTTGGTATTGTGACTTGTAACTAACACACAGACATAAAGCGTGTTCAATATCATTGATTTATTGGGGGGAATCTAAAACCCCAGAAGTCGTCCCAAGAAATATATGATCACAAAAGAAACTTGACAGACATCATACTACTGTGTCTCTATGGGAGTAGAGACCTTTTAGCACAGGATACTGTTTCAAATCAACCAACAGTAACACAATCAAATAAGCCTGGGTAAAGAGAAAAGTGAAAAACATTTGAATTGTCTCACAGAAGAGATACTGTATGAACTACAGTAAATCCATCTTTACATGAACGGGCATCAACAGAACATTCATACGCATTTTTGTTCCAGGACTTGAATCTTTTGTAACTTTTAAACATTTTATACTACAGAAATAAGGACCATGAAACTCCATGTTAGCAAGAAGAAAAATCATGTAATTATGGCATATTGATACAACCTGTTAGGAACAAAGTGAAAGAGGCAGCAAACCATGTATCAAAATACTACTTTATGGAGTGAAACATGTTATTTTTGAAAGTCCTTCAGTAGGGGTGTCCGCTGGCCTAATGGCCCAGGCGCATGCCACATAGGCTTGACAGCCTGTCGTGTTCGAATCCTGTTCATGACGACCTTTGCTGCAACTCTCTACCGTTCTTTATGCCCCTCTTTCCTGTCTATCTTCACTTGAATCTATCAATGAAGTCAAAAAGCAAAAAAGTCAGTAAAGTCAGTAAACACTGGAAACTACTTAATGCATGTCCTCGTGTTGGTTCCTTGCCATCTGCTGCCATGCCATCATCTGGGTTCTAAGTTTGACTATGTTACTCCTGCCTTCAGGTTTGACACATCAGTCTTCTTGATGGTGGGGATGTAGTCCAGTACAGTACTTAAGTAAATGTACTTTACTTGTTACTTTCCACCACTGTATTGTTGGCTCCCTGCATTGTTTCACAGGTACAGCTTCTTCCTTCTGATCCCTTCCTCTTCTTCACCTTCTTACGTTCCTTATCCATATAGAGAACTGTATCTGGGTGCTTCCTCTGCAAAATAAACCAGTTTGTTAAACTCTATACAATTTATAACTTATGACTAATGCAATAAGTATGGAAAGTGATATTCTATGTTAGTAGTATTAAGTAGTAGTGACCATATCTACTTGTATTTCAAGCAACTCATTTTGGCCAACCACCATGACAACTGGTGATAGTAGTACTATGTATGACATAAAAACTGTCATTTTAAAATCAGTATTCATATGCCAAATTGTCAGTGAAATGTGCTTTTCATATTATTCATCAACCCTGGCTAGTACTCTAGATTATCTTCCCATATGGAAAATTTTATACACTGTATGTCATATGTGCAAACTCTTGAAAGTAGCACCTTTCATACAAGCTACTTTACAAAAACAATACTATGGATCTTATATCTGAATGTCATATTCAATTTTTTTTTATAAATGACAAAATTACTGTATATGTTTCACTTTACAAGAAAATACTATGGATCTTATATCTGTATTGCATATCATGTGTAATTCTTATCAATTATAAAATATATATGTCTCACATAATACAGTATATACTGTATGTCTGTATCTTTTTTTGTCTGTATCTTTCACAGACAAAATATACTATGGATCTTATAGTAACTTTATTCTCATATATGAGGATTGTATGAAAGGTGTCACTCAAGAGTTTGCATATATGACATTTACAGTATATAAAATGTTTTATATGGGTTTTCCGTCTGTATGTATTTGTTTTAGTTTGCCTTTTCTTGTCCATACACCTATATTCATTTCAAAGTCTGCCTAGTAAAAAAATAGCAGGCAGCTATCTATATTGTTAGCACTTTTATATAAAAGGTTAGGTTATATAAAAAGCATAGTTTTCACCAGCTCACCTTAATGTGTGTTCTTAAATTTGTGTTGGACGTCTTGGAAGTGGAGAGCAGCTTGTTTTTTGGCTTGCACAGCAAACACCTAAACACATATGTTTTAGACTTTGTTTCTGCTAGATGCATAAAGCTGTCCAGATACGGCCATGGAGACGCATTGTTATCGACTTCCTGGACGTCGTCATCTTCATCACTGCCACTGGAAACAAAAACATCCGAATCTCATTCTGCCTCTGCTACTATTCAAGTTTTGTCTGTCTCCCTTTCTGCACTCTTCGGCCGCTCGACTTGTTCTCTGTTCATTCATGTGGTGTGGTCTGTGTTTTCATTTTGCCTCCTGGTTGGAGCGGCTTGACCCGCCCTATCCTGCCTCTGATTGGCATAGCCATAATGTTTTGCCCCAATCATGAGACGCGATACTCTCTCACAAATCTTTATTTAGCAATCAATATTCTCCTGGAAGCTTATAAGCCTTTGATGGACGCTATGTTACTTCTTGGATCCAAAAATTGCAAATCTACAAGAAATGTTACTTGGTCCAAATGGAGCGCCGCTACGATTACAGTACCAAGAAAAATATCAAATGTGTGACATTAAATTAAGAAATTAGTAGTGTTCAATATTTATTTTCTACCCAGAAACCTGGAAATATACAGATTAGCCGCACAAACAGCAGAAAGCTCTGAAATCTGAAGCCTATGAGATAACTGTAGTATAGGCCTTCCTCTCTGTCATAAAGGACACCATTATTTTTCTTAAACTCTACGGCCATTTTGAAAAACATTTTTAATAGTTCATGTGCCAATCTACTGACACATTGTGCACTTGTAGACTGGCCATTTTAACTATTGAAAACATGTTTTTTAAAAAGGTAAAGAAGTTAAGGGATAAGGTGTGACGAAAATCTAGGCCTAGGTGTCCCAACCTTGTAATTGTTTAATCATGAATTGAAATGAAGGAAAGTGTGACCCACCCCCTCACCCCCCCCAAAAAAACATTCAATTACAGTTATTGATTGCCTTTTAAGCGTTTGTAATTAAAAAAAGATGTACAAGGCAAATATGACAACTTTTAAAAGTAATAACTAAAATAAATTTTTGGTAGCAGTGAAAGTATTATCACTATCTTTCAACAGCTTGAATTTATACAGATTAATGTTATCATAATCATCATGCACATGATAATAATTGCGTAATTATCTAAAGCAGTGGTTTTCAACCATTTTCATACCAGGCAGGGCCCACTATTTAGTCTGCATTTTAGCCACGGACCACCATCTGATGTTGAGTTTAGTCTCTTGGAGCCAAAACGTAGGATTTTCAAGTTTGTGTTCACAACTTAGGAGAGATAACTGTCAAAATAACAATTCCTCTACATTTTCTATTTGTGTAGATTCTTGAAAATGAGGTTTTTCAGATGTTTAAATATAATTTAAAACTTGAGAGTGTAAAATGAAACCAAATGGACCTGGGAGGGTTCATTTGGTCTCCGGAGCACTGTTTGAAAACCACTGATCTAAAGAGTAAATGATCTAAAGAGACTATTGTGAGTACGTGCCTGTTGGTGAAGCCTTTGAAGCAGAACTGGCAGCTGTAGGGCTTCTCTCCAGAGTGTGTCCGCGAGTGGCGGATCATGGACGACGCGATGTTGAAGCACTTCCCACACACACTGCAGCGGTACGGCTTCTCTCCCGTGTGTGTCCGCATGTGTATCTCCATGTTCCCCTTACGGCTGAAGCCTTTGCCACACACCTGCATGGCAAACAGAAAATGTTCTAAGGCAATGGTTGTCAAACAGTGATCCCCGGGACAACCAGTGGTCTTCGAGGAGGTTCCTGGTGGTCCCCAGCCCTGACTCCCCATATCACTAGATGTTACCCAGGTAAAGTAAGGTGTCACTCTGCAACTTCAACTGATGTTGTCCAAGTCATTTCTGATACAGACATATGATTGGCTCAATACGGTCATCAAGGTTAATGCAGATGTAACCTTTTCGTGATCATCCTATCCTTGTTTACAGTATAGGGCAGGGGTGGGCAATTATTTTTTCCCAAGTTTAGATATTAAATTTATATACAAGATAAAAATAAGACCAACCATTTTGCCACCATGGCCCACTATTTATTCAGAATTTCAGCCACGGACCACCATTTGGCGACATTTTAGCCCCACAGACCCCAAAACTAAAGATTTATTTTGTTTTTGTTCACAATTCCATGCTGGATTTGGAAAACAAAACAGACAAACAAAGATCCAAAATGACCATTCTTTTACATTCTCTGATTGTGTGAGTTTACGTAATTCAGATGATAAATATTTTAACTCTTGAGAGTGTAAACATGAATCCAAATGGACCCGCAAGGGTCCATTTGGTTTCATGTTTACGCTCTCAAAGAATTACATCTTGTTAACCAACTTTCCATATTTAACTGGAACTCTCTCAAGAACCACTGGTGGTCCCCAGACCACTGGTTGAAAACCACAGTACCCTTTCACGGGTCGGTCAGAGTCAGCCAAACGGCCACATAATGCCCAGGTATGGTATAGGCCCTATACCATACCTGGGCATTATGCAGCCCTATACTATAGGGTATAACACTATTTACAGTAAGCCAATGACATACTGCGAGATTACAGTATGTTGCGATGTAAAAATATCTAAACTGCAGCATGTCTGCCTGTCGTACCTTGCAGGTGAAGGGTTTCTCCCCAGTATGACAGCGCATGTGGACAGACAGGTCCACCTGTCTCCTGAAGGTCTTCCCGCAGTACTCACACACATGCACTTTGACGTGTGTCTGCAGGTGCTCCAACAGACACTCCCTGTTTCGATTGGAAAACAAGATGATACCAATGCATGGGTTAGGATAAAAGTATACAAGCTTTCAAAAGGCTAGAACACAACAAAGCAAAGAGCAACAAAGCAAAAGTGTTTTAAAATATAATTGATTTCACGTTGCAAAACATTCTGGGCTTGCAAATCATCTCATTTTCATTTTTGGTCTAACAAAACAGTAATTGGTTATCGATTGTCTTATTAATTGCACTTCTGCCACTCATAAGAAAACAGCCTCTCAGTGGGACATAAATGCACAATTGACTGCCACAGATGTACAGATTTGGTGGGCAGCAGTTTGCCACAGATCATGTACTAACCTGGTGGGCAGCAGTTTGCCACTGATGTACTGACCTGGTGGGCAGCAGTTTGCCACAGATGTACTGACCTGGTGGGCAGCAGTTTGCCACAGATGTACTGACCTGGTGGGCAGCAGTTTGCCACAGATGTACTGACCTGGTGGGCAGCAGTTTGCCACAGATGTACTGACCTGGTGGGCAGCAGTTTGCCACAGATGCCGCACACGCAGTGTTGGTCGTCGGCATGGACCTCGGCGTGATTCATCAGAGAGCCGCGGTAGCTGAACGACATGCCACACACCTTGCACAGACACGGAGCCGCTGCACTGCCGTCCGCCGCTAGTTCTGCCTCCGCGTCTGTGTAAGACTGTCGCCAGATACCACCATAAGTTTCTCACCACATTTTCATTTCCATATCTATGAGCACTGATTTTAACACTTTGCAGGCCATGACCCCCCAAAAATAAATATCTTTTTTTAAACTGAAAGCCCCCAAAAAATCTCTTTAATTCCCCTCCACCCTGTTGGAGACCCAGTGTGAAAGTATAAACATTATTATACTTTGTGTTAGGAATCACTGCTCTGGTCTACTCTATAAAGTTGAATTTCATTGATTGGAATTGATGAGTGATGTGTGTACCTCTGAGAAGTTTTGGTAGTCGCCTGGGAGGCAGAGCACAGCTGTAACTGAGGTGCCGTATGGCTCCGTAGAGGTGCAGGGAATAGCGTCCTCCGGTGGCGGTGTGGTGTGTTCCGTCTCGGTGGTGGGCAGAGACGTAGGGTCTGTTTTCAGCTGCTCGCCCTTGCAGGCTGGACTGTAGACGAACTTGATGACCTCTGTGTCCTTCTCATGTCTCTGAGGAGGAGCTGAAATCACATGGCAATATGATTTTTGGGGGGGCAATATTGCCAAAGTATAGAAAGTAATATCAAACACAGGAATTGAAGAAATCCTCAAAAAGGTAGCTTATCCAAAATATCTAATCGATGTAGGACTAATATTGCCATTTTTCAATTTGCAGACCCAAATAGACAAAGGTATGGCATTTTTTTTCAATTCCTACTTTGATATTAATATAATGGTTATATATGGAGATTTAACCATTATGTTTGATAATAAATGGGGATGTCAATGGAACCAACGTCAACTTAGAGGCTTCTTTGTCGAAGTTGTTTATGGCTAATGTCAATGTTAATCACAAAAAGTGTACAGTCCTACATACGTTGAGGTTCAGAGTCTTCAGATCCAGCACTCCATTCATCCTCCTGTTCCTCTTTAATGTATGGTTCTGGTCTGGGGAGCACGTCTTCTGGGTCACTGATGTCGTGGTTCTGTTTGGGTGAATCGTCACATGATTCTTCTAGAACGGTCCCTGGGAAACGCTGTAGCGACATATCTGCAAAGGAGATACAATATCAACAAAAAAAAAGAATTAATGACACAAACACAAACTTTGAAATCTGGAAACCAAAGAGCAGCTGACACACCACATTAAGTCTAAGGGTTCATAACAGAAAGTCCAGGATTTCTATGGGGTCCTCAAAGTTACCACTGGTCTGCCAACACATTTTTGTGTTTTTGGGATTTATTTTGTTTTTATTTTTTAATCAATTCAACCATATACAGTAAAACCCAATTCTGGGGAACAGCTGAAAAACAAAACATCTGATCGGTTGATGTCTTACATATTTATTATTTGTTGATCCCACAAGGGAAATTAATCAGTTTTCCACCGTAAAATGTAAATCTGCCCAGCTTCATGTATTATTGGATACCGTATTCTCCTGTTCATTCTCCCCTCACCATCACCCTGTTAAATACTGGAGTGATGCGTACTGTTAATACGGTATTGACTGTGTCTGTGTACTGACAGAGTACTGCCTGTCTCAGTATAGTAGTGTCCTCAGAATCCAGAGTTAAATGTCTGAGATGTTACTGTATGTACGATTGTACGTACAAAGACTGGCTGGATGCTAACAATGTACCTCATTGTTCATGACTGATTTAGTGGGGGGTCGACCACATCGAAAAGGACTTCAGAATCATTGAATGTAGCCTACAAAAAAGGCAAGTCCGGGGATAAATTGAATTGTGTGTGTGTATGTGTATGTATGCGTGTGCGTGTGCGTGAGTGTGTGTGGTTTGGTTTTAACAGATTTAAGAACTCATAACACAATCAGGATCCACCATGAGCTAAAAATGCATTACAGATTATTAATAACAATAATAATCAATAGTAGCAGCTACGTTTAACAATATTCCTATACCATACCCACACGAAATGGATCAAGTCGATGGTCAGCAAAAAGGAAAAAAAAAAGAAAAAAGAAGGAAAAAAACCCATAACAATAACCACGTAGATATTAAAAGCAACAATACATCGATCTATACACAATTTGCAGGGTTGGTGTACCTGTTGTGGCAGAGTGTAAGTGGAGATCCATTTGTGGAGACATTTCTCGGTATAGATCTTGTTCATATTCCATGAGGATCTTCTCCACCAGAGAACAGATCTCCTCGGCCACCTGGCTCAACCTGTCGCTCACCACCACCTTCAGCATGTGTATCTTAGCCGACATGATGAGGACACTTTAATAATAAACGGCACTAATAGTTCGTAAACACAAACACACGCACAATAAACTACAACATCAGCATCTTTTCACTTCTACATTAATGCGAAATATTGAACTAGTTCCGGGTCAGCATCTCTCTACTCTGGGTCGGGGTTCCTTGTCCTTTCAAAATAAGACGCGAGAGACCAAAGAGACCGAACAGTTGAATGAATGATTAGTTAACTTAACAAACATTTTATAGTAATATATATATATATATATATATATATATATATATATATATATATATATATATATATATATATAATATATATATATATATATATATATATATATATATATATATATATATATATATATATATATATATATATATATATATATATATATATACACACACACACACACATTATAGGCTAACAATAGTTTAGGCTACTATACTATACAACACTACAACAAACCTTGTAATCTACAGCAATGAATAGTGTTACTGTTACAATAGGCATATTTGACAACAATATCAATAATAATGCTATTAATAAGGGCAATAGTAATTAATAATTAGCAGAACTTACCTTACTTATCAAATCTGTCTCACTTTTCCACTAAAATGATCTTCATAAAATATATATAGAACTATATTTATTATATTTTTAATAACATTGAAGTTCAAGAGATTCCAGTATTATCTAACCGTCAGAATATTTTGATGATTTAATGTTGAGCTTGTGTTATAGGCCTGCACAAGGTGTAATAACATGGAGAGCTGTCAGCATTTTGATGATTTAATAAATTATTCACCATGGGGTAATAACATTAAAGTTTGATATTCAACTACAAAAAAAAAGATTGTACAAAAGGTAGCCGATCTGCAGAGCTTGCTCTCTTATTTTTGTTGATGCACAATCAAGAATACTCAACACTGAGTGCAGTAGCTCATCAAAGACACAAAAATATTGGTTCAAGTACAAAAATGATGTACACTTGAAGGTCCAGGCTAATAATACATCATCATTTCACTTATAAGACTTTGCTGAGTGGTTGATTCTGATTGGCCAATCACTGAATTCAGCAGTGGGTTATTTCTCGATAATGACCACTCAGCTCTAACAGGCCTGTCTAATCAAAGCATCACAGTACGTTTTAACAGCAGGTGACGAAAAGCAAGTATCACTTTTACTCGCTTGAATTTGACTGGCTATTGCAAAAAACGCCCAAGTATCGAATCCCAAAAACATCAATATTTTCATGTTTTTAGTAGACGTTGCTCTGGCCACTTTTCCACCATCTCCCGTTTGCCTGCTATTGCCAGGCTCCCAAGGACAAATAAATAATGGGCCTCTGGAAACATTGTCTGTCTGCCGTCCGCTGTTAAGCAAGTCAGAGCACCTGTCATATCAATCTGCAATGCTTGATATTGTGCTGCATCCAACAAGACGGCCTTGTCAACATTTAAACGAACAAACACAAAGAAATATATTTGCAATACATAAGATAAGATTATTTATAATATTTTACTGAAGGTTTCAATCTGACTTAGAACTAAGTGACATCCTGTTTTCATCCATACTTAAGGACCCTCTACAGACCCAGAGCCTTAGAAGGCTCTGTATAGACCTTGCTTGTGTACTGCTTGTGTTTTCGGCCGAGCTGAGACGTAACATCCTGCTTCTTTGAATGGATGTCAATGAGACT
This sequence comes from Benthosema pterotum, assembly GCA_039105355.1. Classification (NCBI taxonomy): domain Eukaryota; kingdom Metazoa; phylum Chordata; class Actinopteri; order Myctophiformes; family Myctophidae; genus Benthosema; species Benthosema pterotum. The sequence continues at coordinate 16,459,666 of CM076976.1, forward strand.
TCCGGCTTGTTCCGGCTCCTATTTTTCGGCATGGGAGACTTTTCCTGCAAGCTGGCTGCAGCCGAAAATGCAAGCATGCTTGATTGAGTCACTTGACTCACTTTGCACGTGACAGCCATTCAGAAAAGCAGGACATGACGTCACAGCTCTGCCAAAAACACAGGCAGTGCACAAGCAATGTGTAGAGGCACCCTAGCTTGTTCTACTTGTGTTTATACTGTAGCTCTGATACGGTGTCATGTGATGTCTTTTAGACTGGCCGTGGATGGAAATGAAGCTCCACCCATTCTTGAGAATGCCATGATGGTCAGCTTACCGGAAAAGCTTGCTGTCACTGAAAATGCACGCTGCACCAAGCTTCACTTCACATCTAACAGTAAAACAAAACAAACAAAACAGGAAGGGACATCACAATTGAGTTTTAGCGGCCGCACCAAGTTGCGTCACTGTCACATCCACTTTAATGAATGTTCATGAGCAGTTTCCGACAGAGTGACATTCTGTGTGCGTTTCCCATGGATGGTCCTTCCTGTCCGGAACAGAGGTGAATGACATCCTGTCTGTCCATGCTTCCTGTTGGCGGTCATTCCTGTCCAGGACTGAGATGACTGACATCTTGCCTCGGCATTTCTGCTGGGCATTCCTCCATAACCGGCATAAAAGTGCCTGATTTCATTGTGCATCACATGGATGTTTTGCAGGATGTTTTACATCCTGAGATTACAGATCTGCAAAATGCACAAAAAGATGATCTGTGGAAATATGTTAAGGCTAATTAATAAGAAAAGAGGGAGGAAAGTGGCGGATGAACGGGCGGGTTACCTTTTGCGACATTTAGCCAGGTGTGCTTCCCTGGCGGTGGGATCAGCGTTGATCTTGGCTCAATAACGAGCCATCTTCTTCTTCTTCTGCCCGACACAGAATTCTACAACAAAACCAAACTATAACTTATGAGACATGTACACTGTTAAAAGTGTAACATCGGTTGGATGCTATATGATTTCCAGAGAAG
>CM076976.1:16463177-16578177 GCA_039105355.1 Benthosema pterotum
GGTGGGCCTACATGGAGTTTGGTTTGCACTTTGTGACCTCTCAGTCTAATTTGTGCAATGTAAAACCGCAATGTTATTTATTGCCTACGAGAAACATGTTCCAAATAGGTCAATTCGGGTTCACCTAATTCTTGTACAGTATTTACCCATGCATGCATTCTGAAGATATACTTTGTGCAGGTGTACGAACTTTTGATGCACAGGTTGCAGAAGCAGGAAACTCTAACCACACACGAGCAGCAGAGACGTAGGCGAGGAGCCGACGTCTCCTACGAACTTCCTGTGCTTACCGCTCTGGAAGGGAACAGTTCACAAACTTGCATACTTGGAATATTCAAACCTCATATCTGTATGTCTGTGTCATATCTGTATAAGCCCTTTTCTAATGTATATACACTTGTGTCTGTGAATAAATCCTCGGAAGAAATTGTGAACCCACCTGTGTCAGTTCATTATTTGTTCTCGAAGTGCACTTCTATCTCTGTACTCAGTGAAGCAGTCAAGTTTCCTTTACGGGTAACTTCTTACTTTCCAGACCAGACAACGGCAGACGACTCTGCGAACAGCTATAAAAGAAAAAACAAAAAAACTAAAAAAGAAAAAACAATCACACTTGTGTGAAGTGAGTGGTGCCATCACATTCTGGCCATTCTTACCAATCAAGTCAACACAAATATGCTAGACACAATGCTGGGCAACCAACTACATTTGCATGTTGCAATTTTGCCACAAAATGTACCGGTACATATTTGGCTGACATTTGACCTAATGTTGGGGTGTGGGGACAAAGGCTGTATATAGGATGGGATGAAATAACACACCTCAAATATCACACTTGTGGAAATGAATTTGTTAATAAAAGGCAGTGTTAATCAAGCCTTTTATCTTGATGTTGTGATGATGTCACAGGGTCCAAGTCTGAAAGCTGAAAAAATTAATAGGCCTATGGAATAATCCAGGAATACATAATGCCATTGACTTGGAAGCCAAATAACATCAAAAGGGGCGCACACAAAAGTCAGGAATTGGAGAGGCTGGCACCCCTCCAAAAGGGATACTGTATATGAGGCTCTGTAACCTGTGTTATTGAAAAAAAGTTAAAACATTTGAGTTTTATATAATCACAGGTTATGGGGATGGTCTATGGACCTGTATATTGACAGGCAGGTTATCAAAATTGGACCTGTGTACAACTCTGATCATTAAAATGAGCATGCTCTGAATACATGTGCTCTAGATCTAGTTCTATCATATTAAATAGGTCTATTTATTAACTGAAGATTGAGGGAGGTTGATCTTTGTATTTTGGGTACACTTGGTGAAGTCTTCTTGATAAACTTTGAAGTTAAGGACGGCACAGTAACATCTTTGAAGATGGTCTGGGTGATGGCGGCATCGTCTGGTTTGTTTCGGCTCAAACTCTCCTTCATCATCTGATGCAGATCCCGGCTAGCATCACCACGCACTGCCAGCAGAGCTGCGACATGATCCTTCCGGATGTCAGGGTATTTGGACACCAGCGCTGAGACCTCAAGATACAGCATAGTCCGATCGTTCAGCCTGAAGACCTCGGCTACGGAAGCTATGGCATCACAAAAATGGTCTACTTCTCCTCCAGGGCTGACCTTCTTGAAAAGTAACTTGAATTGTTCTGCCTCTTTAATCAACTTCTCAGCTCCCTTCCTCCTCTCTTCTCCATTCTTGAAGCAGATCTTCCTCTTCATAACGGCCTTCAGGTATTCCACCACCACCCTTCGACAGGCTTCACTCGCCATCTCCCGATTGAAGGGTTCTTTCATTTTGTTGAAGTCACTGAAATAGTCCTCTACAGTCACACAAATGGTGTCCACAGTAAGGGAGCTTGACAGCCACTTTTTGGTCAACAGCTCATTTAATGTGGGCTCGAGGTCAAGGAAGACCTCATCCAACAGGAACTGGCATCCTTCCTTGGCAAACTCATTCAGCGTCTTTTCATTAGCTGCATCGATGTCAGAGAGAGCTGGCGACTGCTTGTGCCTCCTCTTCAGGCTGCTGATGGACTCTCTGAATGACTGACAGTTGTTGACGATGGCAATCATGTACTGAACATAACACTGGGTCCGTTGTCTGTCTCTCAGATGCTGTCCTTTGTAAACCACGACTGCTTCTCTATATCTGGTGAGGAAATTGCTAAGCTGTCGGAAACAGAGCTTTAGAACCTGCTCCTCAAAAGCCTCATCTATCTGAGCTGCCACCTGTAGGTTCTGTTCAAAAATCTGGAAGATGTCCTGGTAGAGAGTGGTCTCATAGTGGCCATCTTGGTCAGTCCCAGGCTCTGTTTCCTTCTGCCAGTCCTTCTTGTCATCCTCCAAGGCCTTCTGCAGCCAGCCTGTTATATTAGATGCAACCATCTGAACATATCGGCCAAGAAGCTTATCCACAATGCCCTGCGGCAACAGGGCCTCCAGTTGGTTGACATCACACTCTGAACGCAGCTCTGGATGTCCCATCATCTGCTCACTCTTATACGTGTGAAGAACCCAGGCGAGCATTGGAACAATTTCATTGGGCTCCAAGTCTTCAGATGCCAGTTCTTGGAGACGTTTTGACACAGCATTGTGGTATAAATGGAAAAAACATGAGAAGGTGTTGTAGTGTGGCGGGAAGCAATGCACCATGAGGTACTTGACAACAAGGAGGTCATCGAGAACGTATATCCTGGTGATCTCCAAGAGCCTAACCAGCCACACCTTATCCATCTCTCGAGTCACTGACTGGGTGCACTCAATGCGGTTTCTGACGGTGCCCTCCAACACTTTAAACATCTTGTCCTTCCATCGTTTCGGTCGCCCAGGCGGGATGAAACCTGTCTGCTTCTCACGGTCCAGCATGTGTCTGTCGATCTTCTCCTCACGTTCGATGATCCTCACAGCAGAGACCAGCATGGTGGGGTCACGGCGAACCATTACCAGACAGCGCTGAAGCACCACCCACAGCTGTTTAGCCAGCTCGTCAGATGTCGATTGTACGTCTCTGAAGTGGATACGGAGGAGGTTCATGTCGCTATCATTTTTGCTGTCCATGCGGTGCTGCCCATACATCAGGTCATCGCGGGAACTCTCCATCTCCATCAGATTGCGATGGGCCAGCAGCAGCTGAGCCTGCTCTATCAGCAGTTTGGTCTCCTGCGCAATCTCTGGTACCGAGAAGATGTTTCGGATGTTTTCCACAACGGATGCTAGCTGGCTGTGCTGCACCACCGCAGCCTTTAAGTCTTTCAGGTTGTCTATGGTGTCCATGCTCTGCCTCCAGTCCCTACCGATGGACTCCAGTGACTTCCCAATGTCTTTAACGTTCACGAGGGTGTTTTGCAGCCGGGCGAGTCCAGTCTGAACACCGTCCAGGTGGGACTGAACGGCTGTTTCAAGCCTTGCTTCCACAGAAGCCTTCTTGCGGGCTTCTTCTGTGCGGACCTCTGCTAGCTTGTCCAGCTGCTCCTCCCCCTGGAACCATCCCACAACACGCTGCAAGGCCCTAGACGCCGCCTCCCGCTCTTCTTCTTCCATATTGCTTTGTTTGTCAAGGGGTCAAGGATTATATGGGGACTTTCTTAGGGAAGTTCTTTGACAGTATTGTGTTGTAAACGTAATACAATAAAAATTAAAAAAAATCTGGATTGACTGGGATTTCTGTTGTGTCCCCAAGAGCTCCTAGTATGTGAACGTAATGCTTGGGTGATGTCACACCAGGTGATATAGACTCCACACGCAAATCCCCTCCATGCACTGACGTAATGACATATGTCTGTCACCTTTAGGCACGTATAGGAGATGAGGTACAGAAACAGGTGAGAGGGGGCAATGGTTGGTGATATATGCCGTAGAGCTTGCTAGGCACTCACAGCCTTTTCACAGTGCTGACATATGGACATGACTTGTATGTCATAGGCATAATCCTCGAATAAAACTACAGATCAGCACTCGTTAGAGTGCAAACCTGTGCGTTGTGCACAAGTAGGCCGTGGCCTACCCGAACATCACACCCGCTCCGCTCACGCAAGTAAATACTGACTGATCTGGAGGTAGATTGTCTAGTAATTACTAGTAATGCAGTTCGTGGTCATTTGTTGGTCAGTCGGTCAGTTTTAAAAACTTTTATTGGCTGGTTTAGTTGATGATGTAATGGTGATGTAATTTTGTATTTTCATGAGTATTATCTTCTGGAGTTGTCTGGGTAGTTGCTCTCTGGTTGCTCGCCTTGCAATCTCTCAAGTAGGCCATGGCCTACTTGTGTGCAATAGGCCATCTGGATTGCAGTTACTTGCGTGAGCAGAAAGGGCCCAAGTAAGGCGATCGGTGCACGGTGTTCAGTGGTCGGTGGTCGGCAGTCGGTCCCTCGGTCCCTCGGGGTACTCCGATTGGCCGGTTAACAGCATCTCTGCCAAACCTGTTTCCCGAGTTTTTGTCGGGGCACCAAAGTATTTTTTTATTTTTTTGGGGCCTAAAGTGGTGAAAGTGTTAAGGGGACCTTTATAGCTAATATCATACGTACAATACACACGTTTGCACTCTACTGAGTGCTGTCTAGTTTAAAAATGTTTTCATGCGGATGTCTCATATTGTCACCATAGGGTGCATTTGGGACATAGGCTACCTTTCTTTTAAAGCTGACATTTTCCATTTAACGTTATAAGCATTGTATTAAGTACTGTAGATGTTGTGCACATTGGTTTGATCATACATTACCACATACTTAAAACACCTTTTTTAACTGATAATGTAGTCTACATGCACACAGTAATACATCCACCTTGCAGTGTTGGGACATGTGCATTACGTAACTTAATATATTATGTAATATATTACCAAAATGCAGTAACTAGTAACTAATATAGTATAGATTAATTAACAAAAAATCTAATATATTATACTTTTCTTTCTGCATTACTGAACTAGGCTACTTTCTATATTACTTTCTGTCAATCTATCTTGTTTCACAAGTGTTCTTGTGAAACAAGATATCTTGACAACTGCAGAAGTTAAATAATTACTTATTTTCTATAATTACTGGCTTCTATGAATTCAAGGAATACATTCAACTCCTGTGTTAACTGTCCATAGCTGAGTAGGATGAGGTAGCCTAGGTCTATGCCAGGACTGTTTTCAGGAGTGACGTTTTTACAAATGGATTTCAAAAGGATTTGGCCAGATAGTCAAGTGGGCTTGCTTTATTGTAGGTATGCCACTGGCATACCTACTAAGTGAATTAGTGATACTAAATATTTAATTATATATTTTGTAAAAAGTTTTTTAAAAGTAATGTAATATTAATATATTACACTTGCTCACCCAGATAGCAACATGCATTGATTCAACCAAAATTCAACGTTGAATCAATAGCATCATGCATTGATTCAACCAAAATTCAACGTTGAATCAATTCATTTTGCTATCTGGGCAGGCAGTAATATATAATATGAATATATTACTTTAAAATGGAGGTAATGATTAATAAGTAGGCTAATATATTAGAAAAAGAAAGTAATATTCCCAACACTGTCATCCAGGGACAACTGGACAATAAATCTATACATTATAATTCCATAATCGATTACAAAATGTAGGCCTACATTTTTGGAAACCTATTCTGTTCCCTTCTCAATCTCAGTAATATATTTGACCCATATAATAATAATAAAAAAACATAGAAAAACAAATATTTTAACAACTTTCAAATCAGTAGGCTTACCATTTATCCCTCATAGGTTCTGGTTCATATAAAAGTAATCAAAAAAACCCTGAGCTGCAGATGTCTGACTGAAAACCACTGGTCTGGTCTGGTCTGGCCAGGGAAGCTAGGTCTGAAAGTGACAGAATTAAAAGGGTTACCAATCTCGGTGTGACACCACACCGGACACCGAGCCGAGGCAGTCTTTGCACGCGACGTCACGCAGAGATTTGCGACCCATCCAATGTTGTTACGTACAAACACCGACGCGTTTCTTTTATCCACCAGCTCCTGGTGAATTGAACGATGAATCGACAGAATTCTACGGGACACCTATATCGGCATAACACCACACCGCGACGGAACGGGGAGTTGCTGCTGCTGTGCCTGGCCGGGCTGAGACACTCTCAGGCGGGGTGGGAGGTGGTTGGTTAACTGGTACCCGGAGCGGAGGAAACCCCAGGGACAACAACAACAACAACAACAACAGCAACAATGGAGCAGGGACACCCTCCATGCCCGCGGTGGTGGTGGCGCTTACCGACATGGTGGTGTCGCATCCAGAGGAGTCTCGTCAACTGGGACAGACCGTGTAGGACCTGCGCCCTGCTGACTGTCACCATCCAGATGATATGGTGAGACACTCAGACACCATGACTCATGGATCATGACGCAGTCATATTTATTATATTTATTAAAATATAAGTGGAGTTTCGAGATATTGTCTGGAATTATGTTTGAACGTTTATGTTTTAATTAATGCTGACGTAGGTAGCATAATACTGATGTAGGTAGGCTACTTTTAAACTGTCAATCATTATGGAAATACAGAAATCTGTAAAATTGCATAGTTTATAATAGGTCATTAGTATTATCTAACTTATATATAAGTTAATATAAGTTAGTAAGTAAGATATAATATAGACCTATGTTTTAATAATGTATTCAATCAAATTCAAAGATGCTTTGTTGGCATGGAGGGGGGGTGGGTAGACAAATGTTTAAATAATAGGGAGATACAGTCCTGTATCTCTGTTAAAATAAAAGCACTCATACGCTACGATGGCAATAGACTGCATATGCATACAGTATGTGCTATTCGGATAAATAATTGCCTTTGTTTTTTTGTTTAATTTCAACATCAAACAAACCGTAGATTTGACATACTTTAGCTACTGTAAAATATCGTAGCTACAGTATGTGCTGATACAACACTCAGATATTAATGATGCTGTGAGTGATAATGTTTTACATTGAAACAAACAAACAAACAAACCAAAAGTTCATTGTTAAAAAGTTATAGCTGTGTATTGCAAAGTAACAGCTCTCCAGCATTTTGATGAACAGAACGGCACATTCTCAGCCTTTAATATTTAGGTTAATCTGATATTTTTTGTATTTTGTTTTCAAAGAGATACCCTCTATTACTGAACTCTATAGCAATGATTATTACCACAATATGGAGCTAATTAGTACTTATGTATTTCAATCACTTACACTACTGTTAAAGTGCCACTATGCATTTTGTTTATGAATACCACTTTGTCTAACATGTATGGGTAGAGTATAACTTATATAACTTATAAGCAGACAATTGGCATGGTTGTAACTGGGTCTCTGCTCTTCTATTGAGACATTGAGGTCGTATCAAAGATCATGTCTCACCTAGACATGGGATCATCGTACACAAAGTCTGACCTGATGGTGAAGATTCACTTGATTCCCCTGAGCAAGCAGGCTGGCTCTATTGGCGCTACGCTAAAAATATGTACCAAGTACAAAATCCTGAATAGACAATTACATGGTGCTGCTTCAAAGTGTACTGTGAGGTAGATGGCACTAAAGCCTAATCTATGTGGAGCAGTGGGTCGTGTTTATGTAAACTCTATACATTATAATGCTGTTTCTCAACCTTTATATCCTTTTCGTCCCATTTGTACACCTTTGCAGATAAATTAGCAGCAATGAGGACTTGACAGTGTAGTTCTCAACCTTTTGAGGATGCCACTTAGAATTTTTGAGCTTATTTTGACACGTTTCGACAGTTAAATATTGTGAAGATAGCATGGAAATAATTCAATTAATTAATTTTATTTGGGAAATACTCATGCTTTTGTATAAGTGGCAATTTTTGTGAAAATTACTGAGGATCAACCTGGCATTTCATTGACCCTCCACCTGTCTCCTCCTCGGTGTCACTGTTACTACTGGCGATCCCTGAGCCACTGTTTTGGACCCAGTCAGTGCTTTACAACATACTGGAGGTCTGGTAGAGGATTAGGTTCAGTGTACAGATTAGCTTGGCATCTGGCCAACGGTAATTAAACTCACTAAGGACCAAGTCTTGTAAACAAGAGCACCGAGCCGCTGCAAGCAGTGGGCCATGTGAACTCTACAGTGCCGTTTTCACACTTGTTTTGTGCCAAGGACCCCCACAATACATTGATATTTATTTGGTTGCGGACCCCCACCTGAAAATGTTTGCTGGTACCCACCAGAAGTGAAGATTTGAGAAATCAAAGGTATCCAAAAATGTAGTTTCCAATAGGCCCATTCCTTCACATATTCTCAAACATAGAACATGTACAGGCTTGTATATGTACAAGATTGTGCTACATTAACTACTTTTGCTGAGGACCATCTAGCTGGAGGGGGGCTGGGGGGGCAGTGGTGGTTGGTGGCAATGCGAAATGGTCAGTGGTTCAATATTTCTCATGAGAAACAAGCGACCAGAGTCTATGAAAACAAGTGCCCAATAACTGCATGTTTTTTTAGAGCAGTGTTTCACAAACGTTGCAAGATAAACAAAGCTTTTTGTTGGTTCTGCCACGTATATTCCTCTATTGTTGCATGATGACTGACTCGTCATCATTCAGTAGTATCAGTAGTATACATCAGGGATTGGCAACATTTTTGCCATGAAGTGTCATATTTGTATTTTCTTGATAATCAGTGTGCCATGTCAACATTGCCGGTGTGTTTCTTTAACATCAGGACATTGGAGGCCTAATGGGTCTCAGGGGTAGAGTCACTGGAACGTAATCGCAAGGTTGCTGGTTCAAACCCAGGCTCCCCTGGCCCAGAGTTAGTGTGCCCCTGAGCAAGGCACTTAACCTCGAAGTGCTCCTGATTTCCTCCACCATCAGTGTATGTCTGTGAAAGGGTGAATGTGGTGCACAATCTATGTAAAGCGCCTTGGATAAAGGCACTATATACAGTAAATGCACCATTTACCAAAAGTACATCTCCCAGACTCCCTCCCCAGTCACAGTTAAGTTTGAATGAATGTACAGTGGAACTGTGTGCAGCATTTGCATACAGTACACGAGAGAGCCTAATTTATTTAGGAAAAATCCTCTCTCTCACACTCATGCCAGTGTGTCAGTGATCACCCTTCACTGTGCCAATGCTGGCACCCATGTCCAAGGTTGCCTACCCCTGGTATAAATTATAAAAAATAACTGGTGTTAAGCCTTTCGGAAGCGTTAATATCCTCAGCGTTACGGCTGCACAACACGACAACACAACACAACACAACACAACACAACACAACACAACACAACACAACACACTTTGATTTGATACAGAGAGAGGGCTTTGTGTTTGCAGGTTTGTGGCCTTTACCTGGTACAGACTCTACTGTGGGCTGTGTCTCTCTCTGGCTGGAATGGTTGTCTTTCTGAAGCTCAAAGATGTTGCTTTATCCACTTCTAAAGGTATCGTCATGCCTATGTTTCTACCTATTTTTCTATATCAGTGATGCTTAAAGTATTTCATGCTAAGGAGCCTCAGAATTATATCTACTTGTACCGTGGCATTCGCATTGCAGGGCGTGACACTAACACTTGCCCGGGGCAAGTAAAAAAAATGGTCGGGCAAGTGAAGACTGCTACCTGCTTGCCCGATCGGGCAAGTGTGTGACTTAGTGCGCTATAACACAACATGAGATATATTTGCCTTGAAGGTGGTCATTGCGCTCTGCCTCTGCGTTTTTCCCGGCTTTCTAGCCATCTCTCCTATCTTTCTCCCAGGTCCATTTGGTTCCAACTATTATTTTGCTATAGTCACAGACCCCTGAGTCTGTGACCACTATGGGAACCACTGATTTACCCCAAGTTGAATATTTACTGTAGCTGATTGTGACTTAAAGGGGTACTCCACTTTCAAAACAACTTTTGGTCATTTTATGGTCTACTCAGCCTCATGTGAACACACCAGACAGTTTATAAGTTACGATATATTTTTTGGGGCAAGTGACCATGTCCTGAGGGCAAGTAGAACCTGACTTGGACTTACCCGATGGGCAAGTGCCTCGGAGACCTTAGTGTCAACCCCTGCATTGTTCAACAGCTAAAATGTATAATAATCGTATAACATGATAATAATACAATACGGTACATGTCTTATCTTCTTACAGGGGCTCACATATGGAGGCAGTTAACTGCAAGGTAAAATGTGTGTGTGTGTGTGTGTGTGTGTGTGTGTGTGTGTGTGTGTGTGTGTGTGTGTGTGTGTGTGTGTGTGTGTGTGTGTGTGTGTGTGTGTGTGTGTGTGTGTGTGTGTGTGTGTGTGTGTGCGCGCACACACATGTGCATGTGCATGTGCATTTGTGCCTTAAGATGGACAAATGTGCCCTGTGGCTATGTCAGAGCTAATGGTATCACATTGGGGACGTAATTGAAGTTCCTTATTGGATATTATCGAATTTTATAGTCTTGTAGGGGTTAGGGTTAGGGCAAGGAGATATGGAATCTCTGTGTAATTCCTGTCCTGACATCATGTGAGATGCCATAACACAATTGATTTATCCACACATGGTTGGCTAATCCGGTCCCAGCCCAACGATGTTGATGGTGGCATGGGTTGCCGATTTACGTTCATCTCTCTCTCTCTCTCTCTCTCTCTCTCTCTCTCTCTCTCTCTCTCTCTCTCTCTCTCTCTCTCTCTCTCTCTCTCTCTCTCTCTCTCTCTCTCTCTCTCTCTCTCTCTCTATTTATCTATCTTGTAATGGAGGGTGGCGTTTTTGGTGTGTGATTACAAGTTATTATTGGCTATAGTGATAGTCCCAGCAGCAGCACAATTAGAATAAACATGATTAGAGGTTAGTAACCGACACAACATGCTTGATGTTGTGTGGGTTATTTGGTTTACTGATGACTTATCAAGATTGTGTTGGATAGGCATGTGGTAATGGACTGCAGCCTTAGAGCAATAGGTGATGGTGTATGAAGGACGTAATTTATTGCTTTTGAAAACAGCAGCTTGACCCACATTCATAACTGCACACTATTGCACACTTGTTTTCTAGTGTGAAAATGGGGGGCAAAAAACACCCAGAGATGTGTTTTGGGGGCTAAACCTGGCAAAAAGTGTGTGTGGGCAGGCATAGTACTATTCTCAAGCTCCCGATAGCACCCCCAGTAAAAAAAAAATGTCTGGAGCCGCCACTGCCCCTAAACCTAAGCATATGGAACATAATGTAACCCAACCCAATCACTAAACAATTAATAATCCTTGTTTTCATAAGAAAAGAAGGATTTACAACAACTAATAATATTGAACTCAGAATGTATATTTCTTGGATCTAATTCTGAGGTAAGGGGTATGTGTTTCACTGTCCCTCACAAGTAGAGTAATAACACACATTCACACGCACACTGGCACACAGAAAGCATTCCAACGTGTCAGACAGACAGGTCACTCTGCTCACGCATATCTCTCTGATTAAGCAAATAGAAGAAGACATGAGTGTGAAATATTTCTGGTTATCTTTTCTCTCAAAGACCAAATGAAAATGTTACAAATGCCAGCAAACCATTCAAAACATAACTGAGATTATACAGTCGGTTTAAAAAGGCTAAACACATTTTGATGCTATATTAAGTCATTTGGCTGGGACCCCCTGGACCCCCTCACCTGGTACCCACATACCTCACAGTTTGGGAACCACTGATCTCCAGACTATTTGAGGAAATTAGTTCTTGTTACATGCCCTTTAAAAGAGTTAAAGGTGGTGTAAGTCAGTGGTTGTCAAACCTTTTTGTCAATATGTTACAAATCTGCCTGTTTACTGTGCCATGGACCACCGGACAAGGAGAGTTAGAGATGCTGAGACTTGTTCTCTACAGAGACTGTCTGACAGTGTGTGATTACATTGAGCAGAGTAGCCATGCATAGAATGCTGCTTTTTGAGTTGATATTAGCTTATCACCACTAGGCGGCAATGTTTCTTCAGTATCCATATCACATGGCATTATTCAGTGGAACTTACTTTTATATTTTATACATACAGACAGACAGATAGATACAGTATATATTTATTAGGTCCCAGATATGGTAGGAAAGAGAGGGGGCGCTTTGTTCTCATGATACATACCAGACTGGGGATCATTTAAATTGAGTGGCTGACCTAGAAACGCAAAGGTAATTTGATGTGGATAGCGGTTTATACAATTAACACTTGCGTGCCTTGTGAGGTGTTGAAGCATAGCTGAAGACCCTAAACAGTTCTACAGCTGTTTGGGGTGGTGGGAGTGTGTGTGTGTGTGTGTGTGTGTGTGTGTGCGCGTGATACACCGGTGAACTGGTTCACGTGAAGCTTATACTGGACAACTGATGGGAGAGCATTAATCCAGTGAACACTGAAGCAACTTCAGTGTACCTCAAATGCCATCAGCACTGATGTGAACCCACAACCTCAGATGTCCTGGACTCAGCTGCCAAGCTGTGATGTCCTGGAATGCAGACATATACTGTATCTCTATACCAGTATCCTCTTCTCTGTTTTGACCGAGGATAACCTGCAGTTCTACATTTAGCTGGAGGAAAAGGGAGCGTTTTCCCCAAAATGTGGGTACTTTGCTGTGCTCCGGAGGGGCGCCCACATAGACCATAGACCTTTATATTTATCTATGGCTTCTGCTGTTAATTTTGTCAACTAAAACTATGGCGAAAATGTTTTTCCACAACTTTCCACAACAAAAATGAAATTAAATCAAAATTAAAACTATGCATGCTAACCAGGCGACCCGACCGGGAGTGATCAGTTCCCGGCCTTTGTTAAGTTGCATGTTCTCTCTATCCCTTTATTCTTATTCTCTCTCTCTCTCTCTCTCTCTCTCTCTCTCTCTCTCTCTCTCTCTCTCTCTCTCTCTCTCTCTCTCTCTCTCTCTCTCTCTCTCTCTCTCTCTCTCTCTCTCTGTCTGTCTCTCTGTCTATGTCTCTCTTTTATGGCATCTGGCAGTGAGACAGGATCGCGTCGCTGCTCACCTGCTGCTGTCCATCAGAGATGCATTGTGGGTAATTGTGAGACAGGCTTTCCGGAGTCTCGGATAAAGCCTTGTGGGAGATTATCCGACACAGAATGCCGACAGCTGTGTGTGTGTGTGTGTGTGTGTGTGTGTGTGTGTGTGTGTGTGTGTGTGTGTGTGTGTGTGTGTGTGTGTGTGCGTGCGTGCGTGCGTGCGTGCGTGCGTGCGTGTGTGTGTACAGTACATGAGGGGCAGTGGTGGAAAGAATTTCTCCTACATACAAGTAGCAATACCACAACACAGAAGATATTTTTCCAACGTGTGGCTGACTCATTTAAAATAATTTGGCGGGAAGTGAACGCTCATGAATTGCGATATGGACCTGACCATTTATGAAGTTTATTGTCAGACATACTCAAATAATGGTGTTTGCGACACACCACAGACAGACATGTTCTGCCTGTACTGGCTTTCATAGTAAGGAATCATTTTATTTTAAGTGATTTTGGTCGAAAACATACTCATATGGATAAAACTTTATATGCGAACTCTTGAAAGTGGCATCTTTCATACAAGCCACTTTACAAGAAAAACACTATGGATCTTATATTTGTTTTGCATGTCATGTATTATTCTTATAAATTACAAAATTATGTATGTTTCACTTTACAAAAATACTATGGAACTTATATTTTTTTGAATGTCATATATAATTCTTATAAATCACAAAATGATACATGTTGTATGTTTCACTTTTCAAATAAATACTATGGATCTTATATTAACTTTATTGTCTTCTATGAAAGGTGCCACTTTCGAGAGTTCACATATAAAATGTGTTCCATGGGTAGCAACAATTCCCCAGCATCAGAACACCCCAAAATAATCATATTAAAAGCACACAACCACAGCCATACCAGCTGTGGTTGAGAACGACTGTCCCATAGGGTGCCCTTTGAGGAAACCCTGCTCTGGTCATGAACTATTACAACACAACTGTTATCTGACATGAGAACATGTTGAAAACATTACCCAACTTACACAACAACAACAGCAGTAAAACTGCCCAGGCGCTTTCACACTGACAGACAACGTGTCACTTTCTGGTGACAAACAGGAGGACAGCTGTTAGGCAGATGTCACCTACGTGTGGTTATGTACTGATGTTACTTCTCACACCTTTTCCACCACCTTACCCCAAAGTAGCCGAGAACACTGGAACTGAAACACTATAAAAGACTATAAAACTAGAAATAGTGTGGCTGCCTCCATTGCACTGACGCCATTGGAGACAAATCCACATGTAGAAGCTGTGTTAGCAACAAGTTTAGTGCTAATCAGATCCTGAGTTTGTGACCAAATCTCTGTGGACCAAGCTGACAATATGTCTTTTTGCTTCTTAGAAATAGGTCCCTCCTACTCATGTCACATGTGTATTTAGAAGGGGATTGATCCCTAAAAATATATTGGTTTTACTGATTAAATACTATAATGAATACAACGGTAGGCCTATCACAATATAGTGCTTTAACCTTAAAAGAAATGTTTGAACCAACAAATATCATTTACCCAGTCGCACTATAACCACAAACAATGATTACCTTTCTGTTACAAATAAAACTCCTGTATTCAAAATGTTACTTGAGTAGTTATGGCAACAAAATACTACTCTAAAAATGCCATGTCTTGATTCAGAACGTCACACAATTTTTCAAACATTTGTCAAAATCTTTTTAGAATAGCCAGCAAAAATAAGACAAAAGACAGAGCACATGAGCACATCTATAAACATAGGATGATCCTGATAATTGCATAAGTGTCACTATTAATTAGCCTGGCTAATTGCTTCCTCCTCTGCACTGTAAATACTGTAGCAGCCTATATTGTTGCACTCTGTATTGTGCAATAAAGTAAGCTCACCAGGAATTTCTAGGAAGCAACACGAGTGTGTGTGTGGTACTGCATATTCTCTCTTCTCTCTCTCTCTCTGTGGGTGACTGAGAGAGAGAGAGAGTGTGTGTGTGTGTGTGTGTGTGTGTGTGTGTGTGTGTGTGTGTGTGTGTGTGTGTGTGCGTGTGCGTGTGCGTGTGCGTGTGCGTGCGCACGCATGAGTGTGTGTGCGCACGCATGAGTGTGTTTGTGTGTGTGCACAAGCGTGTAACAGCATGACAAAGCTGTTTCTCTGCTCCCGGAAGCAAGCTCACATGCATTATGTCATCTAACCAATCCAGGTTCTTGACACACAGGGGCGGGGGTGTGGTTCAAGGGACCACTGCTGATTGGTCCGAGGCAACAACAAACATAGATGATCATAGTTTTCATTTCTGGTCAGAGTGACAGATAGACTGTCTGTCTGTTGATCTATCAATCTCTTGATATACTGTATCTATTCGATTATGTATTACTATTTTCATAGTATTGGGTGGTGACAGCGTTGCTTAGTGTCTACTGTATGTTCAATAAACATCGGCAGTTAGTTATTATTAAATATTACTAGCATGGTGTTTATCGTATTTATGGAACATTGTGTTTACCTTACAGAGCTCTGCAGCAACCAAACTGATGTGAGCAACCACAAACTCAGTGTTTGCGCAACTTCTGAGAAAGTTGGGGAGCATTACAGGACAGTCCAGTGTGTGTGTGTGTGTGTGTGTGTGTGTGTGTGTGTGTGTGTGTGTGTGAGTGTCTGACAACAGCATCAGCAGTTAAATATGAGGCAAGCAACAGCACCTTCCATCCTGCTATTCTGCACCACCCTTCATAACATTGTGCCCAGGATGTCCCCACACGTCTTTATAATTGACAGTGAGTGTTGCTAGGCAACACCTTGCTCAGACCTCCACCAGACCTGTTTTGGATGTGCGCCATTTATGTCATTGTTTACAGGCCAACAAGACTAAATCAGAGATGTAAAACTCAAATACACAGCAGGCCAGAATAAAAAAAAATACAGGCCACAGACGACCGCGGACCGATCTCAGTAGTTTAAAAATGGAGATCCAAGGTTTTCTGCTCGACAACAAGTACATATTCCCGGTAGGGAGGACATTTTCCAATGTTTTCGGTCATATCTGGAGTCTGGAGCGATGAACAGCTCTGAAGATGATCAGAGGATGAAGCAGTTGTGGTGCTTCTGTTTCATCTTTGCAGTTGTCCAAATGTCCTAATAATATGCATCAAAAATCTTAACTACCAAGCTAAAGGGATATCCCTATGACTCAGGGGAGATATTAGACTTTTTAGAGTGTCGGGTTGAGGCTGCTACACTTTTGACCTCCTCCCGTGGGGAAACCTGATCTGAGTCACGGCACTACCTAGGAATCAAACCCAGGTCTCACACATGGAAAGCCAACATCTTAACCACTAAGCCAAAGGCAATTCCCTGTGGCCTGGGAAGATATTATACTTTTGAGGCCATCCGGCTGAGGCTGTGAGCCATTTAACGTTTGAAGAATGTGGAATTGTCTGGTTACGCCAGACTATAGGCTCTTGTGATGGCAGCAGCGTCGCTCCTCAAGGCCGGGTTGTCTGTCAGCAGCACTCCAAGAAGGAATTCTGGTACTTGTTACCCTCTTGTCTCCACAGCTGAGAGTCCAGGCATCGTTATGCCCTTTTCACAATGTGTGGCGTGGGTGGTTCAAGGTCCTCTAGTGACTAGAGGACCACTGTTTCCCAAACAACGGGACGGGGCCTGTTTGTGGGTCACAGACTAATTCGAAAAAGCTAGCTTACAGGAAGATAAAAAGTTGGGGAACCACTACTTTATACGTATACTAAGGAACATGAACTTGGTGGTCTTCTCCACTGTGACTCTGTTGATGTGCTGTGAATAGATGCTTCCTCATCAGCTTTCCCCTATTCCTGGATCAGCTCCTTGGTCTACAAATGGCGTTGCAACTTCTAAACTCATTGTGAGCTTGTAGATCTGCTATTTTCAAAGTGCAACCCGAGCCCAACCAATTATGTCTGGGTCTTGTCTTCATTAGTAGCCATCGGTTTGGCGTTATGTGCAACATACGCCATATGGAATGTCTGTGCATCTATTATGCACATTTCTATATCTGTACAGTATATCACTCTCACACATCAACACCTCGACCTTGAGTGAGGAGATGAAACAATATAGTGGCAAACAGACATACCCATCCCTCCTCCCATCAGCACCCCTCCCCCCACCCCCGATAGCATCTAAGGACAGCATTTACTATCTTAGTCCGGAAAATACGGTAGTTAATTTTACTTTACTTATTTACATTATGAAAACATACTGTATGTTAACAATGTTCAAATGTGTTGCTTTGTGCTGGATTTCGAACCTGTACATGTGCTATGCTGTACTAGTATGAAGTATATAGTTTAAAGTAGGGCGCAAAAAAAGAGATATAAGAGATTTCTACCTGACAGCAGCGATATGATGTGTGTATAATTTTGGCCTGAACTCTACTCAAGTTGAAAACACTGTTTAACTTGTAACTGTTCGAAATGTCCGTTTTCATTCCATTGGCTAAAATTGTGACTATAGTGGTCTATGACATCCTTACTATACATAGACAAAAAACAAATTAAAAACTCAGGTACAACAACTAAAACTAGGACTAAATGTATCAATATTGATTTTGTCTACTAAAAACTAGGCCAACTGGGCTGTTTCCATCTTCCCTGCAATCTGACAACAACCCCACCCGAGTCGACCCGGCATCACAAGGGGGTGATGAAGTAGGCTAGGGTGAGGTGTGGAAAGGGGGGGGGGGGGGGTTGGGTGGCGGGGGTGTGTTTCTGTCCTCCTGAAGCCCAGCATGCGTCCTCACGGAATGCTGTGTGACCGGCTCTATTTTTAGGCGGGCGCCCCTTTGCTTGAAATACTCCACACCTCCAGCCAAGCTCCCATTGAAGATAAACACTAGCTCTGCTCTCTCCTCTTGCGCAGTGTGTGTGTGTGTGTACTCTAGGCGTGTGTGCTGTGACACGTATAAAGAAAAAAAAATCAGAAAATATAGTCATATGTGACCGGGACCGGATAGGACAGCACCAGTTCAAAATCTTCAATCAACCTCTTGTGCTTGGCGTGGGCAAAGAAACCCCTTGGAAAGTGCTGTGTCATTGTATACATCTTCTACAGTGTTAGAGATCTGTGGAAAGGAGCTCTCTGGATGTCCCTTGAAGCTCACAGCGCAGCAGTAAGGTATGGAAACATCTGAAGGGAGTAGGCCTAGTGTAGTTCAACCAAAAACAACTTATTTTATATCAATTGCACACCTTGAATTCACAGAGATTTCTTTCCTTTTTCACATTCCTGTAGCTCATTAAGACCTGAGGCTGAAGAAGTCTTTTGTTTTATAAAAATCTGTTTCAGTGTTACAGTTGTAACCTTTTCGTTACAAGGAGCCCCAAAATTATATATAATTTGCGTATTCAAATGTTTATGCATATTTACACTGGCATACATTTTTCTAAGACGATAATTTGATGACTGTCTCAAAGAGTCTTATGATTCGGCCATCAAATTATTGCGTTAGGCATGTTTCCTGTTTCTCAATAGTGAAGGTTTGAGGGACCGGACCCACAAAGGGATCATTGAGATGCTGGTAAAGTTGTTTGGCAGGAAATACCTGGAAATAAAAACGTTTGGGTTTAAATTCCGAGATATAGAGCCGTCACGTCACAAGATATCGTAGCCGAAGAGTGGCGTCCGGAGTCACTAGCAGGGTACAAGGAATGGGACGTCAGGCCCATTACCTGGAAAGCAGCAGCATGGTACATATGCTGGTGTCATACTCCCAGTAAATAAGACTGCCACGACGTGTCACGTAATACTCTGAGTAAATAGCACTGTCATCTAATATGGCTTGTAGCTGTTGCCTTAGACCTGGTTGGCCTGGCTGGCTTGAAGTGGACTTCTAAATGAACCATTTATGCTCCAGAGTATGACGGCGTTGTGTGCTGTAAATAGCAGATCTTTGAAGGCATACAGTACAACAGTAGTACATACAGTACGCAACTTTACCCTGTGTTTACCTAACAAAACAATACATTATAGCTTACTCATCATTTCGATCAACTACTGGCGTACGGTGCTGATGTTTATTTACCTGTAGAAACACATGCAGTGTCCTCTCAGTGTATGGTGGTGTTTTCAACCAGCGCTCTTGGGCTACGAAAACACACCAACACACAGTGAGAGGGCAGCGTGTTTTTGCTGCTATAGTATTGTTCATAAAACGTCATAAGGATGTTAGTTGTACTTTGGTGGTGGCTCTATTGGCATCAGGGGCTCTGCGTTCGATTCCCAGGGACCTGGGGTCCTTGAGTCCCTGATTCCCAACGAACCCACTTTTTGTTCTTCTGTTGACTTGCACACACAGAGGGTTTTACATACGTAAACATATTTGCCGCCTGCCTCTGTCACCATGCGAACACGCCGTCGGGTGTGTTTTTGCCGCCGTTCCTCACATTGTTTGTGTGTGTGTCTATTTTTAAAGCTTGTTAGAGGCTCAGACATGCTGCTGCCTGCCGCTGTTGTTGTTTCAGCGATTACCATCCGTCTGTCCGTCCGTCTGTCAGTCAGCCCCTCTGTCCGTCTGTCAGGTCTTCCAGCAGCTGCTGTAGAGGCATAAAGGACGTCGAGCTCATCCTAGAGTTCATCTCCCCGAATTCTACCAAATATATCCTTTTTCATAAAAAAGAAACGTGGTCAGAAAATGAGCCATCTAGAAAAAAAGTAATTCAGGGAGGGTCATCTATAACAGCAAGAGCTGCTTGACAGCGTTCTAGTTGACAGACGGACAGACGGACGGACAGACAGACAGACAGACAGACAGACAGACAGGCAGGCAGACAGACAGACAGACAGACAGACAGACAGACAGACAGGCAGACAGACAGACAGACAGACAGACAGACAGACAGACAGACAGACAGACAGACAGACAGACAGACAGACAGACAGACAGGCATAAAACCCATTATAGATTGCTATTTTCACCAGTTCAGGTACTGGGCTCTCGTCTAAGCTCAATTTTGGTTCTTGATCTCAAAAGTTTGGGAACCACTAAGAACCACCACAACCATACAATACAGTGCAACAACATGCATGTATGTGTGCCCACGTGCATGTGTGTGTGTGTGTGTGTGTGTGTGTGTGAGAGAAGCTGCAAAGGATCACATCCGGACGGCGTGAGGAATCCCGTGCAGTGAGTCGTAGGCCAAGTTGCGACACTGACCCGGCAAAGCGTTGATGCGTTGAGAGTTCTGGCACAGGGTAGACTGCTTTGGAATGTTGTCACGGTCACGCACACAGACACACACACGCACACATGCACACACGCACACATGCACACACACACACACTCAGGGGCATGCCAGGTGAGATGATTCTCCGTCACTTCCATTACAGTGCAAAACAAAGGCCTGTATTCAAACACAAGAGTTTTTATATTGTTGTGAACAAAAGAGATCTGAAGATTAAGTGGGATAGAATGGCACTTGAATGGCAGGGGGATTTTAGTGCCTTGCACAAGAACACGACAAGACACCTCTTTTCTTTTTTTGAATATAATGTTTATCCCTCCATTTTGTCACCCATGTTTTCACCCAGTTCCAATTCCTAATGTGATCCTGGGCTCTACACACCCTTCGCCAACCTGGGGAGGCAGCGAAATGGCCTCATGCTTCCTTCAATGCATGAGGAGTTCCAGCTGCCTTCTTTTCACCTGACAGGGGGGAGATTCCCTGGTTGGACATAACACGTGGAACGAACACGTTATTCCAACCAGTACCTGTCCCCTCCATCAGGCACCCGAGCTGGCCAGTTTAGAGCCCAGGATTCCAGCATGTTTTTGTGAGAGTATCTACCCTAGGGGACACCTCTTTTCAGGAACACATGCACACACGCCCAAAGCTACACATCCTCACAGCCTAAAAGGCAAAACTTGCCTTTTAGCCAGACCATGGATAAAAGGACCATGTCGCCTTCTGAGACCCTCGTAAAAGGACTTCTATGCCTTTTCTCTAAAAAGGCGTTCCGTGCCTTTTCCGTCAGAAGGCATAATGTGGTTAGTGATTTATCGGCAACCTCTGGGGTATGAAGGAGCGCTTGTTTGCCGGCTACTACTAGTAGGGCGGGGCGAAGGAAGTTTTACTGAGGTTATGGTTAGGGTTAGGTTAGGTTTAGGCTTAGGTTTACTGAGGTTAAGTTTAGGGTTAGGATTAGGTATAGGCATAGCTTAGGTTTACTGGGGTTATGTTTAGGGTTAGAGTTAGGTTAGGGTGAGAGTTAGACGGTGCTTTATGCGGTAACTAACCCTAAACATAACCTCAGTAAAACTATGCTTCGCCCCGCCCTACTAGTAGTAGCCGGCAGATAAAACAAGCGCTCCTTCATACCCCAGAGCCTGAGGTTGCCGATAAATCACTAACCACATTATGCCTTCTGACGGAAAAGGCACGGAACGCCTTTTTAGAGAAAAGGCATAGAAGTCCTTTTACAAGGGTCTCAGAAGGCGACATGGTCCTTTTATCCATGGTCTGGCTAAAAGGCAAGTTTTGCCTTTTAGGACACACACACACACACACACACACACACACACACACACACACACACACACACACACACACACACACACACACACCCACTCTGTTCGCTATGTCATCATACTTTAATTATAGATGTGAGTACTGTAGATATTTTATTTTACACACACACACACACACACACACACACACACACACACACACACACACACACACACACACACACACACACACACACACACACACACACACACACACACACACAGGTATAAAACCTGTCACCCCCCAGCCCCCCTCTGGCTGGTGACCATTCCCTGGAGCTGAGTCAGATGTCATAAAAGGTGATACAGTTGTCACCTCCCTCCCTCACCCACCCAACGGGTGTCACATGAGTGTTGGGTTACAATATCGTTCCACACGGCTTGAACTCACCTCACCTGAACATGCATGAAAGATTAACCCATTAAAACCCAGGAGAAAGCAACCATGCATGTCACCATAGATGTTCATGCGCTATTAGCTTGTACATATGCTATGTTTTGATAAATTGCTGACAATTTGTGACACTTGTAGGAGGCATCGCTGACACCCGGCAAATGGTTCCTGGTTCAAACCCCCATATCCACCTCACTGTATGTTGGATGGTCCTTGAGAAAGACCCTGTGAACCGCACCTGCTCCTGATGAGCCGAGTCTGGCATGGTCTTGTGCTCTGTGAATGTGACTTCCTGTTCACATATGGATAGTTGAATGTGACTCGTATGGGGGCGTATGGGCGTGTGTGCATGTTGTCCCCCATGTTGTCTCACCTTCAACACCTCAACAGTGTGTTTACAGCTGCTGTACTGTTTGTGTTAGCCAGCCACACGTACATACTGTACAGAACTAGCATATATATATGTACTGTAGGGACATGTATACGTGTATGTCATCACGTCAGCTGGGAGTCTCATAGCTTAAATGTCAAAGAGGTGGGCTTGTGATCTTGTGACTTGCTCGTGCCCTCTCCACTCACTTACAGTAGATCACAGGATCTACTGCTTTTCCTCTCCCTCTTCAGAGAGAGAGAGAGAGAGAGAGAGAGAGAGAGAGAGACAGAGAGAGAGACAGAGAGAGAGAAATAATGGATGAATGAACATTCTGTGCAATTGGCCAAATTGCAACCTGACTTCCGCATTTTCCCCATTGGGGCCTTTTGTGACATCATCTGACAGGTCATAAGGGGTGTTTGTTTGTGTCACCTTCGAAGATACATCATTTATATAGCTATGCCATCCCACGATTGATTGATTGATTGATTGATTGATTGATTGATTGATTGATTGATTGATTGATTGATTGATTGATTGATCAAACAAATAGCACAGAGGTACAGTTTGGATTTTCACTTAACTATACAAAATAGTAATAATAGTAAGTAATAGTAATAATTAAATAAATAAACAATGGAAACTCTGATTGCGGTCTGTAATCTCTGTCTCTCTGTCTCTGTCCAGCTGGGAGCTGATGGATTCAGGTCAGGACAGCAGGTCCAGTCTGGGACCAGAGATCAGTGAGTCGTTCAGGTTGTTCCTACAGGAAACGTCCTCCTTCAAACAGCAGAACCCCGGCAAGGTCAGTATCTAATACCACATTTGTTTTTCTATTTGTATTTCTTGTTCTTCTAGAGGCATAATGCCTATAGTGGCAAATTATATTACATTATATTATAAGATGTTTCTTTCTTCCTGGTTTTAGTTTTGCTTGCTGGTCTGCAGTGTGTGCACCTTCTTCGCTGTCTTAGGACGCTACATTCCTGGAGTTGTTATCTCCTATATTTTAGGTACGTATCCTGAAACAAGAGAACACTGTGTGCTATGCATAAGACTTATGGTGGTGCCTTAGACAGGTAGCACAGCATCTTTTATCAAAGTCACTAGTGTCAAAGACAAAGAAGATCTTTTCATTTAGATTCTTGTTCATTTCCATATAAAGGTTTTTTCAACCCATTTTCCCTTTTATTGCATATTTTAACACTATACGTGTGCAAATAAAGCTGAATAAAACTAACATCCTACACTATATGGGCTACAGTTCTGGGCGTATTCCTGTGGCCCCTCATCTCCTCCCCTGAGTTCCTCATGTGGCTGAAGCCAGTTCTGCAGAAGCTGGACTTCGGCATTGGGAACTTCCTTCACAGGATCAAAGAGAATCATGGTAAAAGTATAGATTTTTCATTGGTTCAACATTTTTAAAACACACAGACACAAATCTGCTTTTGCTTTCAACATCTTTGAAAAATAGCTAAAATATCCAAACAGAAAAAAATATACAAATACTTATGTCCTCCATCACTCCACATGATGGAGTGATGGAGGACACAATAATATAAAATAATATCTAATACTACTATTACAAACAACTTATATCCTGTTTTGCGTGCAGAGAAGCGACTGCTCCAGTCTCAGGGTGAGAAGGAGAACATAGAAGCAGACCTCTCCTCCATGTTCCCCAAGGTAAGATGGAGCTCCTCTCATGGTTCTGCCACTTAAATCCTAGAGCAGCCCTTGTCAAACATTTACTGTACATTTAGAGGGTTTCCTGTTAAGCTGTTGAAGCTTAACAATCTAATTCAGACCCTTGGTTTGTGCTGATTATGCCGTCACCCACTGTCAGGACACGGAGCAGTTAGTCAAACAGAGCCATGTTTACACAGCGTGCATTGGCGGTTTAGGGCTCTGGCTCAGGCTCCACACACACACACACACACACACACACACACACACACACACACACACACACACACACACACACACACACACACACACACACACACACACACACACACACACACACACACACACACACACACACACACACACACACGTAATGTCATGAGGATTGGATTTCAGGTGCTTTTAATCGGATCTGCGAAGATGATGCCAACAGCTGCGCAATTGAATTTAAGCACAAGTTTCGACGAGAGCACAGATTCAACCTCGACACGGAAGTGCACACACGTCCGGGTTGAAATGTGCGTCCTCCTGGTCACAAAATACATATTCTCAAATCAACCAATGAATGAATTTAACTTGTCACTTGTCAACACTTCCATTAAACTATGTTTATCCTCTAATATGAGTTCTCTCTCTTGTGTGAATTATTGTACATGCAATGAGAGGCAATGTTTCCGAAAACACCCTGTGTAGCATCAGTTCTCAAAATGGGGTCCAGAAACCTTCAGTTCAGGGTTGGTTTGGGAACACCTGCTATCACAGTGTAGATTTAATTAGTACTTATTTGAACAATATTACTTACAAATAAATAAATAAATAATATAAATAAGATATTTTACATGATGTTTTGTTTCTCTCCCATGAGCTGAAGTCTGTAATAATGAGTGTGTATTATTTGTTGGCTGTGTGTGTGTGGATGTTTTTAGTTGGACTCCACGGTGTGCAAGGAGATGTGTGTTTCGGACACAGACGTGTCGGACGTGACGTGGACAGACAACGGAACGTTCAACCTGTCAGAGGGACACACGCCACAGACGGAGAACTCTGAGGGTAGGTGGAGAGACACAGGAACATCGCCTCTATCTCTAACTCATTGCTTCAAATTTTTGGTTTAGTTTTTTTTTCCCACATTCCTAAGCCATTCCTAAATATACAATTCCTTTTCCTACATTCTCTCCAACCTTACAGACCTGGATAAAGAAGAGGCGTTTACAGGTGGCCTCCCAGAATTCCCATCTGTGGACAACGGCCTTAGCAACGGCGATGACAGCGACAGCATTGGCCTCCCAACCCCTCCCCCCGTTCCATCATCAAAACAAGCCCCTCGCCCTCCTCAGACCGATGGCGGCATGGAGGTGCCGGCCCTGGAACTCGTCCAGCAAATGGCGTCAGATGCTATCGCGGCTGCCGTCACCTCTGCCATCCAGGAGAGGATAGAGGCCGCCGTGGGCGCCGCGGTAACGTCCGCGGACGACCTCCCCGCCGAGAGGAGGTCGCGGTCAAGGCCCCGCCCCCAGGAAGTGCAGGTGACATCGCTGACACCCTTTGACCTGGCGGAGGAAGAGGAGTCTGACAGCGAGGCAGAGGACTTTGAGCTGCTCGACCAATCAGAGCTGGAGCAGCTGGAGGAGGAGCTCCTGAGTGGAGATGGAGGTGGGGCCGGGGCGGAGCATAAGAAGAAGAAACCGGAGAAAGATGTTGACCCTGCCTCCTCCAGCAAGCCTCCGTCTTCACCCTCCGCTGGGTTCTTCTCCAAACTGCTGGGGCGTCACTGATTGGCTCTTTATAAGGTGCCGGGACGTCACTCATTGGATATTTTAAAAGTGATAAGACATCAGGGATTGGTTACGATCAGCAAAGAGTGCTGGGACAACAACGATTGGCTGTGATAAGAGTGCTGGAAGATCTGGGGTTGGCTTAGGTGGATTTTGATGCGTTTAGATAAGATAAGGATGTCTTTGACTGGTGGGGTGAAAAACAGGTCCCCCTTCTGTTATTACTGTGATTTTCCTTTTGTTCAAATGGAACCAAATGGACCCTCACTGTCTCACTGGTTTCAGTTGTACACTCCCATAAGCATTGAGAGATTTAAAGATTTTGCAGGATAGATTGGGTGTCTATTTTGGTTCCATTCATACCCTCTCAGAGTTGCAGACCTCATAAGAGTCCTTTTGGACCCCTTTTGGGCCTCATTAACATCGATATGGATAAGCCAAAATTGTAATATAGGATGGGTATTGATTATGAGTAGAGGAACATTTACCTGTTTTGCAGATATTTGTTACCGTAACCTGACTGCAAAGTTTAACTTTCATGGACAGTTGCTGCTTCACCTGTCCTAGCAAATGCAGCATTATGTTTGTCTGCTCTGCAGTGTATACTCAGATAACACTCATGCTTGACAATGGATGACACAGTACAAATCATATTTTGTAATATTTTCCTTTTTAATTTTATATTTTATTTTTTCTTTCCATGAAGCGATTATTGAATAGTTGAGCGACTTGGCATTTATTATTATCATTATAACATGCAGCAGGTCTCGCATTACTACTATTATGCATGTAAATATCCGTTTGAGACATGAATCCGTTCAGTAATACGATACGATGTGGTGGACAAAGTACTTAACTAGCCAGTGCTTAAGTCAAAGTATAAACGTATACTTGTGTTAAAAATACTTAAGTATTACAAAAGTAAAAAATAACAAAGTATTTACTGTATACTTTTTAAAGTAACTTGGTAGCCTTTACATTATTTTGTCTGAAAATTCCGATTCTTTAATACCGGCAATTCTAACTTAAATAATCAAATAATAACCATTTTACAGTGTCAAAATGCAACAGGTTGACCTTGTGGATTGTCTACTTTCACTATTTATTGTGTGACAAAATATATTATAGGGCTTGAGAAAATGCTGCTCCTTTTTGTTTTTGTTACAAATCGAACATTGATTGTGGCCTTTGCCAAGACACTTAAGCCTTGTCTTTTAACCTTAATCCTCTTATTAACACTCGTTTAAAATGATTGTTACTGTATGCTGAAGAACACATTATGTATATACCAACACATAATGTATTCATAAACCATAAGCAAGAACCTTGTAAGAGGAAACAGAATGTTTTAGCTCCGGCATGTGAAGTGAGCCCTGATGATCTCATCCATGATGAGGTCATGACAATACATGACTGTATTTTTACTATTTTATTTTACTTTATTTTTTCCTTTCAAAATAGGGAAATCACCTACAAGCTCACACAACACATTACATTGTAGCTTGGAGATTGGCTATTTCACCAGAGATTTGGTGTAGGAGGAAAAGCGAGAGAACCCAGGGCAGACCCGGTAAACAATGTATATACTATAGGGCTTAATGGAGCACTTCACCAATTGTCATTCTTTACTTCTTCTTTACTTCTTTACATAATAATTTGGAAAAATGCTAATAATAACCAGTAAGATACTGCATGTCTTACAGGGGCATTGGAACACTCTGGAATAGCTCAATTGTACGCCCATTTCCTACTCCAGAAAATTGGGGTGGTCAATCAGGACATAGCATGTAAACATATTTGAATACTGTGTCCCGATTGGCCACCACAGTTCTCGTTCTTGAAATGGGCGTACAATTGACCTATTTCATCTGCTGACAGACATTTTTTTTTGCCAATAGCTAATTCGATCTGGCTGTGATAGCAGTGGTTCTTGGCCTGGCTAGTGGTTCTGCCTCTTCACTTTGGCTTTCACACACACACTTTGGCTTCACACACACACACACACACACACACACACACACACACACACACACACACACACACACACACACACACACACACACACACACACACACACACACACACACACACACACACACACACACACACACACACACACACACACACACACACACACACACACACACACACACACACACACACACCTGGCTTTCATGGTATATGGCTATGGCTCACTGCGGGTTAGAAACCTATACCAGTGACATCATTGGTAGGCAGGTTTGGTCATATCAAACAAGATTTCGAACATTATAACATTTTAAATTATGTAATGAGAGAACAATGGTTTCCACTTCAGCATGCTAATTGTCCAGGAAGAGAAAGGCAGTATCTTCGATTGGCTTGTAATTCCCATCGGTGATGTCACTAATGAGTGAGCAATGAGCATTAGTGAAGACCAATTCTATGAAGATATTTAAAAAAAAAAACTGAAAGTGCTCCTTTAAGCGTTTAACCGGTTCACAGCCAAAGAGACAATCTTGAATTCTTCTCAACTATTAACATTCATTATTCATCTCTTGATGTCACTGTGATGTCATGGGTATTGCCTTACAGCAGTGGTTCTCAAGTGCTGTCTGGGGACCTCCAGGGGGGTCCTTGAAGGGCTTTCAGGAGGTCAACAGCTAAATGATTTAGTTCCACAATAAATCCAGGTCTGTACTCTCAGAGTGAGGGGACCCACAGAGTAAGGCTAATGTATGCTGGGAGCGACCAGCGTTGAGCATGGCTCTGTTCTATCCCGCTCAGACAGTCAGGGTGCTGCTATGGTGCATGCAGGACCAGGTGTGGAGGTCTTTGAAATTAAAAGATTTGAGATGAGAACCACTGTACAGTAAATGGAACAGAGCTTTAATTTGTATCATCTGTCACACCTGTGAAGGAAGTAGGGACTAGGGAAGGTGCCTGGTCGCACCAAACAGAGGCCTTTTTGGTTTTAAAAAATGTTTTTGAGTGTGTCTGAACCCACATGCATAATTATTGTAATTAACTGAACTGGAGAATGTCAATACAATAAACTCTCACTAGATGCATCATTGGTGTGTGTGTGTGTGTGTGTGTGTGTGTGTGTGTGTGTGTGTGTGTGTGTGTGTGTGTGTGTGTGCGCGCGCGCGTGTGTGTGTGACACAATAGAGCTTCAAAGCTCTTTGCTGCACTACGCAACTATTCTTCTACTACCCCGGTTTTGAACCTGGTTTCCTGCACAAATACCGTCTTGCTCAAGGGATACATTGAATCTTGACCATGAGGTCAAAATCAGTCAGACCATGTCTCTAGTTGAGACACAAAGTCACAAAGTATGGCTGCACAATCTCGTAACTGCTGAGAGCCAAGGCCAAATCTTGTTGTGAACTGAGACAGTTCGTACTGATAGTTGAGACAATCTGAATAACACAATAGGAGGGAGACAAAACACAACCACCCCAATATAGACGTTTCAGTAAGCCCCTCTCCAAACTGCTATGGTCCAATCACAGCTGAGCATAATGTGTGAGAGACAAACCGCTCCAATAGCTTTCCTATATGATAAAACATTGTTTAAAAAAGGCACATTTTTTCACTGCATAGGGCATGCCTTGTTGATTGATTTGGAAGAGATTTTTTAGTTCTGGTTCCAAAAATGAACAATTATTTATTGTGTAATATCCATGGTATTTACATTGGAATGAATGAGCCCGGCTGGAAAGTGTCCTAGCCTTGGGTGGACACCGGGGAGAGGCCAGGGTTTACTGAAAGGTCTATTCTATAAATTATGTTGTAGTAACATAGTATGCCTATGCCATTAGTCGACATAACATTTATTCAAAGCTGGAACTGTTTTGTTTTTGTTTAAGAATTTTCATCCTTCATTTTTAAAACTAAAATAGACACACAGTAAGGCATTAAACAGAATAGGCTTGTCCCCACATTCATCCACTCTAAAATTATGGATGTGTGATTTGTTCTGGCCTAGCCACTAGGTGGCAGTGTAGGACTGACATCTGAAAACTAAGAGAAAAGTGTAGGCCTATTAATCCTGGACCTACCATATACGCCTGCTCGCAATTTTGTGTGAGGGGATTTTCTCACTTGAACTGAGTCAAGGGGTCCCTAGAGATGAAAAATCACCGAGGTGCTTGTCCGCCATAGTGCCACGAATGGCGCAATGGCCGAATCAAATATGGCCGCCATCGGATATGATGAAAACCCAACTTTTGTGTATATACACATGCAATACCTCTATTCTGACTAATTGGGGGGTGGGGAATCCATGTCTGACATTGTTATGACAATTTTGGTTGATTTTGACCTTGAAAGGTCATGGTCAAGGCCATTTTGCCATTCCGAAGGCCATAACTAACCATTGTTAGGTGAAAAAACGGGTGCAATGGGTCTATTTCTACTAATTCTGACATTTATTAATTAATTGAATTAATATTCACTTGTTTTTTTAGTAGGCCTATATGTGCATAAGACATATAACAATTATAATCACCCCCTTTAAAATGTATTTAATTGGGTGTTAAATCAAATCAAATTGAAGGAATAAAAGTGATGCAAAATCAAACAGCAACTTCATTCAAAGTGAACTGATGCAATAGGTCTAATTCATATAATTAATATAATTTTGGCAATGATTCCTGTGTGATATCTTTTATATTGACATTTAACTATAATTTAAAAGTAACAAATTTGTCCCCTATTATCATTTTTACTCAATTATGTTATTATTCAGAACAAAAGATATACACAACACATATAGCAAGTATACATATACATTGCTATATGGGTTCTGAAATGATTAAATAAGAGTGACAAAGTGATATACAAATAATATAAAACAAAATCAAGTATTTTCTTGCTCATGCAGTGATCTCCAGGATCAATTAAAAGACTAGATGGTAGGATCCCCCCTCCCGGAGGAACGTTGGTGGGTGATGGCGCATGCCCTGGCTGCTGGTGGGTAGGGCGTTGATGGAAATCCTCTTCTGCTCAAGCTTATCGGCTAGACATGCTGGGTCCTTCCCAACCATAGTTGCAGGTTTATGGGAGATGGCAGCACAACGTTGCTTGAACGATGAAACTCAGCCTGTTGGATTCCATGCCCCAGACTTCGCTCCCTGTCAGCTTCTTTTTCTCGACTCCCTCCCACATCATCCAGCGGCCCTTTCCAGTCAAGATATGTGCTTGATCAAGGTCTTGGCTAGGGTTGTTCCAAGATGAAAGACTGCTTGATGCAGTGGTAGCATGTGTCGCTTTTCACCAGTGCCATACTGCTGCCAGACTTCCTTCATCCCCAGTGCTTGGATGTATGGGATGCAATGTAGAAGTAATGCACAGGTGTATCATTGAAAACTATCACAACTCTCTTAGACTGTTTAACAAAAATAGCCCACTCCACATGCACCACTAGCCTCGTGTGTCAGCTTCCTCAATCCAGTTCAAGAGGTCATGGATGTCCTTGCCACCATGCAGCCACCTTTGCTAGGAGAACCTAATTGTCATGGACGACAGACCTGACAGTGATAGTATTGCCACTAGCCTCGACACCCAGGCTTTCATTTTCATTCGTGTTGCACGAAAACGGAAAGCCTGGACTAACGCACGTTGGAAAGTGGCCTTGAGGGGGGAGTGAACCTTCCGGGGTGGGCGTCGCTCTAAATGATGTGACGTAGAACAGCAGTGGACGGGAGGGGGAGGGGCCGGAGATGACGACACGTTAGTGAGATCAAATCAGAGCACATCACTTCCGCCGTGTGGATCCCACGACACCCCCGCCCCCCAAGGCCAAAATCATTGAGGGCTAGACCAGGCTATGTTGCCACAGACCTGACTGCACACCATATCCCAAACTAACAGATAGATATTTTGCTTGTTCTCAGACACCCAGAACTTGTGAAGTTGCTGCGGAATGGGTGTGTTGCTGTTCATGCCAATGCTTGCTGTTGAGTCTGTACGTCGCAGGGGCTCCCCTTCATTTTGAGACCTCTCAATGTACGAATCAAGTATGAGGTGAATGAATTCTGACTCTTGGCAGAAGGAGGATGAAGCACTGATGAGGGTGTTGACCGTTGAGAACCATCCCAGTGGCATCTGCCGCATTTTCGACATGAAGTCTAACACAATATGAGTGGCAAGAGTAGATGACTAGATGCAGACTCCATTGGGTGAGATCAACTTCAGGCTTAATCTCTTTGAACATTTTTGACCATCAAATATGTTGAGAGCACGTCATGAGAAAGTATTTGCTGGATGTTTATGCCCTGCTCCTTAGCAATGTCCATAGCTCCTATATGCTTCAGCCATGTCTTTGGGTAAAACTAAGTTCTGCTTCTTCAAAATGGTGGTTGGTGCCTTCTGTGGTTGCTCTTTGAAGTGAGGCTTCCTCTTTGGTATGGTTCAGCTAATTTTCTTAGTCTCAGTCGAGCCTCTCCTGCCTGTATGGGTACTACATGCACTCCCCATTTTTAGACAGTTGAGCAGGCGCAGAGTGAATTCTCTGTATACAACCTGCATTGTGAGCAGATTGAGAGTCAATGAGTATGGAATCTGGTGCTCTAGCACAGAGTCAAACAGCTTCACCACTTTGAATGTAAGGTGACAAGTGGTGCTCAGTGCATGCTCGAGATGGATTTTTTGGGGGTAGTTGTTGGTGAGGAGGTTGAGGACATTTTCATGAATCTCATGAAACAAGAGCTCAAACTCTGCATCTGCTTTTGCATTGTGTGTGTGGCTCCTACTAGAGATCGACCGATCAGACTTTTGGCCAATGTTTCCCATCACCGATTAGTGGAACATCAAAAAGGCCGATAGCCGATATCAGCCGATACGATTATTATTTACTTTAATAGAATAAAAGTGCGGAAGCAGCAATAGTGTTTCAGTTTCCCCTCCATCACATGCATCTTTTTAATTCAAGTACAGGCACAGAGCTTCAGACATAAAAGAAAAAGAGAAAATACATTTTGGATAATTTGGATAAATCTATAAATACATGAGGTGATGGAGTCAGTGACACATAGCTATACATCTCCTTACCACCACAATCTACCGGATCTTCAATGAAAGTGGTCGATGTACCATTTTTGAACATTTATAATAAATACAAATAATCGGCTGCTCTTTTTTCGATTATTTATTTTGAGCACCGATACCGATTATTAATAAAATCATGAATATCGAATTTGATAATCGGCCGCGGCCGATAATCGGTCTATCATAGTGACCTTCAAGACCCTTCATCACTCACTGAATGCTCTGCTCGACCTTCAGGTTACCTACTACAGTACTGAACCAGCATTGACCTGAACAACCCTCTGACCGATTGAGAAGTGCCAGTAGAACTCAGGATGTGTAAACTCTAGCACCTTGATTCGCACAAGATACTATGAGCCATGTGTCACGGATTAATCCTATACGGCTCGACAAATACAACAAAATAGGATTTACCCTGACCTAGAACAGAAATGTGTACATGGGTGCATGAGGGAGAGTAGATATTATATGCGTGTGCGCGAACGCGCCTAGACGTGTATGTGTATGTATGGGTGTGGGTGCGTGTCAAACTAAATCAAAACGGCATCGTCCCCCCCGTCACAACAACTCACAAGTCCACTCACCTACGGGCAACGACCAGCCCTGTCGTTGGCCCGCACGGCCGAAGCGGGGTGCTGGATTCTCACAGTTCAGAGGCGGGGGTGGATCACCCACGCTGATCTTCTTTTTGGTTCTTTTTTATATTTTATTATTTTTTTGTAGTTTTCTTTCTTTTGTGCAATAGTCAGTAGTCTCCGCCACACGCCGCGGACCGACACAGAAACACGGGACTGTCAACAACCACCCCCCTAGTACGCGGAGCTCCGCTACGTCCAACCCAACGAGAACTATAAACCCTCCGCAGGACAGCGCTATCCCTCCGCAGTCTATCTTCTCCGTCTGTAGTGGATTGGCGGCCTCCGTATGCACTGGTATGGTTAGTTAACCCCCCCACGCTCTCCTACTCCACACAACTCCATGCGTTCCAAACATTTCCTCCTTGTGTCGCTCTGTGATGACGTCTCTTTATGACGTCGCTCCTCCAAGGTCCGGTCCCCAACGTGATGACGTCAGAGAGAGCGATGCCAAAACAACAAACTAAAACAAACAAACGTGTATGCAGAATATGGAAGTGTATGTGTATATGTGTGACAGAGCACCATATCCTAACATCTCCCCCCATAAAAAAAAAGAAAAATGCAATTTTTCTTTTCGTGCACTATCCTACCTCTTCCCACTTCTAGGCTACCGCCCTTTCAGCCCGCTGCCCCCCAATGTGCGCCCGTGCTGACATTATAGCTAACACAGGCAGGCACTGGTTGGCACATTACAATACTCTTCACCTGCTCAAATGCGCTCTGACACTTGTCATTCCAAGTATATTTCACCCTTTTCTTCAAGAGACTGGTAAGCGGTTCTGTAATCGCTGTAAAATTACCAACAGCATTTCTATACACCCCACACCTTCGTAGCATTCCCCTGAGCTGTCTCTTCGTCCGTGGCACAAGAATATCAACACCACCTTGTCCTCCAGCTGCCCATGGATGGACCCGGCCCCCACCAACTACCGGCTCCCCATATGCTACTTGGGCCTTGCTGATCTCCCTGCTTGCTACTGCCCCCAGTTTAGCTTGGGTCTGTACAACACATACAGGAAACACTCCTGGCTCTCTATCCTGGAACTCTGCAGCGCCCCTCAACACTGCCGGAGCTGCCGCCCTTACAGGGTCCGCAAAAACCCTGTTCCCAGCCAGATCATTTCCCAATATAAAGTTTACTCCTGGCACTGGCAACCTGGTCACCATACCCACAGCCACTAGCCCACTCACGATGTCGGATTTTAACGTCACTTGGTGGATAGGTACAGATGTACACTCCCCTCCCACCCCTTCAATCACTGCATACTGCCTCAGAAATGTTTCATCATTCTCCCCAACATTTCCTATCAGCAGGGACTGACTTGTTCCTGTGTCTCGTAATATTACTACAGGGCTCTCCTTTCCATCTACAACAATAGACCCCTCAGAAATGAAGTCCCCAAACCTTTCACGAGCTTTCTCCTTTTCTCTTCCCCCGTCTGAATCAGACCTCAGCGAAACCACTCCCACAGGCTTTACACCACTCTCCCTTGCCATATCATTTTGCAATTTATAACAGTCAGCTTTTATATGTCCTTTTCTCCTGCAGTAATGACATGTTGGTCCAGCTGACATTCCTAGAGGTGCTCCTGACCGGTCCCCCTTTACCATTAGCCCAACTCTGGAGCCTTCCAGCTCTCCATCCTCCTGTCCCCCCTGACAGATCACCTTTGTACCAGCAATACTTGCCTTATGTGACAATTCATATTCATCTGCTAATACTGCAGCTTTTTGCAAATCACTCACTTTGTGATCCTCCAAATGAGTTTTAATTCCTGGGGGAATACTGTTTTTAAACTCCTCTGTTAGGATGAGTTGCCTCAGTTTTCCATAGTCTTGATCTACATTTTGGGCACGACACCACCTATCAAATGCCACTTCTTTCTGTCTGGCAAATTCTAAATGTGACTGGCCTCCTTTCCTCTGCAACCCTCGAAAACTCTGACGATATGATTCAGGAATTAACTCGTAGGCACCCAGAACAAACTTTTTTACTGTCTGATAGTCAGCTGATTTCTCCTCATCCAGCGCTGCATACACCTCTTGAGCTCTCCCTGTCAATGCACTTTGTGCTAACAACGCCCAATATTCGGTTGGCCACTTCAAGCTGTTAGCTACTTTCTCGAAAGACAGAAAAAACACATCCACTTCTTGTTCATTGAACTTTGGCACCAGACATATATTTCGCCCCGCATCAAATGTCTTCTCACTTCTGATAGCCCCATGTTCCAATTTCTTAATCTCCAACTCAACTCTCAATTTTTCCCTCTCCAATGCAATTCGAGCACGCTCCGTTTCCTCTCTTTCTCTGACCTTAACTTGTTCAAGTGCTACTTTCTGTAACTCCACTGCTGATAATTGCTGCCTGGTGGCATCATCAAGTGGTTCTCCCCCCACCCGTTGCACCAAAACCTCCACCATTTCCCCCTTTCTCATGTCTGGCGCTAACGTCACCTCTAAATGACCAGCCACCTGTCGTAGCTCCTCTTTCTTCAAATCATACCACTCCCTGAGCCTGGGCGCCTTTTCCAAAAACGATTCTGGTTTAAACTCCATTTTCTTTGACTTAACTTATTTAATTAACTACAAGGTTCAGTATAGACGAGCCCCCATTTGTCACGGATTAATCCTATACGGCTCGACAAAGGTAACAACTAGGATTCATCCTGACCTAGAACAGAAATGTACCCCTGGGTGTATGAGGGAGAGTAGATACTATAGGCGTGCGCGAACACGCGTATACGTGTGTATGTGTGTGTGGGTGCGTGTCAAACTAAATCAAAAGCGACATCGTCCTCCCCCCGTCACAACAACTCACAAGTCCACTCACCTACGGGCAACGACCAGCCCTGTCGTTGGCCCGCACGGCCGAAGCGGGGTGCTGGATTCTCACAGTTCAGAGGCGGGGGTGGATCACCCACGCTGATCTTCTTTTTGGTTCTTTTTTATATTTTATTATTTTTTTGTAGTTTTCTTTCTTTTGTGCAATAGTCAGTAGTCTCCGCCACACGTCGCGGACCGACACAGAAACACGGGACTGTCAACAACCACCCCCCTAGTACGCGGAGCTCCGCTACGTCCAACCCAACGAGAACTATAAACCCTCCGCAGGACAGCGCTATCCCTCCGCAGTCTATCTTCTCCGTCTGTAGTGGATTGGCGGCCTCCGTATGCACTATGGTTAGTTAACCCCCAAACGCTCTCCTACTCCACACAACTCCATGCGTTCCAAACATTTCCTCCTTGTGTCGCTCTGTGATGACGTCTCTTTATGACGTCGCTCCTCCAAGGTCCGGTCCCCAACGTGATGACGTCAGAGAGAGCGATGCCAAAACAACAAACTAAAACAAACAAACGTGTATGCAGAATATGGAAGTGTATGTGTATATGTGTGACAGAGCACCATATCCTAACATATGACACAGGTAGTTTACTGTATGCAAAGATCACCATAGTATCACCACAGTATTCCACAGCATTTTTATTACAGCCACCAAATACAGCCAACCTCCAAAGATATGGCAGAGCTCTGACAGCCTTGCATTCCTTCTCAAAATCCTGATTCAATTTCTCTACTTGTGCTATCGGGGGCCTCAAACTGCTCTGAGCAATGTTGATTTGCAGCTAGCACAGTGTGCAATGCCCGTACCTGTGCTAGCACTGGATATGCAGCTCTGCCAGAACATATTCCACTGGAGCGACCTGATCACATCCTCTACCATGGGCATCCCAGTGAGAGCCCGGACATAATGGCTGCCGTTTAACACCAACTCTATCAGACCAGGTCCTGACATGGCACACTCAACCATTGCATCACCAGGGCCAGAAACTCTAAGCAGTTTTCCTTGGCATCTGAGCAGAACACATGTCCAGTGGAAAGGGCCCATGCAAAGGAAGAGATTCTTGAATGTTCTGTCTTGTGCAGATGAATATCTACTGCTGGAGCAAACATGCCTTCGTCACACCATATTACCATTGATACCTCATTTGGTTGTCTACGAACACTCTGGCCATGGCAATAAAATGGTTCACTTGGGCCAAGGCCAGAGCCTTCTGTTGAGTTCACTTTGAATGAAGTTGCTGTTTGATTTTGCATCACTTTTATTCCTTCAATTTGATTTGATTTAACACCCAATTAAATACATTTTAAAGGGGTGATTATAATTGTTATATGTCTTATGCACATATAGGCCTACTAAAAAAAACAAGTGTTTAATATGAATGAATATTAATTCAATTAATTAATAAATGTCAGAATTAGTAGAAATAGACCCATTGCACCCGTTTTTTCACCTAACAATGGTTAGTTATGGTCTTCGGAATGGCAAAATGGCCTTGACCATGACCTTTCAAGGTCAAAATCAACCAAAATTGTCATAACAATGTCAGAAATGGATTCCCCACCCCCCAATTAGTCAGAATAGAGGTATTGCATGTGTATATACACAAAGGTTGGATTTTCATCATATCCGATGGCGGCCATATTTGATTCGGCCATTGCGCCATTCGTGGCACTATGGCGGACAAGCACCTCGGTGATTTTTCATCTCTAGGGACCCCTTGACTCAGTTCAAGTGAGAAAATCCCCTCACACAAAATTGCGAGCAGGCGTATATGGTAGGTCCAGGATTATATGGGCTCCATTTTCATCACCAGTGGTGAAGTTAAAGGGGTACTTCACCCAAAAAAAAACTTTTGGTCATTTTATGGTCTACTCAGCCTCATGTGAACACACCAGACAGTTTATAAGTTACTCCTTTCAGTATTTAGATATTTGATGTTCATTAGTCTGCCATTAGTCTGCCAGACCCAAACCCATTATAACTTAAAACTCCATTTTAACCATGACAGATTATTCGAAAACAACCCATCTTTTTTCTGGTGACTTATATTGTCCTCCTAATACGTGAGAGGGCAGTGGAATTGCATCTACAGTTTTCATTTATTTTTAAAATATTGTTTTGTAAAATGTAGCCCCCTCCATATTTGGGAATGCCCACCCAAATGAATAAAACAATATTTTAAAAATAAATAAAAACTGTAAATGAAATTCCACAGCCCTCTCACGTATTAGGAGGACAATATCAGTCACCAGAAAAAAGATGGATTGTTTTCGAATAATCTGTCATGGTTAAAATGGAGTTTTAAGTTATAATGGGTTTGGGTCTGGCAGACTAATGGCAGACTAATGAACATCAAATATCTAAATACTGAAAGGAGTAACTTATAAACTGTCTGGTGTGTTCACATGAGGCTGAGTAGACCATAAAATGACCAAAAGTTTTTTTTTGGGTGAAGTACCCCTTTAAGGGAGAAGGGGTTTAGTATGACTCACCACTAAACCCCTTCTCCCTTATCTTCTTTGCCTTTTAAAACTATTTTAAAAACATTTTTTCAACAGTTCAAACGGCCAGTCTGCAAGCTCACAATGTGTCAATAGGCTGGCATGTTGAACTATTCAAAAAAAGTGTATCAAAATAGTAAAAAGGGATAAGGGGTTTAGCGCGTGGAGCCCTGTATTTGAAATCAAAACAAACAGATGAAATGATTACAATGCACACTCTGTAGACAGCCAGAAACTGCGGAACATTATATTTAAAAGAATCATTTTTCCATGCAAGTAAACTATAAGAAACATAAAAGCGTTTTTTTAATTACAT
Organism: Benthosema pterotum; assembly: GCA_039105355.1. NCBI lineage: Eukaryota > Metazoa > Chordata > Actinopteri > Myctophiformes > Myctophidae > Benthosema > Benthosema pterotum. The sequence goes on from CM076976.1 coordinate 16,502,262, forward strand.
TTTATTATTTCAAAGCTATTAAGCTTTTAGTCACAGCCAGACATACAAAATGACAGGTCAATAAATTTAAGATACTAATAATATACAAAAAATGCCATTGTATGCCAGTCCAATATTGTTTAAAATAGACAGCCTTTTCATATAGATCAGTGATTTTGGCCCTTGGACCACCAGTGATAGGCTACCTGAGGGTTCGAGGTGAACCTTTTAGATGTTTAAATCTTGGGAGTATAAAATTAAACCAAATGGAACTCTTCAAGTCCATTTGGTTTCATTTATGTAGGTTTAAGCTTAGGCTCACAAGATCTGCACTAGTTATTTTACACAACTAAACAATTAGAGAATGTACAAGAATTATATTTTGGGCAACGTTTGACCGTCATCTCTCCTATAAATATAGGCTATAGAATTGTGGACGAAGACTAAATGTAACCAACTGAACAGGTTCTGAATTACAGTATATTGTGACTGTAAGGAATGACTGCATTACTGCAACAAGGATTCCCCCCAAGATTACAAATTTAACAATGTCGATATATGCAGTTAATTAATAACACTTTATTGTACAAAATTTCTAGCCTGGCTCAGCCCTGAATCAGCACCGTAAAAATACTACCTTATTTTTTCTTTGTGATTCAAATAATGAAGTGAAACGGAATGACAATTCAGACTGAAGTCAGGCTACAAAATTTCCTTAAAATTGCATAAAACCGTAAAAGATTATAGTCTGAGCAGAAAGAAAGAAGAAAGTTGCAAGTTGTTCACAGAGAACCAGGCAGTTTAAATGCACTTCTTAGCAGAGATTTTAATTAGTTCCAAGAGGTAGGATAATAAGGTTACAATTAAAAAAAGAGACAATGTTACAAATAAACAAACTACCGGTACCGGTAAAGTGCAAAAAAAAATCAATAAGTTGAAACATAACAAAAACAAAACAAAACAGCAGTGTAGCCTAATAATGCGCAACAAATAATGCACATAGCCTACCATACACAACCTTCTACATATTTTAAAACAAACAATCGTAATCCCAATTACCTCTATCTGCATGAACATTTCACACAGGGAGGCTCACAGGGCAAGGTCAGCTTGTAGGCCATAGAACAGGGTCTAAGATAAGCAAACAGAATCAGGGCACTTTTCACTACATCAATGTAGGCCTACAGCTAAACATACACATACTGTACCTGTGAATTGGCTGTAAGGCTTGCACCTAGCAAGGGAGGCATGGATCAAGGCTAGAGAGGGAAAATCCAGTGCCAAGTGTGGCTTTTATAGGGGGCGGAACAAGACAGCAGGGAGAGGCAGGGATTGGACCTGTGTTCCCACAATAGATCAGGAGGGACATTTCCAGTTACATTGATTTAGTTTTGGGTCTGAGAAGCCATGTCAACAGTTTGTGGTCCGATCAATTCTTTTGAAAACCACTTTGGCTACCACCTAGAATCTAGGTGGTAGCCAAAGTGGTTTTCAAAAGGTCCTAGAACCATAGCCTAACCATTTATTGCAGTGGTTTTCAACCAGTAGCCTGGGGACTACCAGTGGTCCTTGAGAGGGTTCCAGGTGCTAATCTAAATCAGCACTACTTAATTAAGTCTACACAATTGAAAAGAATGGTCATTTTGATTTACTGTATGTTTGCAATTCCATCCTGGAATTGTGGACATATCCAAAGGAAATCTTTAGAAATCTGTGTGTCTGTGGAGAGGTACCAAAAAGGTCGAAAACCACTAATTTATTGCAGTTAAAAGAATATTAATGCCCAAGTACCAAGTTCCACCTCCAGTCCAGGTGGTGGCGGTAATGCACCGACAGATCAGTAGAGCTCAGTTCAAGGGTCAGCAGAGCAGGAAGTAAACCTCGTGTTGAGCAGCAGGATCATAACAACTTACTGTATAACCAGCGTGTATTTACACATTTATACACATTAGAAAGGACGTACAGGTGCTGTAATTACAGTAAGTGATCTTTATATCTGTCGTTTAGTTTCGTTAGTGATGTTTACTATTGATGGCACGCATGTGCCAACGTTTAGTTGAGTCACTTAGCTTTTTGTGGCCAATGTTAACAGTTATTTTGTGGTGGAGGAATAGAAGGCCTGACACCAATACCAAAGTACAATTCCCTAACATCCTAAATGTTACAAAGACGTATTGGGTTTAGTAGTCAGTGACTTTTATTCAAACTGCCGCTGTAATATACTGAATCTAAATAATAGTACAGTATTTTAATGTTATGCCATGTCACAGACAGACAGACATGGAATACTTTATTAACAAGATTGTTAAAAGGCAATTCGTCCCATTGTCAACAGTTTACTGTCATTAATGTACCTTAGAGATGCGTGGAAATTATATCTACTGTATGGGTACCCCAAGCTGTTTCCTAGAACTGGGTGTCTGAAACCATTAACATGGTGAATCACACATTGATGACGTCATCATCCCGCAGATTTAGAAACTTGTGTGTGTGTGTGTGTGTGTGTGTGTGTGTGTGTGTGTGTGTGTGTGTGTGTCCAGCCAGGCGTCATGTCTTACACCTGCATCAGCTGCCGGGTGGCGTTCAGTGATGGTGAGGTGCAGCGGGCACACTACAAGACTGACTGGCACCGCTACAACCTGAAGCGCAAGGTGGCTGAGATGCCACCCGTCACCGCTGGTGAGTACATTCACTGGTGAAAGCTTCTACACAAACTAATAGAATACACACATCACACATGGAGTTGCTGGGTTGTAAGGTGACATCACACAAAAAATAATGAACCTGCACACTCATCTCCTTATTGACGTTTCACTCTAAGGCTAGTCTTTTTCTGGTGAAACTTTTTGTGAGGGTAAGGGTTTATTCTGTTTTTTTTTTTTTTTTTCTTAAGAAATATTCACCATCACAATTGTAGCCTCTAGCTAGAGACACCATGGTAAACAAATTGCATACAGAGAATGCTCGATAACAAAATAAAATTTCGCTCTCTATATTTTAATGTTTGTAAAATTGTGTGGCCTGTGGTGATTGGGTCCAAGATTTAGCTGAGGAATGGTTCAGAAGGTGCATTCACATTCACTTCTCCCATTAGAATGTATAGTCCAGCATAAGTTTGGTATCCTAATAAGGAAACCGAAGATGGCACGTCTTTATTGTTTTTATTTTTTTCATTTCTTGTCATTGGCATAATGTTACAATGCTAGTCATTAGAGCCAGTATTGGGCATATTAATCCTTAAAAAAAGAAATGCCATATTAATAGCTTATTACAGTTTTTCTATTTTGTTATTTTCACACTCATTTCTCTCTAATTTAGTCACAATGACAACTACTGTAATTCCTCCCTATACAGATTTCCGTGTTGTCAATTGCTGACATATCTTACTGTTAGGTAATCTATTGCACGGTATTTATCCGTCTCCCCATGCAGTGTAGTTCAAGGAGAGGGTTCTGGCCCGGCTTACTGTTAATCTACTGTGTCTAATATCCATCCCTCTCTATACAGAGAACTTCCAGGAGAGGGTCCTGGCCCAGCGGGCCGCAGCAGATCGCCAGCTGTCAGCTGCGGCCGCCGGGGAGTTCTGTGCCACCTGTAGCAAGAAGTTCAATACCGCCAACGCTTACCACAACCATCTGCAATCACACAAACACCAACAGGTACCACAACCATCTGCAATCACACAAACGGTACCAAAACCATCTGCAATTACACAAACACCAATAGTTATCACATCAACCTGCAGTTACACAAACACCAACAGTTACAGTACAACCTGATTGTCCTAACCTGTTTAGTCACATCATTGATAAAAGTCTGAAATCACCTCTTGAGGTTCTTCTGTCAAACAAAAATGTCAAAATATATTTCTCAGCTCATGTAGCTGATTGAAACAACAAAATTAATGAATGCATTCACGCGGTGAATAGATTTTTGTAATTGACTTGAATCAAACCATTAGTTGGAGAAACAGGCGGTGCTGGCCGCTCAGCGGAAGGTGGAGAAGATGAACGAGAAGAACCTGGAGAAAGGTCTGAGCGGAGGAGAGGAGGAGGAGGAGGAGGAGGGGGGAAGGACAGACCACGACGCCAAGAACCAGGCCCTGAGGGACGCCCTGAAGGAGCAGCAGCACCGTGCCGCGCCAGGGAAGACCAAGATGTCCTCCACAGGCCCACAGGAGGAGAAAGGAGGAGGAGGAGGAGCAGAGGAGAGGAAGCGAGCGGAGAAAGCTCCTCGCATGGTGTGGCTGGAGGAGCAGGCCAGGAGGATGGAGACCAAAGACAAGGAGGAGCAAGGAGATGCAGCAGTGGCGGCAACGGCAGACGAAGGTAGGGAGACATAATCATTGTTTATTGTGGCCATTCAAATGCCCAAAATGACCCACACACCGTCTGCACGATATGTACACTGCTATTACAAATGAACAGTCTTAGACCTTCTTCAGGCATAATTTTTTTATTGATAAATAGCTACAAGCGTTGAGAAATTTTGAAGAATCACCTCTTTAATCTAACTCCCATCTCTCTTCTAGAAGAGTGGGAGGATGTAGACGACGACGATGAGGATGATGACGACGACGACATGGAAGACGATGAGGAGCCCGCAGAGTCGATGGAGCAGGAGGAGGGGTCGGCGCCATCGAGCGACCGGTCAGACGTTCTACCTGGCTCACTCCCCGTCACAGACTGTCTCTTCTGCTCGCATCACTCCAGGACGCTGATCAAGAACGTCGCTCACATGACCAAAGTGCACAGCTTCTTCATCCCCGACGTGGAGTTCCTGGTCGATCTGAGAGGATTGATAGGCTACCTGGGTGAGGGAGTATACAATACTAATACTAATACAACGTCACTGGTATTAGTGGGAGACCTTCTTGTGTGTCCAAAACTTTAAGGATATCCACAAGCCCGGAATGTCTTTATTCCATCTGTGACCTTTTGCAGAATAAATAAAGGTTTGTGTGTTTATGGTCTTTCCAGGGGAGAAGGTGGGTGCTGGCAACGTGTGTCTGTGGTGTAACGAGAAGGGACGCTCGTTTTACTCCACCAAGGCAGTGCAGGGTCACATGGTGGACAAGAGCCACTGTAAGCTGTTCACCGACGGAGACGCAGCACTGGAGTTTGCAGACTTCTATGACTTCAGGTATGAGCAGTTTGAAATTAGACTGGAATTTAGACTTTATAGAAATAAGATCCTAACAGTGTTGAACTGTTGTTGTTGTTGTTATTATGTTAATAATAGTATGTCTTTGTTCCTTGTGCCAACAGGAGTACTTACCCAGATAGGAAGGAGGGAGAGGATGTTGACATGGAAGACGAAGGTTTACCAGATGAAAAGAACCTAGATTATGACGAAGAAACTGACTTTCTGACCCTGCCTTCAGGTAACTGACTCACTATTAAACCACCTGACTCTGCCTTCAGGTAACTGTCTCTGTCACAATTCTCTCGACTCTCACACACTGCTCACAGGGTGAAGTCGTTATTCATGTTAAATAATTATAATAATAACTTTGTGTCATTCTCTCTGTATGTGTTTGTGCGGGACCTACACTGTGTGTGGTGAAAAATGAAATGTTTCCATTATAACAGTGTAGATTCCAACGCTGTTTTAGCAACATATCCAAGTGAGATGTGTTGGTTTTTATAGAAATCTGTTTGACAGCAGCGAGTTCCGAAAAAAAAAAAAAAGAAAAAAAAAAAAACCTTCCCAACATAATAATCGGAGCAAATATATCATAGTGTGGGGCCATTGTTTTTAACTGATTCAGTATGCATTTATTGTTGGCTCAAGGTGCAAGGATCGGCCATCGTTCATTGATGCGGTACTACAAGCAACGCTTTGGTGTCCAGAGGACTGTGGCTGTGAGGACCAATAGGAATGCAGTGGGGCGTGTCCTCAAGCAGTACCGAGCCCTGGGATGGGCAGGAGACATGGGTATGAGGAATTTAATACGTTCTGTTGTAATAGCCAGTCATGCTGTACTGTGCATTGACAGTATGCTCCACATAGTATAATTTCTACTGTTAAGTAATGTGCAAATTACCTGTATTACTGACAACATCCAGGTTGGTTATGCTAGTAGTATTAATACCAATTATTAAGTTTGTGAATGTGTTCCTGTATAGCTTGGCATACTAGCCTTGCAAATTGCACCCATACTAGACATACTCTAAATTTTCTTAGTATGCATAGAATGGGTGCCACTTCATTTTAGAGTCTAAAATGTTACTGCTTTGGATGACAGTATTGTTAATATTAATACATATTTGTTAATCATTTTCCATTCTAAAAATGATTATTTGAATATTTGATTTCATGGACCCCTCCGTAGTTGACGTGTGTACATAAAGTGTGCATTCACAGGCCCTAGATGTTTGTTCATGAACATATTATTCAAAGACGTTAGACTGTCCTGTCCATTTATACACCTTTTTCATTGCTGAAAGTGCAGGTCACTCTGATTATGTCCCCAGACAGAGATAATTTTTTAAACTAGAGCTATAGTTATTAATCATAGTTTAAAATGTGATTGTGATTTGAGCTGAGGCACTGAGTTGTGCACTGAACAGAATGGTCTTCATTGTCTGCGAATGTGTGTTTCGGTGCTGCAGGCTCGTGCTCCATCCATCGTCAGCAGAAAGACATGCAGTACGTTCAGAGGATGAAGAATAGATGGATGATGAGGATGGGAATGAACCACAACAAAACCAAACAGCACCACTTCAGAGCACAAGTCATGTTCTAAACCAGTGCTTGTCAGATATTTTAATTTCAAGGACTTTTGCTATGCATTCGGCCACGGACACCGTGAAACTGAATGGACCATGGTGGATCTATTTGTTTCCATTTCTCATTCCTCTGAGTTACAGTTCCCAATCAATCGTTTTTTAAGGACTTGACTTTGAAAACTAATGTTGTAACTCCCGGTTCCCTGATGCAGTGGTGAGTGGCCACTTTGGTCACCACAATATCTCAGTTTGATAACCTGGTTGTTTAAAAAGAGTTGCGTGTCTAACCCTGATTTGATGTATACAGTGTTGCTTCGTCTGATCTTCATGCTGAACATCAAACTAACAATGATTTATTTTCTTAGAATCAGTCCTAATGCCTCACTAATGATGCTCAATATACATATGGAACGATATCTGTCTACTCACAGTCTTATTTGTGGGCTGTGATGAATCGCACAAGTCAAACAAAACAAGCAGAAGCAAGAATTGCTAAACCAATTGGTTGTGATTGCAAAACTCAACCTAAACAAAGCAGTGGTTGTATGTTCAACATCCAAACACCTTTTTGAGCATTCTAGTAGCTCCTGTGCCTTGTGTTTTGTCTGTTTGGGTGTGTAATGTTTGTAACAAGGAATGTGGTGATTTGATCTTTTTGATTGGCTCATGTATGATGATGTTGTTCGCATCATCGTACATCATGAAAAAGGCACCACTCAGTGGTGCTTCACACAACCGTGATTTATAACAGCCAGGGCAACAATTCAGGCATGATTTAGGTCATTTTAGGAATACCATATCTGTGAAGAGGAATATAGAAATAATTTGAGCAAGTTTGAGATGGTGTAAGACAGTGATATACTTTAAATAAAAGTTACAACTCTATTATGACTTCAGTTCTTTAGTAAACAGAAAATACATTTTGATGATTGGGGATGCCAATTTCATCTAATGAGGGATAAGATGGTCAACAATGACAATCACAGACAATAATCAATCTACTGTAAGTACACATTTTTTATGCATGTTCATCACAAACATTGAATAGACACAAACATTTGCGCATGAAGTGAAGTATTTTCTGACTTCAAACCTTGAAAATCAATGGCAGGATTCTGAACTGTCCACTCTCCAAAGCCCTCAGGGATATGAGGATATGTTTGGAATTGATTGAACTGGTCCTTTAGCTGGTTGAACCTGTCATAAGTATGATTGACAGGTAAAGCAGAAGCTGTGCTGACGAAACTCACAGCCCAAACATTGTGACCAAACTCAATTGAAACGGCAGAAGTAGGACTTGGGTCGAACTTGGGTCTCCTGCATGAAGGTCCAATTATTAACCGCTAGAACAAATATGGACTGGGAGAGATATTAGCCTTTTGAGGTCAACTCTGCAACATAAGTGATAGTTTTATCAAAGATAAATGTATATTATGTTGTGCTTGAATTATATTCATAATGCTATAATGCTTTCCTGATAATACTTTATTATTATAATTATAAGTTGCAGCCTTTGACAGCATAATACTCAATACTTAATGGCACTCATATTTCTCTCTCTCATTTCAATTTTATCCAAGGAGCTTCACTGGCATGAGAAAACAAGTTTACATTGCCAAAGCAAATGTCACAATACAATAAAAACTGTTGAAAATGCTAATGCATATAGCCTATAGTTGGACGACACAGACATACACACGCACACACGCACGCACGCACGCACGCACGCACACACACACACACACACACACACACACACACACACACACACACACACACACACACACCCCCCCACACACACACACACACACACACACACACGGTGACGGCATCACAGCCTGCCTGATGGAACCGCTGCCGGATACAGAACCTGTGCGTTCGATTACTATGACAAGGCGGTCTGCCGAGGGGATGACCATAAGTAACTTGGAAGAGTCCCACGCGTGGAACGTACAGAGACGATAAGCGTACCGGCTACAATGCACACGCATTCAAGTTTAATCGTTTTGTCATGATCGCTGTTTCATTGCGCGTTTTGCCGTGATTTGTTATGTTTTTGTGACCGGTTTATAGTGCCCAGGCTATAGTTGTAATGACCACAGGTGCCATATTGCTGCTAGGATGTCATCTTGTCCACTCACAGAGCTCACTTCACTGTCGGCCTGCTCTCCCTACGATGCAGGTCCCGGACAACCATCTTATGCAGCTGTTGTTGATCTGCACCCTGCAGCCTCCGATGGTGAGTGCATGGTGTACTGTGTGTATATGAACATTGCAGCGTCTCCATCCGTCTGGAGTGGAGGCTGAACCAGTCAGTCGGATGAGAAAAGTAAATTAAAGGTGTATTACACTTTAGGTCAAATCGTCTACTGATCAAGCCGCATTTTGTGTGCACAAATAGTTTCAATGTAATTGCATTTTGTATATGTATTTATTTGTTTAATTATTTATACTTGTCTATTTATTTTTCAATATATTTAAGCCCTTTTGATTTTAGCTGCTCCGCCCCTTTATAAATTTCATAACCCTGAGAACATAGGCCAAAATGTTGCTGTGCCATGTAAAATAAAACTCTTGATCCAGCAACTGGCAGTAGCCTATGTGGTAAAAAGAAACACTAAACTGTATTAAGTATTATTTCAGCCCCCTAACATATTCAAAGGATGATAGGTCAACTTAAAATTCTAATGACCACGGTTACTTGCAACTTGCAGTCATGTCCACTAACTTCAGCTCAATTAATTCAATATCATGTGCTTTCAATATGCAGGCCCTGTATGTGCATCTTATGCAGCAGACCCAGCTGTTCCACCACAAGTCTCAGACACAAATGGCACTGCTCTGCACCCTGAGTCTGATGGTGAGTTATGTGTCTTATGTGTGCGTGAGATTCACAGTACGCTATGGGACTCCGTCACACACACACACACACACACACACACACACACACACACACACACACACACACACACACACACACACACACACACACACTCTGACCAAATACCTCTGACCTACCCTCAGACTCAATATCCACAACTCTATTTTTATTCCCCTTAGCTTCAACATCAGCGGCACAGTTTGTAGACATATATCAACGTGTGCTGATTGGAAAAGTGACGAATGTCGAACCAATACTGGATTATCTCTTTGAGAAGGAGGTCATCGTCGAGGTGGAACGCACTGATCTGTCTGATTACGGCAGGGAAGTTAAGATGTGTGCAATCTATTGCTTCATGGACTCCGACACTTCCAAAGAAATGTTCTATCAAGCTCTTGAGATACACGAGAAGCCTCTCGTAGATAATATGTGAGTAATTCATATTATGAAGAAAACCTGGAGAATTGCCATTTAGTAATTGGGTTGTGATACTGCCTGGCTCAGCCACTGGTTCGGCTCAAGACCCTGGTGGCCTTTGCCACCAGGGTCTTCCCTCCATCTATCTCCCCATTTCCTGCCAAGCTACTGGAAAAAGCCCCAAAAATATCAGGAGGGGCAAAATCATTTTGCGACCTCGACCTAGGTTGCGACCCCTCAAAAAACCTCAACCTTGGTTGAGGTCGCAAAATGTCTCTCAACTGTCTCTCAAAAATATATCTTAAAGATGGAGTGCCGTGATTTTTGTATTTATTCCAATTTTGCAGAGACTTGCTTTCACACACGTAGATTAAGAGGCATCAGGCATGCCTGATGAAGGTCCGGACGGACCGAAACATCGGACATGTTTAAGAGGTGAAAGTACTTCATTAGATTGCTTGGTGTGTTTTTATGTGCAATGAATTTGTATTTAGATTTTTTTTAACCTTCCCAGTCAAACGTGCTAATGGAAAAAATAACAATATTTTCACATCACATTATCAGCAATGTTGGGCAGTAACTAATTAAATATTACATATTACTTTAATATTATTACCTTTTCCAGCAAAAGTAAAGATATTACTCCAAAATGTGTAATAAGTAATATGTTACTATGCTACTAAACAGACTGTGTTGTACATCTCTATGCCTTTGCTGGCCTGAGGGGGGACTTGGGAAAGTAATATTGTAATATTATTCTTTGATTCCAAGTAGTAAGTATACTATTACTTTTCCTAAGGGGTCATAAGTGAAGTAAAGATATTACTCAACACTGACTCCTCTCACTTTATCATACAACTAAAGCTGTGGGGCTTCAGTTCAGGTGGATCTCCATCATAGAGTAATAATAACATATAGAGAGCGGACTGGAGCGATAGCCCCGCCCCCTTGTTGTTCATTTCAATACAAGTTGCTCAGTGGCGTCTTGAAGCACCCGGAAGACTGACGGAAGTATAGGGTCTGCTTCCGCATTTGACCACCAGATTTTGGTGATCAAATGCGGAAGTGTGTCCTCTATGAGCGCGCACATTAACGGGGGCACGGAGTTTCCTAGTCATGAATCCACTAGCCACTAGGGACGGCCGCTTCAACATTGGGGATGTGATCTCCATCCATCACCACCCACCAGACCGCAGAGATGGGAAGTAACGAAGTATAAGTACAAGTAGGCCTACAGTTGGTTACTGTACTTTTTTCAGGCATCTATACTTTACTGAGTACATTTAAATCCAAATATCTCTACTTTTTACTCAGTACATTTTCATAGACACCAACAATATATGCCATAAGAGAGGGTTTATGATCTTCATCCTCACAGAACAGTTGTCATACTTGATGATCATGTTTTTGGGGAAAAAAATCAGGGCACTCCTTCTAAAAAAAGAAATAAAAAAAGAAAAGAAAATGTAAATCTCAGATTTGCCAGACAATTAGTCTTTGCCATGGGCACATTTGTCTGTGTATGGACAAATGCATTGAGGATCCCTATTTGAAATGCTTGCTGTATTGCACACATCGCTAAAAGTTTGTATTGTACTTGTTGATTTTTTTTCTTCCACCATTCTTCCCGTCTGTGTGCTGTGACAGAGAAGTTGAGGCAGAGCAACAGGCAAAGAGGGACAGATACATGATTTTAAGTCTAATCTGTGCCATCGTGGGAACCAGCCTGGTGTGGGTCGTCATGATATTGAATACGTTGGAAGCTTTGAATACAAAAAGTAAGTTCAAACATACACCACAGGAAGAGGAGATGCCACTGGAACAGTTTCACAATTCACATAAATTATTAACGTTTCAACCTAAACAGCCTTTCAGGGACTCTGGTGAGGGCTGTTTATTGTCCATTCATTGCTGCTACGGTGTCCTGTTCTACTGCCTTATGATGCCCCTGTACCTGTGATGTCAATGAATGGACGCAACTGACACATGTGGCGTCATCCCGGACCTCAAAATGCGATTATGCTTAGGCTTAGACCTACTGTATAAACTTAGCTGTGCCAATAAGCTAGTAGTCACAACCAGGTTGCAACTAGTTGCTAGTTGCAACTATTGATCGCAACCAATAGGAAGGTTTCTTACTGTGACCAGTAAGAAACTACAAACTAGGTTGTTGGTCACTAGTGGATTTGGCTGTCTCTCCCATGATGTAAACAAAGTCTGTCTGGAGGAGCAGATGATTAGCCTGGTACCACAGACTGATTTGTCGATGGCAACATTAACGTTCACATATGAACGTTGGCAGTTTTCAGAGACGGGAACTTCAGCGTTCATATGGGAACGTTTATGTTGCCATCGACAAATCCGTCTGTGGTACCAGGCTAGCAGATGATTGTATTTTTGCTTACACAGAAAAAATGATTTGATTTGACTTCAACTTCAACTTAGCAACAGAGGCTGGATTCCAGGCTAGCTATGAGGGCTCTCAGAGTTAAAATAATTTGGATTTCACTGATCACTCAACTGATTTAACTTCTCATTGTATGTTATGACCCCCACAGACGATGATGGTCTATTTATCTTCTTTCCCCCGTGCATGACTTGCACCTTCGGCCTGCTGACGCTCATCATGTACTTACCCTTCTACTACTTCCGATTTGTATGGGGCTGTAAGCGGATGGAACAGTGGCTGTACCTGAAATGGAAGAAAAATCCAACAAGTCCAGTCCAATGGTTCTTTATTTCTAGTGAGTCCTTACACATCTTCACAGATTTTTTGGCTGTCTTGGGTGTACTGTACAGGGTTTGATGAGGTCAGATCAACATATGGAATGTGAGAACAGGTCAGCTGCATATATGGCTCCATATGGTCTAAGGTTGGCAGCGGGGGCAGTGTCATCAGTGTACAGGGTTTGATTCCCAAGTAGGGTCAGACCTTAATTTTCGGGCCTGATGAGCACTCAAACCACAACCACACAAACTTTGGGGAATGTTTGAATGGACAGTTGTCAGTCAAAAGGGAGGCATCGAAGAGGAACGTTGGGTGGGGCAGGATCAACATGTGCAATGTCAGAATAGGTCAGCTCCACATAGGGAGATCTAAGCCTTTGTAGAGTTGGTGGCCAGCTCCCTATATGCAGATCTAGGTCATCAGTTATTCTCCATGTATAGTTATCCAGGGTTTGATGAGGTCAGTGTAGTGATCTTCAAATATGGAGACAGCCATACATCGTGGTGTGATGTGTCACAAGGCATGAAGTCATGACCATATATGGAGACGTGAGGAACCAATGGGAGATGCAGGTTTTTAAACTGTATGCCGTAATGCCTAACCCTAACACTAACGCACAATTTTTTACCTTTTCCAGCTGTCTTTATCTTTATGCTACTACTCATCTGGACTGTTATTGCTTTTGTAGCTGAGAAGGCACCATTCGAGGTTGGCTTATATTCATTGACCTGGTTGACTGTGCTATACACCTTCCTCGCAGGTAAGGATGAAGAAAACTTTGTTATGTTGATGAAATTTATATAGAGGTGGGTATCAGGAAGGTATATACCATAATTCAAATTATTGCTAAGCAACATGGACTTTAACACATATTTTAACACACATTTCGAAGAGACGAAGACAAATGACTTTTGAAGAAAGAAGCAAATCGTTAAAGAAGTCGATGATGAACATTTATAGGTGAAATTATAAGTTGTAGAATAGAAGGAGGAGGATCCGGAATTGAGTATTTTTTATTTATTCCGATTACACTATATTAATTCTCACTTCTTTAAGTGTAAATCAAAACTTTTTTTTCCAGATGAATACTTGTTTGTTTTTGTTCATTTTTGATTCGCCCACTCCACTCAGGCACTAGTAGGCTATGGCCTACTTCTGCCGAGTGCTGATCTATTGATCAGCAGATATTGAACTTGGACAGTCAGGAAGAAAGAACTACATCGTTTCAAACCAAGTGGAAAAGGGGCCACAGTACTAATTACTAAATAATAATAATTTGTATAGCACGTATAACGAAGGCAGGCATTATTATTATCTATGAGTCTTTGTCCTAACTCTGTGACACAGAGAGAGACCCTCTATGTTTACATGACTGATTTCTACCCCCCTCTGTCTGTTGCAGGTATCTATTACAGGCGTGCAGTTCCAACACCAACCAAGGAGGAGAAGGGAGGAGAAGAGGAAGTGGAAGAAGTCATATCTGCTAATGCATGATGCCAGCACTATTAAGGAGTTCAAGGCTACCAAAAAATTCTGCTGATATTGTACTCCTAATACGTGAGGGGCAGTGTTTTTACATTTACTAATTTACTTAAAGGACCACTTCACCATTTTTCAATATGCCTTCATACGGTATAATTGGTCCTCACTAATGTTCATGTTAAATGCCACCATTTTTCCCTACTCGATCTGTGCACCATGCGCGCCATCAATGTGCAATCCACGTTAATAGAAACTGCCGGCCTTCTATTCCTGAAAAATTGCTGTAAGATAACAATAATTTCCAGTACAATAACAAATTATTAAATAAATAACTTAAAGTCCCAGTAAAATAAAAATGTTCACACTTTTGAACCACATTTGTGGGCATAGGTAATAATAGACAAAATAGTTAAAATAAATAAATTTACATTTTTGTGTAATTTTATGTAAAAAAAAACATAAAAATGTTTTGAATTGAATTTGATTTTTAATTCCTGAAAACTAAAAGTGCTGCATGGACATGTAGAGGCCCACATCAATAAGCTGACCTATTTTTTGACACATGGACAGTCAGTGTTGGGGTTATTCTTTTATATTTGAAATATATTACTTATTACCGTAATTTTAAAGTAGTATGTTGTATTACATATGACTACCTGGGCTAGAGTAATTACTATACTACTACTATTACTATATTACTATAACATTACTTTTAGATGCTTCAAAAAAAGTAGGTTAAAAAGTAATATCAGGAGTTGTGTCTACCACCCTAATATCACTGTTGGAACTGTCCCATAATAAATTCAGACAGCAAAGATGTGTAGGTGTGCTGGTGGGTGACCACTGACTAGGAGTTTAGAGACCTCATCAGAACTCATTGACATGTCATGTTCTCTTCAGCGGGTATATGGCCTTATAGCGACTGTTGCAACAAACTACCTATTAGACCGAAACCACCAAATGGACCCGCATGGGTTCTACCTGGAACCCTCTCAAGGACCACTGGTGGTCCCCGGACCATTGGTCGAAAACCCACTGTATTAGTCCCTGACAACCACTGTTACCCATGTGCATTAAACATAGTAACCAACAGCATGGATCTATCCAGTATACCTTTTACACCTAAACCACAAATTAAACCCTATCAGCCACTGTTTACCCTTGTATATTAAACCCTTGTAATAACCAACAACAAATTAGACCCTAGCATATTAGCAAACGCCTATTAGATCAGTGTTTTACCTTAAGTCAAAACCATGTGAATTGAGCCGGCGTGCCTATACCGTGAAACCTTTAACACCTTTAACACCTTAAACACCTTTATCACCTTAAACCTTTAACACTACTAATACTTTAACACTTACACTCGACACTGTTTATTCAGGAACAGTACTTGTTCGTTTCAGTGTTTTTAAATGTAACTATGTGTTGGGCGTGCATGCTCCCAACCCGTTATATAATACCTGTCCAGGCACTGTTATACCTGTCCGGGTACTGTTGTACCTGCTGTCTGTCTGTCTGTCTATGTCTTGTGTTCATTTTATGCCTATATGAAGCTCTCTAGCCATCTGTCTTTATCTCTTTCATGCCCAAATATGGTGTCATAAGTACAGTATATAGATCCAGTTGTTCTCAAAGTGAGGCCCAGAGAGGTGTGCTTCCTTAGGGGACCCTTACAGGTCTGTAACTCTGTATATTATAGACAGTATATTATACAGTACATGGAACCACATGGACCTGTCCAGCAGATGAAACTGGGAAGGAGGCATACTACTGGATTCCTCTCTCTGTCAGTTAGTTGCAATGTTGTTGTGATTATTTATTTTGTATTTATGCTTTCTGTAAAGCCACGATGTTGTAAATGTTTATGATATGCATTCCTGGATTTTAGGATACTGACAATAAAGACAAAGTCTTAATCCCGCCTCAGTTTGTGTCATTTCTGCTCACCACTGATACTTCAACACCCCTATGTAGTCCACTGCTGACCCCTACTGGTTGGTTTTGGATAGGGCGTCATACTGAAGCTAGAACTTTAATGGGGGAAATGCATTATTCAAGGCAGTATTTTAGTCAATCTCCAGTCTCCATAATATCTCAGAAGAAAATGTGTTTGAGTTTGTGTACAAAACACACATGAATCACTTAAGCTGCATTTGAATGGGCATGCCCGTTGAACAGCAAGAGAAACTACAGAGAATTTATGGCTGCCGTCAGGTACACCGGTACGCGCCAATATCTGGCCTAGCATACGTTGCTTGTTCCAGGCCCAGAGCAAATGTTAAAAAACATGTATGAATAATCACATATCTCTTTAACATTACCTCTACCAGAGATATGTTGTGACATGTTAACTGATTGAGTCTTGACCACCAGTGGTGTTTGTCCACAATTCCAGGGTCCAGGCTGGATTTGGAAAACAAAACAGGCAAACGTAGCTACTTATCAAAAATGACCATTATAATATTCTACATTCTCTAGTTGTGTAGACTTTTGAATTAAGTGGTGCTGAATCAGCACCACCTAATCAGCACCAAATCAGCACTGCTGATTTACCGTAGATGATTAACATTTTAACTCTTGAGTGTAAAAAGAAACTGTTTAATTAGGCCTATTTTACGCTCTCAATAGTTACATCTGGCTAACCAACTTCATCTGGTTTACCAACTTAGCTGGGCCTGGGGACCACCTGGACCCTCTCAAGGACTGGTTGAAAAACACCGAATAAACTACGGAATAAGGCAAAAGGATTACCCTATGTAATATCTCTCTCTCTCTCTCTCTCTCACACACACACACGCGCGCGCACGCACGCACGCGCGCACACACACACACACACACACACACACACACACACACACACACACACACACACACACACACACACACACACACACACACACACACACACAATCGTCTCGCCCAATCCACCCCCCCCCCCCCCTCCGCCAAACAAACCGGGATGTGACGACGAGGTGGAACCAACGGGCTCCTGTTTTGACCATAACGTCACCTCCCTCTCTCTCTCCCCCTCTCTCTCTCCCTCTCTCTCTCCCTCTCTCTCTCTCTCCCTCTCTCTCTCTCTCTCCCTCTCTTTCTCTCTCTCTCTCTCACACACACACACACAGACTGACACACGCACACACCATCCATCCACAGACAGACTGGCACCGCACAGAACGCCTCAGAACGGCGTAAATGCGGTTTGATTCGCTCCCTTTCCAGTCGATTATTATTATGACGAGGCGTCTGCGAGCGGATGGCTGTCGGCTTTTAGAAGGTGGAAGAAGAAGAAGAAGCCCACGCGTGGAACGTACACACGGGCTGCAATTCACGTGTATATTAATATAAACCTTCCGTTTTTTTATTGTCGTTATTTCACTGCGTGATGATGTGAAGCCATCGGGGTGGGGTGGGGGGCGGCCGGCGGGGTGGGTGGGTGGTTGGCTGCACCCACCTATATGCCGTTTTTTCTTAATTCACACCTTTGGGTTTATTAATGAGCGGAGAAGAGGGGGAGGGGGAGGGAGGGGCGGCTCTGCTGGAGGAGGAGGGGGACGCACCGGAGGGAGAGCCGCCGCTAGGGGGCGCTAGCCCCCCCTGCACCTGTGAGGAGGATGAAGAGGAGAAGGACCAGGTAGCTATATTATTATGGGCCTATACCTTACTTTTGCTCTTCTACAAATATTTGATATTTGCTATTTATTCATTTTATTTTTATTTTATTTTATTATTTTTTTTTTCATTTTTTTGAAAATATTAAAAGTAAATTAG
The DNA here is from genome assembly GCA_039105355.1 of Benthosema pterotum. NCBI lineage: Eukaryota > Metazoa > Chordata > Actinopteri > Myctophiformes > Myctophidae > Benthosema > Benthosema pterotum. The sequence continues at coordinate 16,520,254 of CM076976.1, forward strand.
ATATACTGTATTTATAAGAAAACTGCACAAAACTGCAGTCTTGAACAGGTTAGATTTAAATTAAATCTAGATCTGTACTGTTACCTTGGGCTTGTTTATGATTAATCTGACTAATTGGGACGATTAATTAATTGGCCTGATGGATTAATCGAATCAAATGTAAAAACAACTAAAATCAGACAATACCAAATGTGTTTGCTGCTTAATTTTCCATCACCTGAAAACAGACAAACTGCTATTTCGCTACATTGCTATTTTTGTTTGCATTTCAATTGAAAACTTCTTTAAAATCCCATAAGCTACTTTAGGTTCCTTTTGATACCAATATGTTTGTATTGATATTTTGAAATATGTTTTTTTTTCCCTTTTTTTCTATGTGTGTGTTTCACGGTTATAGACCTGCGCAGTGACGTCACTGCCCCTGTTCCAGAAGTGGATTCCCCATTCATTTTTCTCATAGACTTTTCGAAAATTATTCTTCCATAGACAAAGCCAACTCGGGTCGTGACAAATCATGATGACACACACAATCTTTTGGGACAATCAAATAATTTCTAAGATGAAAAATGAAACAAAAAGTGTTGTATCCTGTGTTTTCTACTTCTTGCTAATTAGATATTATATGATAATATCGTGTTTGTTGAGTTGGCTTTGTCCGCGGTGCAATCGTGTTTTTATTAACCATTTTCAAAAGGTCTATGAGGAAAATGAATGGGGAATCCACTTCTGGAACAGGGACGGTGACGTCACTGCGCAGGTCTATAGGGGTCTCCCAGTCTCTGCAACTTTTTTATAAACAGAACATGTGCATTTTGTGGGTTGCCCATTTTCAGCCGATGAGAAGAGAGAACACATTTATTAGGCTACATTTGTGCCATGACTCCCAGTTTCACCTCACAGGTGCGATGATGTCTGGAGGCAGCGCCACAGCCTGTTATCCAAAATGATGTCTTTTAACTGTAATTACTGATGGGGCAATTTCAGAAAATCTTTACAAAACGGTAAAAATGAGTTGGCACAATGAATGGCCTCTATGTACAGCACATTGAAACTATGTTACAAGTTAAAGCCACACACTAGTATCATTTGCATCAACTAAGTTTTTTCTTGATGCCTTATGATTGCTTAAGGCTGCTTGCACCCATTGAGTGCAACCACACGTTCGTAGTGGCTTCAAGAAAATACCACCCCATACAGGTATCACTTCCGGAGTTCTAAGCACCTGGGTGCCAACTTGGTTGCTGCATTTTTACGCTAGTAAGCCGCCTCACCTAATAGTGTGAGTAGCGCTGTTTTCTGCTTTCCCCTTACAATGGCAGTGGATGAGCCTTGAAGCTGCTTGACATGATTGTCTGGTTACAGAATTGATGTAACCAGAGAATCATGTCAAGCAGCTTCAAGGCTCAGAATTGATGGTTACATCAATTCTGGCCAATTAAAATTGTACGTCCCGAAAGGCTCTGCTACACCAGTGTAGAGTCCAGGGATCCTCACGTTTTCTTGAGGGACCTCCTTAGTCCTTTACGGGTGTGTAACTCATCTGTAGAATCCTTGAAATGTGGTACTCATTTAAACATGAATGCCATAATTATTTTCCGTTTTTATGTGGGCACCCCTACCAGTTTGTAGTATCCTTGGTTTTCCTGGTGATGTGTGATGATGTACTGAGCTGAAGCCACACCCACAGCTTTAGTTGTATGATAAAGTGGGAGGAGTTAGGGGAGGGGATGATATGTGATGTCACTATATTACAGTTTTTTATTGGCACGTTTGACTGGAAAGGTTCAGCCCCCAGGAAGAACCCCCAAATTCAATGGGAAGACATCATTGACCATACTGTACAAACCACTACAAAGTTGTCTAATTAAGTACTGTCACCTCTTAAACATGAGAAAAATTGGAAAAAATACAAAAATCACGGCACTCCCTCTCTTCGACATTTTACTGTAGCTTATAGTGACAAATTGATTGATTGATCCTTGCTTCTAGGAGGAGCAGAGCAGAGGAGGTGATGGACTTCCATTTAGCGAGAGCCATGACGGCGGGGAGGACTGCTCCAGTGAAGAGGGAGCGTCAGCGCTGCCTGGTGGTGAAAGCGGGAAGACGCAGCAGCGCGCGATGCATTCAAACTGCAGCAGTGAAGAGGGGGCAGTGGCGGCCCCCAGTGGCGTCAGTGTGAAGGCACAGCAGCAGGCCATGCATTCGAACTGCAGCAGTGACGGTTGCATCCCGACACCCAGCTGCAGAATCTGCTTCCAAGGAGCTGAACAGGTACTGTGTAAAGGTCAAGGACCTTACATTCGGCTAATACTGTATATATTGGACGCAACCTTCTTCTAAATTATTGTGGCCGATGTGTGTAGTGTAGGGTTAAACCGTTTTGGTAATATTTTAAATTGTCTAGGTTCTGGAGCCCCCCAAAGTAACCGCACTTTGACAAAATACTGCACTATGTCTTCCTGCAACTATTTGTTATCTTCTTAATTCTTTGTCTGCCACACTGTGGCAGCAAAGTGTAGTTAAGCCAAGGCATTCTCGCCATATATGGATAGTTCCATTTATGGTGTCCCGACTCAGAGACCGCTATTGGTGCGATGCGATAAAATATCACAAATCTGATCGAAACCTTGCATGGATTATCACCACCCCGGACATCGGCGCATTTTTCAGCGATAACAGCCAAAGAACGCATGTATTTTCATCCTGGGAGTGCAAGGCATTGCCTAGCAAACCAGTGTTATTCAGTTTGTTTTTCGGCAAATTTGGCAAACCAATTCATATTTGATATAAAGCTCTGTGTACAAAATGTCTCGTACTTGGCATACAATGGGTGCAAAGGGAAAGTAGGAGATACCTCCTAGGCATGCAAATAATACCCATGTAAATCTCAGACCATCTGAAGATATATTTTCACCAGTGACCCACAGAGAAGAGGAGTTGTGTTAAAAAAAAGTAAAGTGCCATGCCAGTGACGCATAATGCTAGTTCTAGTTCTAGTTCCATGGACAGTGACAATACACTCCAGTGCCATGGACAGAGACACATAATATACTCCAATGCCGTGGACAATGACACGCAATATATTCCAGTAACATTGACTGTGGCAGGGTGTACATCATCAGTTCAGTACCAATGGACAGTGACAGTGTGATCTACGGATCAGTACCATGGACAGTAACATAGACTTCAGTAACCATGGACAGTGTCAGTGTGAACAGGGTCATTGCCATGTTTAGAAAAAGTTACAGTAACATTCACGTTGAGCTTGGGCCACTTTGCTACTTTGTGAAAGGTTTAAAGTTGAATAGAAACTTCAATTTCCCTGGAAAGTAATGGTTTTGGACATACAAGGTCACCAACTAACAGTTATTATGCCAAACCAGTCGGTGTTTGAATGGTTTCCCATTTAGACGGATCTGCGTTAATCTAAGATTTGGAGCTGGTGGAGGTTCGCCCCATGAATTCAGAATTAATCTTCCACCTCTATAAAGCACCTGCCTTAGAATTTCATGGCCTCACTGCTGGCCAGCAGCCAACAGGAAGACAGCAGCCAAATGAAACCTGACTACCACCTGTTATGCTAGCAAATGGTTCCCTATTGAAAAGCGGGACCTTGCAGTACTTCCTGTTAATGACAAAGGCAAATTCATATATTCTTTGTGATGTAGGCCTATACTATATCATCTCTGTTAGATAGAAACCTCATATGTACAAAACTGTTACTCTTCACGATTAAAATTATAAAGTAGAAAAAGTAACAGACTGACAAACACAAGATGTCTTGCTAAACACTGAGGTTTGAGCTTGTGAATCTACTGCTTTTGATGTTTTAGTATGACAAAAGTAGTGACACCTTTGTATGATCAAGTAGTGCATCAATTTGTGGGGGAAAAAACAACTATGGAGATTAGAGGCATATGACCGAAGCTATTTTACTTTGGTACTATAAGTATTTGGATGTCACTACTTCCATAGTTGCATTCGCATAGCTGTTTACTTAGTTAGTAAAATAGTCTCTTTTCTACATTTTGGCATTGCTAGTTTTACTTAAGTAAACAAGTACTTCTTCCACTGCTGCCTGCAGCTGCTATAGATGGACGGATGTGGATTCATCATAAGTACTGAAATATGACACCACAGCATGACAAGGCACTTCTTCACTGAGAGACCATTGATACTGACACAGTGCTGGACAGTAGCAAAGTATGCTTACTTGAGTACTGCACTTAAAGGAGAAAACTGCTAATTTTCGACAATGATTATGTAGTATATATACCTCACAGTTGTTGTGTACATAAGTAATACAAAAAAGCTTCCCCCTTCTGTGTAGCCTAGAGCTGGAGGTCTAGTACCTGGGGTCATGTGATTATCACAAATATGTACTTTGCAAGCCAAAGAGCCCTACATCTTTGTGATGTCACTGATCACATGAGCTACTCGCATGAGTGCCCACAAGGTCAGGCCAGCCCACTGCACCCTGGGCTGCGAATACGTTCACAACTACTGCACCCTACTGCCGCTGCTTATAGACCTGCAATGTGATTGGTTAGAGGTGAAGCATTGGGCTTGCAAAGGAGTTGAAGAATAACATGAATATTGAGGTCAACAAAGGTCTACAAATTGGCTTGCAGATTGGCTATTCTCACAAAACCAGTGATGGCAATTTTGAAGTATTCAAGTCCCTAAATTCACTTCACTTCATTGGCATTTGGTACCTTCCCCACCACTCCCACTGATGTTTGGTAGTACTTGAGTAAATGTAACTCGGCTCCTTTCCAGCCCACTGCGTCCATTCATAGAAAAGTGACGCATGTGCGCGCATGCAGAGCGACTCATGGAGGAGTGAATGGATAAGTGGACATCCTGTCTGCTGGAACCTATTAGCAGGGATAATGTAATAGCTGCGTGCCTTCCGGGGCCAGACACAAAGATTTGATTTCCACGCAGTGAGGGGGCCCCTGAGGGCTGATGGGAGGTGGGGTGGGGGTGTTTACAGTGCAGTGATGACACTATGGTTTATTAACCTATTAAAGGAGTAGTTCACCCAAAGGAGTGACTTATTTTCAATCATACCCCATCAATGAAGCCTTGAATTCATGGAGATTTGTTTTGCTGCATTCTTGTCGATGAGTTCATGAGCGGGTTATCGCCTGCACCTCTAGTGTGTCTCTTACCAAACAGTCATCAATTGATTAGTCTGCCATTCAGGGGCATGGAGTGGTATTTTCTTTATTTTTATTTTATTATTGGCCTAAAACATTATCTATTCACATACATTGATGAATCCACCTGCTGGATCACCCGCTTCGACCTCTATCCATGGATTGAATAGAGCATAATCGCGAGTAATCACACGATCGAATACAACGAGTAGACGCAGATAACAGATACCCACCGGGCAAGTAGATATTTTGTATTCATTGCATCGGTGGATCACGGCTACTACTAGTAGGGCGGGGCGAAGGAAGTTTTACTGAGGTTATGGTTAGGGTTAGGTTAGGTTTAGGCATAAGTTTACTGAGGTTAAGTTTAGGGTTGGGGTTAGGTGTAGGCATAGCCTAGTTTTACTGAGGTTATGTTTAGGGTTTAGGATTAGGCTAGGGTTAGGGTTAGACGGTGCTTTATGTGGTTACTAACCCTAAACATAACTTCAGTAAAACTATGCTTCGCCCCGCCCTACTAGTAGTAGCCGTGATCCACCGATGCAATGAATACAAAATATCTACTTGCCCGGCGGGTATCTGTTATCTGCGTCTACTCGTTGTATTCGATCGTGTGATTACTCGCGATTATGCTCTATTCAATCCATGGATAGAGGTCGAAGCGGCTAGCTGGATAGGGATTATGTGACCAAAACACTGAGGTCAACACATGGGTAATTGCCCACAGCTGTATTTGGTTCAATCACTGTTTTTTGTGCAACGAATGCTGGAATGCATTCAGAATCACGACTATTTGTTAGAAGTTGCATTTTAATATATCCATGTTTGTATGTTGTTGTTTGTATAATAATTCAAGTTTAGTTTCGTCCCACTGTTTAAATGGGTGCATTGTGTTTTTTTACTATTACACATGGCTTTGGGGTTTTTCAGGGACTGAAAGAAAGTTGTCCTTGATGTGGGCTTTTATCAATCACTGCGAAGCTTATCGACCGGCTCTAATTCATCTTAAGCTGCAGCTGCACCCAACCCACAAGGTTAGAAAGACACAATGACAAAACGACCTGCCCACCAACTGCCCTTAATACACTATTAATATGCCACTCACCCACCACAGTACACGTCCTACTGCTCTAATGGCCTGTGGTCAAACAAGTACGTTTTTTTTGTTTTATTTTTTTTTTTACAACTTATCCACCCTAGCATTCATATTGCAGGGAAGGCTTTCTGCTTATGTATTTCCTAAAATTTGACAAGCTCACATTGTGCAAGCTTTCCCTACAATATAAAATTAAAATAACAAGAGTGAAATACTCATTAATCAGAATGTGCGTTTCATATTTTGGAGCAAGGATTTTAAAATGTGATAAAGTTGTTGTAATGTAAAATAGATAGGGCTTCATACATTGATGCATATTTTGTAATAGTACTGAAGTAATTAGTATAATGTCAAATATGATGTATAAACTATCGAATAATGGAAAGTACAGTAAAATTACTTAAAAATTGTACTCAAGTACTGGACTTGAGTAAATGTGGTTTAGATACTTTCCACCACTACTAATGACTGCCCAGAGGAATGCCTGTCTAAAAATAAGATACAGCTCAGAACAAATGGGCATGGCTGTGTGATTGATTGCTGTGGTGTGTGTGTGGTGTGTGTGTGTGTGTGTGTGTGTGTGTGTGTGTGTGTGTGTGTGTGTGTGTGTGTTTGTTTTTGGTACATAGTGAGGACACACACGTGCTTTCGACTCACAGAGTGAGGACCGTTTGGGAAGTGAGGACATTTTGCTGGTCCTCACTTTATTGGGGGATAGTGAGGACTGACTTCGTTGTTAACCCGACAGAGTGAGGACCTTTGGAAAGTGAGGACCGGGCTCCACAGCGCCCCCCTACAGCGCTGTGGTCGGTCGGTTGACCGGTCCTCACTTTCCTTTATGCTTATTGCTAAGCATAATGGAGCTATGTTGTGCCAGGATGCATAACCAAAAATGGAATAAATGGTTTGTACTTGACATTCACAATTATTGAACCTTGAACATGCTTGAATATAACTTCCAATAATAATTACAGATTAAGTTATAAGGTTCAAGGTTTCTTCTTTGTTACTTCTCACATGCAGGTATATAAGAGCACAATTCTTCATTCAACATTGTACTATGTCATTAATATACCTTTTGAGTTGTTATAATAACATCATATTGAGTCACTACCTTTTCTAAAGTAATGCAAGGAAAGTAACAGACCCCAAGTCTGATGAACTGTCACCCCATGTACCAGTTGCAAGCGATTTTCAGTATCCTTTCTACCGGGTCGATTTTTATGATGGCAGTCTATGGGAATTCCGGGGGAGCTTAACTTGTGTTTAGAGAGGGCCTACCTGTCCTAGTACCCCCCCATCCTCACAAGGGCTGCCCATGCCCTGCCCATTTTTTTACAAAATGCCAGAGGGAGGACAGATTGGTGAAATTCAGCCTTACATTACATTGCACTGCTGCCGACCCGTGTCTCATCTCTCTGTCTCGTCTTTTGTTTTGTTATGTTTTACGTTGTTTTAAGTGCTTGAACCCGCATTCTCTTTTCGTCAAAATGAAGTTCAAGATCGGTATGATACTGTGGCTGGTTATGTGCCTTGTCAGCTGTTTAATCGCTGAAGTATGGAGCTTAAACGGCAAGGTCGGCGTCCTCACCTGCAGCCAGGACCAGCTCCTGTCACTCAGGCAACCAGCCAGACCAGGAGACTGGATAAGTATCCAGAATTTAAAAATACCGGAACGCGAAAATGGACTAAATTCAAGAAAAGAGGATCGAGAGGCGGAGTGAGAGAACGGCTAAGGAGACCAGGCAGCAGACCCCCCTTGTCGGTAATAACTCTTTCTAATGTTTGCTTGTTGACCAACAAGAAAGAAGAAATACGCGTTATGCGTCCGCTTTCCCGTGCAGCGAATCAACCCGTGCTGCTTATTGGGGACTTTAACTCTTGTGACTTGTCCGATCACCTCCCCAACCTACATCAGTATGTAGACTGTCCGACGCGCTTGGCACGCACTTTGGATAAGTGCTACGGCAACATACCCGATGCCTATAAAGCCACCTGCAAGCCTGCCCTGGGGAAGTCAGACCACAAGGTCGTACATGTTCTTCCACGTTACAGGGCTCAGCTGAAACGGGAAAAGACAGTAAAAATTGAGATTGTGACCTGGACAGAGGACTGTAAGGAGGAAATGCGATGCGAGCTGGAGACAGATAGAATACAAGGATAAAGTGGAGCATCACTACTTTTCAGGAAATGCCAAGAAAGCATGGGAAGGTTTAAAGGTGATGATGGCCAGGGACTCTAAGCAAAAGCGCACCCCCCTGTCACACCCCTCTCCATCCTTTGCTAATGACTTAAACATCTTTTTTAGTCGCTTTGATAATAACGACTTCAGTACTGAGCGTGATAATGTGTGTAGGTCCATTCCTGAATATGTCCCTATTACACTTAATGAACATGAGATTGTAACTAGCCTGTCCTGTATCAAGACCAACTCTGCTCCTGGGCCTGATGGCCTGAGAGGCAGAGTTCTTAAAAAAAAAAAAAACATTTATGAACTTAAAGGTATTCTTTTGGAGCTTTTTCAGTACCTGCTTGATTCTTTAACTATGCCCAACGGATGGAAAATGTCTTGCATTGTACCTCTTCCCAAAAAGCCTGGAGCCACTGAACTGAAAGACTTCGGGCTCATTGCCCTTACCTTTATTCTGGGGAAATGTTTTGAGAGAGTATATAGCTCGACTAATAAGAGAGTCTGTTTCTAATTGTTTTGATCATCTACAATTTGCTTATAAAAGCCAGAGGGGAACTGATGATGCAACTGTCAGCCTGGTCAACACCTTGACTAAGCACATCCAGGTTCCCACCCACTATGCCAGGGTCCTGTTTAATGATTTTACACACTCTCCTGCAGAGACTCATTGATATAGGGGTTAATGGTGGTATCATCCACCTAGTCATGGTGGTATCATCCCGCCTAGACTTCCTCTCTAACCGTCCTCAACAGGTCCTTGTCAATGACACCCGCTCTGACATCACTGTGCTTAACACAGGTGCTCCGCAGGGGACAATACTATCACCTTTACTTTTCTCCCTGTACACTAATGAATTCAAATTAGATCAGGAGAAGTTTAGTCTCTTTAAGTATGCTGATGATATGGCTTTGGTTGCCATGCTAAAAAAGGGAGAAATAGTGGGGGAAGAAGCATTCAGAGGACACGTGTCTTCTCTCCAAAACTGGTGCGACGTAAGCTCCTTAGATATTAATATAACAAATACAAAGGAACTGGTTATTTATCAAAAGGACCCTGTGCAGCCCTTTAAGATGAAGGGACAAAATGTAGAGATAGTTAACTTTAAATACTTAGGATCTATTGTTGACAGCAACCTTGACTTTAATGATAACACAGATAATATTTTTAAATCATGTAACCAACGTCTCCACTTGTTGCGCAGGCTCAACTCCTTCAGAGTGAGCAAATACATTATGGAGACTGTTTACAAGAACCTCATAGAGGGAATCATGACCTTTAACATAGCTATGTGGTATGGTAACCTCAGCAACGACACCTCTCATCCACTCCACAGGGAGTTCGAATTACTCCCCTCAGGTAGACGTTATAGAACACCAAAGATTAACCGTAGCCGTAATATTTTTTTAAAAAAATATTTTATTCCAAAGGCTTGGTGCAGTATTATGCCTTGTTGTGCTCTTCTCTGCCTGTTAAGATGTTTTGTGTGTAAATGTTTGTTGCTTGTTGTTGATCTTGTTGTCGTTTTTAATGTTTTTTGTACATGAGACTAAAGACAAATTTCCACTTGTGGACAATAAATAAACTAGGGCATTAACGACTTGAGATTTTTTCAAGTCGACTTGTCAGACAGTCAAGTCGAAGTTGTATCGATTTATCGTTTTATGGCGCGGTGGGGGGGGGGGGGGGGGGGGGGGGGGGTCGTGAGGGTCCGTCGTGGTGGTTCCCCGAGGGGGGGGGTCAAATGGTGCCGCTATGATGCCGACGCAGACAGTGCTTATACAAAACACATCGCGAGGCTACGCATGAACCATGTGGCAAGCTTAATATGAAAACAATATTGGCACACGCAGCACAACGTCCACTCCCAGGCCAGCCATAAAAACACATAACATTATCAATAGCCTACACAGCAGCCCACACGTTAGAACGCAGAATACGATCCATTTACATGTAGCCTCCTCCTATCCTCCTCCTCCTCGAACACCACCATATCGTGCCGCTTTCTGATCCATTCAGTAAATTAATGAGAATGACGCGGACAGAAGCATGCGTCCCGTCAGCCTAATGCGAAACGAGGAACAAGATGGTCACTGTAGATGTAGAACGTTGTACAAATGTTGGTTGATAAAGTTCTGTATACTGTACAGTTCTCTGACACTGTTTGCTGTTCGATCTGATCCGTGTACGTAGCCTAATGATCAGTGGAACGCCGCGCGCCCAGAGCGCAAGGCGCACGCAGCTGCAGTAAGATTGGTAGCCTAAATTATTAACTCCGATAGAGTTGCAAAGGAAACTTCAAAGGAGACTTCTGTCCGTGAGTGACAGTAAAGCAACCAATATTACAGTTGAATTATATACAGACGCGTCGCACACATAGAGAAAGAAAAAAGGGGAAAACAAAGGTAAATGTTTAATTCCTCCTCCTTACCCCTTTCCCTCGGAGAAAGGGAAAAAAAAACAACTTATCGACTCGGGCTTTTTGGAGTCAACACGTGTTATGCAAATCGATGCATCGATGTATTGATTTTTTGGTTAAAGCCCTAAAATAAACTAACTAACTAACATGTGTGAACCAGATTCTGATGAAGAAGTACAACAAATTCATAACTGCCTATGTAGTCGCAAAGGTCCCCCTGACAGAGACCCCAGCTTACAGATATTAGTTGTAATTTGGACACCTACGGTAGGCCTAACAGAGCTTTGGAAAGACAGATGGTGCACTGCATTTTACTTGCAACTAGTATTAGTATCCATTACATCAAGCACATTATTACCATCACAGCACACATTATACTATCATTGGGATACTTGGGGGCTGCACAGGTGCATTGATTACAGGCAATTCTACTACACTACATCTCATAGCCAAACATAGGCCCATTTACCCACTACAATTATATACTGTATATGGTATAGTAAGTGATTTGTGTGATTTGGGAAACCCTCCAGTCCTCCTGGTTACAAGATGTGCACATGCACATACTCTACAGTGGGGTGAAGTGCAACAGTGCCCACCTTGGGGTACAGTATACACTGGAGCTGTGTGTAAAGTTGGTCTGACCTCTTCAATAGCTTGTTTCATTTATGCTCCGAGTTGAACTGTCAGCTAGACTGCACCCATCCCCCACTCCACTCTACTGTAGCATTCTGTAGCAGCTTTACAAAATGCTACAGTAGAGTGGAGTGGGGGATTGGGGGGGGGGGGGGGGGGTCTGCGCAGGTGCATTGATTACAGGCAATTCTACTGCACTATCTCAGAGCCAAACATTGTATTAGGCTCATTTCCCACTACAGTTATATAAAAGGTATAGTTAGTGATTTGTGTGATTTGGGAAATCCTCCAGTCCTCCTGGTATGTGCACATGCACATACTTTACAGTGAGGTGAAGTGCAACAGTGCACACCTTATAATGGAGCATTTTAACAGAAAATGTTTTTGAATCACTTACTATACCTTTAAATCCTTAATGGTACTTTACTTTGGAGATATGACTTAAGCATTAACCACTTCGATCCTGTGCATTTCGGCCACACTGGCTACTTAACTGTAAATCAACTGATTTGGCAGTGTACCAAGTATAGAAAAAAAAAACTTTTGGTCATCTTATGGTCTACTGTCTACTCAGTCTCATGTGAACACCCCAGTCAGTTAAAATGGTCACCACGTATCTAAATACTGAATGGAGTAACTTATAAACAGTCTGGGGTGAAACACTTCTTTAACAGAGCCCAGAACGGTGCCAAGACCAGTTAATTTCTTTTGTTTGCGAAGGCTTTCAGTTCAGCTCTCACATCACCACAAGCTGAAAATAGCTGATCTAAAAGCTCACAACGCGACGCAGACACAATGTGCTGTGAGCTTGCAGAGCTGCTCTATTTTCAGCATGGAACACGCAGTAGGACAGGGGTCTCAAACTCATTTTTATGATTCTCAGGGACGTCCAAATAACATAAGTCAAGTAGTTCCAATTTGATCCGTTCAGTGAATAGAGTGGACTAGTTGCTGCAGGAGAGAGCACCAGCCAGGAAGCACCAGGAAAGCAAAGGATTGCTTTCCAGAAAGGCATACTTTTCAATATGCACTAATAATAATGCACATATGATGGTTGTAAAAAATGTACATCATGGTTTCTTCATAAGAATACAAAAAGAAAGTTCCACAGGTTTACCAAGGTCCAAAGTGTGAGATACTGTTCCAAATTCCAAACTGTTCTGCTCTGCCCTTCATAGAGTAGAGTGCAGGGTCGTTAATTAGGCTGTGTTGCTACATTAACGACCCAACCGTGGCAGTATGGGGGAAGGGCAGCAGTTGAACTGAGCTTACAGAAACTACAGCAGTGATTTGTTCTGACAGGTGAAAGAAAAAAAATCTGAGTATCCTATTATTGCATCATACTGATTTTTGCCTCACACAAACATCTATTCTAATCACATAATATAAGTGTATTTAAACTGGCTAAAATAAATATTGATAGAAAATGTTTTGGATATGTGATATAGTAGTGATTCTTGTAGCTTGGAGTCACCTCTTAAGAATTCAAGAGGGTGCCCACTGATATGCCTCGGGCATTTTTAATTATTAACCCCTTAATGTCCAAAATATATATATAAAAAAATCCATACAAAATAGAGTTGTATGGTATTTAATGCAAGGGCAGTTCAGGCTCAAGGCCTACTGTTTTGGCCAGAGCCTGTGCCAGAGTGTTTGTGAGCTGGAGGCAGGTGGTGCTCAGTCCTACAAAGGTGACATCGACAATACTGAATTATGTGAGGCAGAAGAGCTGAAAGTGGCTGAAAGCAACAACCAAGCCTTCAGTGCCTCCAGGTCCTTTAGACGAGCTATTCACAAATCTCCTACATACAGTGGGCTGCTGAAAATATACTGACTTGGAGGACCAATCTGCTCATTAAATCACAGTTTTTCCCACGTGCCATATACATACATATATTTATTGGGGATTTGAAAGTTTGAGTGTTACAATGATTATGAGTCGGGCTGTGTGCAATAATAGAACTTATTAGGCCTATACTGGGCCTTTAATTATTATTTAATTTTTTAATTATTTGTATGATTTGAGTTTTGTTTGCCGTGATTACTTTACTTTATTTTGCTTTATTTACATAAGTTACTTCCTTTGATTTGGAGTGGTTGATTTGAAGTGTTTGTTTAGTTTAGAGGACTCAGTAAATCTATTACTATTTTTTGCCTATACATCCGCCCTAGAGCATCATGATATATATTGATATGACTTAATATAACCCCCGCTTCCCTTCTGTATTTTAAAGTAGTCTTTCTAATTGTGAATAAACTTTACACTTTTGATACATCAGCCGCTGGTTCTATTCATATGGAGCCCGTACCTACAGTAACAGTATATGGTTCATGCTGTGGTTAATGTATTTATAGGATCTCTCACTCCTATATGTGATAGTGGGGTTGTTAAGTCATAATTGACCCAGTGTTACACTGTCAACAATTAACCAGGAACTGTTGGATGCAGTACAGTGCTTGTGGGCAAAGTAAAAAAAAAATCACATAACCATGCATTCATCTCTGGTCCTATGTCAAAGAAGCAGTCTTATGGGTGGTCCGGTAGGCTATAGGAAACAGGTGGTGAATAAATCTTTAGCAGTCTGCTCATCTTCACCATACTGGTAATCTGTGTGGATTGCCAATGTTAACCCACTGGGTTTTTCAAGAGGGTTCCCTGCCTTCAATTGTGATGGCATACCCTATTTTTGTGGGCCTGGTCAATGCCCGGCCATCACCCACTCCTGCTTCCAAAATCTTGTTAGCCGAATGTAGTATTACGCAAGTATAGGGCAGTGCCCGATTAGCTGGGCTGTTGCATGCTGGTTATTTCGTTTGGGGCTACACATGCATTGACAGACAGGTCCTCAGTGATAGAACAGAGCTGAAACGGTCACCAAGTACTGAAGTGCAAAACTACCTCCCCAACCTTCCCTCAGCAGCATTCAGCAGGCCAATGGAGTTAGGGACAAAGGAACATAAAGCAATTCTTATGAATGAGGGGGGCTTGCAGGCGCCCAGACGGTAACAGTATGTACTATGTACATATAGAGGGTGAGCTCTATCAGCTTAAATGGACTTAACTTTAGTGAACACCTGCTTATTATAGATGTGGTCTAGGCTGTTCATTTGGGTGCCAATCTCACAAGGGAGTTCTTATCCTTGACGCTAAGATTACCAAACCAGCAGATAATCAAGAAAGTAATAATAGACTCAACATAAGCACCATAGAGCAGTTTCATGAGAGTTTTATCCACATTGAACTTAGCCAGTTTCCTCAAACAGTGTAGGTGCTGTCAACCTTTTTTGTACAACATGCCAGTGTTGAGGTCAAATTTCAATTTCTTATCGATGATTGTGCCAAGGTACTTGTAGCTGGGAACAAGCTCAGTTTGTCTGTTAACAACAGTGCTTTGGGCAGCATATAAGAAGGAATAACAATACCGAGATCTCCATATATTGGCATAAATGTGACAAAGACAGATTAGATCTCAAATATCTGCATACCACAGGGTTGAAACGTATATGGGTTGGCTGTGGTCCTTCAGTGCATGTAACAATGTGATGTTGATGTTCTATCAGTCTGTAATGGCTAGCTCACTGTTCTTTGCAAATGCACAGGGGGTTACATACATACATATATATACATCTATTATGTTATCTTATGATATCTTGCTTGCAAAGTAATTGGTGTCATTAGTAGTGACATGGTACTGACTCCTACAAAGACTAGTGCTAGGATGAAGACATGGATAATATACATAATACTAGGCGCATTTGTCACTATATTTGGCTTTTTTCAGACCCCCCTAGCGTCAAAATTAGTGAAAATCTTCTGGCGGAAAATCTGGTGCTTTTGAGTTGGAGCGAAATTGGTTGACAGTCACCAGAGACAAAACCCTTGTTTTTCACCATTTTTCCTCCTATGATAGAGTCCTCCTTCCTTCCTAGAAAGGACCATTGGTAACCAAATGGACCCCTTATAGATCTGTAACTCTTGAGAGCGTAAAATGAAACCAAATGGACCCTTACGGTCCATTTGGTTTCAGTTTACGCTCTCAAGAGTTAAATTATATTATATCTGAATTACCTAATTTTCAAGAATCGACACATTTAGAAAATGTAGAAGAAATGCTATTTTGACAAACGTTTTACCACTTATTTCACCTAAATTAGTCTGAGAGACTAAAATCGACATCAAATGGTGGTCCTTGGCTAAAATGAGGAATAAATAATGGGCCCTGGTATGAAAATGGTTGAAACCCACTACTCTAGTGCATTTTGGATTTCGGCAGTTGGCAACACTGCTCGGCTAGGATCATCCCTGGGAGCTCCCTGGGGGAACGAGGAAGAGGCCTAACAAGTTGTTGTTGTTGTTGTTGTACGCAATAAAGGGAAATGAAACCATCTCTAGATTCACTACATCAGTGTCTTTCCACCTCTGGAACGTGCATGTATATTAGTGTTTACATTTATCTGGCTCCATCACAGATGCTGATTCTGGAAGGACATGTGAGGGTATAGTGACTTGTAGTAAATTCAACATTTGGCTCTGAAGACGCAAGTAAAAAGTGCTCCAACTTCTCTTGTATTATAAATGTTATATTCAATTTGTCCCACTGCTGAGCATAGTACAAATAACTGGCTTACACACTAAACCCACAGATGGCTCCATCCCAAAGGTACTTTATGGTAGGTTGAATCTGCTTATACAGTGTATCTACACAAGAGGGGGGGGGGGGGGGACAGGCAGCGCAAGTTCGAATTAAATGTTTTTATTCAAGTTGAACAAAAGACATGGTTTACAGGTCTATAGATGCAATAGATGCATTTGTTACATAATTACATTTTATCTAAATACTTTCATTATTAACGCTAGTTCAGATAAGCAACACACCAACATAGAAATAACTGTTAAGAATCTACAGCTTGTGGCCGGTCCTCACTATGCCCCAGGAACAAACAGGAGTGTGTGTGTGTGTGTGTGTGTGTGTTTTTTCCCGGTCCTCACTTTGTTTGTAAAAAATATTTTTAAAAAAAGAGGTTTTCAGCTAATCTAAGTGAGTGTTTGGGATAAGGGTGTCCCCAAGTGTCCAGAATGACCCTTGGTATTTTCGTAAATCAATCAGAAGTGGTGGTCCTCAGTCTGTAGGCATTTTACTGTAGACCTCACTATGGACCAAAAACAAGGATGTGTGTGTGTGTGTGTGTGTGTGTGTGTGTGTGTGTGTGTGTGTGTGTGTGTGTGTGTGATTGATCACATACGTTCCAATACAGCATCTCCCAATTAATATCCTTAAGTGTTCCTGCTTGGAGAAATGGCTATTGACAAATGTGTAGTGGGTAATAATGCCCCCCTGGTGTGTGTGTGTGTGTGTGTGTGTGTGTGTGTGTGTGTGTGTGTGTGCGTGCGCGCGTGTGTGCCTGTGTCGCACATAGGTCACATTGGTGTTCCGAAGACTTTTGATGTATGACTTCACTTTTTTGTTTTCAATTTCCGTTTTGCTTTGATTAATTCTCAAGTCGGGTTTTCTTTTTTTTTTTCCAGTCTTCATTTAAAACAAAAACAAAACTTTTTAGTCCGACCTGTGCTGTTAAGCATGCAAGTAAATCCACTTTTATAAAGGCACGTTTGTACATATTCGGAAATGGGTGAAGTGTTCCTACTTTGTAACTCAGTGGTTCCCAAACTTCATGTCAAGAACCCCCGCACTAATTAGCCAGATTGTCCCCATAAGAAAATTTCTTAACAGTTCTATCTGTGATTCCCAAACATTTTCATTTCAAGGGTGCCAGTTTAACCTGAATTATACAGAGCCCCGGAATGGAATTTTTAATGGAATTTCTATCTTGTTTATATTGTAAAATCATTGTTAAATTAACACTAAGAGTGTACAATTGGATCCGTTTTGTTCCATTTGTACACACTGAGTTACAGTCCAATAAGGGTCCATTTGTTTCATAGGAATAACATTGCTATTTTCAGCCAAAGGCACAGCGACACCTTTGCTATACAGTAAAATGTTATGCAACTGCTGTTGACATCATGGAGAGGATATATACCAAAAATGCTTTTTGCATTCTAAGCTTATGGAGGGGTAGTGGAAACAGCCAATAAGGCGTTTCTTCACAAAATAACTGGACAACTTTTTAGATATAAATCAACTGCAAATAAAGGTAAGAAATTAAGCCTTCTAGCATGGAATTAACTCCCTCAAGGACCCCTTGGGGTCCCCAGGCCCCACTTTGGGAACCACTGGCCTACTGTAACCATGATTACCATAATGGTGAATCCACTGAGGATGTGACTGTGTGATTGATGCCGTGTGTGCCCTGCAGTGTCTCATCATTAGTATCTTTGTTTTATGATTTATGATGATTGAGCAAAGGCATGCAGGGATGGGGTCAAGGGTCAAGATGAGGTGTGTTTGATTTATGACATGGTAGAGAACAGGGGAGACCCCTCGGGTGGCCGACCTCAGTACCGGGGTGGCGCTACACTATTCTCTCATTTTTTCCTGCCATTTTTTCCATCACCACATAAAAAGAATCAATACCACACGTTACAATGAAAGTACAATGTATTGACATCAAAACATTCTGCACTAAAATGTCTTAAAAATAAATAGCCCTTTAGGGATACATTACATTTTATAGATAATTATATATAATTATGTGTAAGTTGTTTGCCACTTGGCTTCGCCTCATGGCACAACACAACCCTGAAACAGTAGGTAAATCAGCCAACAACAACCTTTCATGGTAAATTACACTTCTACCACTTTTTGCATATAAATGAGTACACTTGCAAGGATATTTAGTTATAGTTTAGTTATATTGTTTCAGAATGCAAATATCCTTCTGAGAACATAGTCCCATAAACACTGATGGCAGCAACAATCACTGGCCAAAAAACAAAACAAAAAAGATAATCATAACAATAAATATGATAAATGTATTGTATCAGATAATTATCATAATACATCTGAAACTGACTGCATTTATGAAATATAACCAGAAGGAAATTAATAAAAGGTGAACCTGAAATGTAGTTTATTTGAAAACTGACATCAAATCGTGGTCCGTGGCTCAAATGCCGATTAAATAGTGGGGAATGGTGTCAAAAAGCGAGAAAACCACTGCTTCATATGAAAAACTTTGCCTGCCCACCCTGCCATTCCTCCAGCCCACCCTAGTAGGGCTGGCTAAGTTAGTTATGTTAGTTCCAATCATGCGCTTTTCAGCCAATAGCCGTCCCTGTTCAACCGTTGCATTTGGAGTCAACGGTAGTGTCACTACTCTCCCCATATATAGTACCTATAATGATATAGTGACAGTCCCTGTTGACTCCAATGCTACCTGTTGACTCCAAGATGGTTACTCTCTCTCATTATACTCTATGTACGGGTATCCCATAGCAACGATGTTTTGGTAAAGATCATAAAAGCTACTGCTCACAACTCCCTTTTATACCCTACCTATTGTTGTGGTAAACGACTGACTGGTTCACCGATAAAAATCTCCTGATCTCCTCAAAATCTCCTGACTCAGGTCTCAGAACAAATTGGGTCCATAAGAAAAGAAACTTCTCAGAATCAGACCAAATTGCACCCAATTGTGCCAAACCTAAACCCACAATCTATCCATCTACAGTTCATGGTTTCGGCATACTAGTGTCGTTTCTGGCATGCGTTTTTCATCATTTGCGGTTTTTATGAAAATCACAAAAGACAACATACTATAGTTCATGGTCATTTTTCAGTAAGTTGACAGACAAGGAATATAAGTTCTACAATGACATACAGTATATATAGTACATTGCATGGCTTGAATGAATGCTCCAATCAGAAGCCAGTGGTCTGGTCACGTGAGCGGTCAAATATGTCACTAACTCACCGCTCCGCTCCATCTCTCACCGCTGCATAATCAAGGTCCCCAAAGTGCAAACAGCTGTGCTAATATCAATCCTTGGCACGCTTTCGCATTTAGTTCCAGCATGCCGTTAGCGGGTGCATTTGGTTAGCTATGTATTTGGTTGTTTACATGCCATTGCCATTCATGTGATGACCCTCGTACAGTGTGTGAAACCAAATGGACACTTGCGGGTCCAATCTGTTTCATGTATAGGTTGCGGGTCTATTTGATTTCATGTTTATGCTCTCAAAGAGTTACATCTGGTTAACCAACTCTCCGTTCTTTAGCCTGGGGACCACCTGGAACCCTCTCAAGGACCACGAACCACTAGTTGAAAACCACTGAAACAAATCACCTGTGAACCGGTGATGTGTTTCCTAACTGACCTCTGCTGCGCCTCGGTCAGTCATTAGGAAACAAATCACCGGTTCATTGGGTGTGATCTCTTACATAGTATGTATTACATTGTATTAGGATTATTATTTCCTTAGAAATTCAGTTTGTTTTGTCATAAGTACAAGGGACCTACTATAAGAGCTCAGCTGGGACTTGAACCTGTGACCTCAATTCCCTGTGTATGCTAGAGGCTTGCTTCCATTGTCATTCAAACTTAAAACATGATAGACAAATATCCTGTTATTTTATTATCCGGCCCTCGACCTGTACCATTTTTGGCCTGCTGTGTATTTGAGTTTGACATCCTTGCGATAGGTCATTTTTAAAAGTTTTCATGGATTTAAAATAATTTGGCTCAAACACCAGCACCACACTGTACATAAATTGACAAAGGTAGAGCACCAGGCTACAAAATGTTTATTTTAACATTTAATGAAAGCATAAAATCAGATGTATTAAATATCCAACAAGTGGTAAATGGGTAAATACAAGACAATTGATTGAATGAATACACTTACAGGTCAAAAGGGGTCACTGCACGCTTAACTGAAGACTGAAGTCCTGGCACACTAATCAATTATTGAATGCTGAACTCAATAGTAATTATAAACTTAAGACTAAGGATTTTAACAAACAAGAAGCATGGGCTGGTCAAACTAATAAATGGGGGGGGGGCAGCTATTCACTATGTGGATGTCAGACTGCCCAAACTCCACATAAACTACCAAAAACAAACGGAAAACACTTACTGAAAGCAAACACCAAAAAGGAATAAACTCACAACCAGCCCATCTACTGAACATAAAGGAAAACAAAAAAGTGAGGAAGACACAACCGGGTGCTTAATGTTTGAGAGAAAATCTGAGCCACTGCTCACAACTCCCTTTTATACCCTACTGCCTGCTAATCAGCCAACAGGAACCAGGTGTGACAGGGAGTGGTCACCAGATGATTGGCAGCTGGTGTTTTGGGCAGCAGAGGTCAGTAATGTTGCAACTAAGAGCAGAAACAAAAGTATATGTAATGATCAGAACTGATCATTACAAACAAATGATACTGTCATGTCTCTACAATGTGCAAGCATATTGCACCACCATGCATTGTGTGCCACTGCCATGTGTTGTGTATATGCATGTACAGACCTGATTATACACAAAAAAGATTTGTAAAGCCAAGTGTGTGAGATGAGAATACAAATTGCACAATGCTTTGTATGAGACCTTTTTAAGCACATAACACCCCCACCCTAAATAATTACATGGTGAGCCACAACACAAAAATAATTACGAAAAAATGACTAATTCATGGCTTCAGATGATAAATTACATTGTCTGTACTAGATGGATTATTTTTTCCTCAGCAATTCTGTTGTAGTCATTTTGTCATAATCAGAAGGGACACACTGTAAGAGATGGGATTTGAACATGTGCCTTCCAAATTCCCAGGGAGGAGCTTTATCCAGTGTGCCAGTGTGCTTCCTCTGTATTGTTACAAAATGGCAAATAAAAAATAACAGAAATGCTAGAGGCTTGCTTCTACTGTGATTCACAAATATTCAAACATCTAGGTAAAACAATGTTTTTTCAAGCAGTGGTCCGGGGGCCACCAGTGGTCCTTGAAAGGGTTCCAGGTGGTCTCCAGCTAAATGATAGAAAGTTGAATAACCAGATGTAACTCTTTGAAAGCGTAAACATGAAACCATATGGACCCTTGCAGGTCCATTTGGTTTCATGTTTACACTCTCAAGAGTTAAAATATTCATTGTGTGAATTAGCCAAGTCTTCACAACTCTTTCTACTTTACGTCACTGGTCTCACCAACGTGCCTCTCCCCCACCTTTCCAGTGCTGTGCCATGTCACATCATTTGGAGCAACGCCCACCCTGAAAGATTGACTCCCTCTTCTAGGCCACTGTGGATAACGATTTATTCCAGGCTTTCTCATTGACAATGCTTTTGGTGTTTAATTTATATAACTCCGAAACTACAAAACATTTCAAAGTAAAAAATTATAGTGATATAGGGATTTTTTTGGACGTGCCAAAAGCTACCATTGACCCCCTTATAAATTGGTCAAATTTGAAATCACTACATTTTTAAAACTGTGAAACATTTCAAAGATTCATTTTCAGGCCAACATGTCCACCATAAGATGAACATAAATAGGCTTGAATGGGGTTTTTTAGGGTGTAGGACTATTATATCAAAGTTTGAGAATGCATTGGACGTTTAATGTATATCTCCTTTAGGGGTCATAGCTGTTGAACCTGTGTTGTTTTATTGTATTTCTCCTCTAGGGGGAGCTGTTGAACCCATGCCGATGTGACGGCTCAGTGCGCTACACCCACCAGACATGTTTATTGAAGTGGATCAGTGAAAGAGGATGTTGGACCTGTGAACTGTGCTGCTATCGCTTTCATGTTCTGCCAATCAACATGAAAACACCCTGGCACGTGAGTATGTTCACTCAAGTAGTGTATTAATTAACACTGCCATAAAGAAACTGATTGCTCAGACTCAACTTCTTCAACAAAGATCATAAAATCAAACATTCTTTGTGAATTAATTTGTAGCGAAAACTGACTCCTTAACTCCCTAGCCCAGAAACCTAA
The DNA here is from genome assembly GCA_039105355.1 of Benthosema pterotum. Taxonomy (NCBI): domain Eukaryota; kingdom Metazoa; phylum Chordata; class Actinopteri; order Myctophiformes; family Myctophidae; genus Benthosema; species Benthosema pterotum. The sequence goes on from CM076976.1 coordinate 16,542,656, forward strand.
CCTTACAGAATCATAACTTCCAAACCACCCCAACTTCGGCGAAAGCTCTGCAAAGAAGGCAGTACGCTAACACTTCATGGTCAGCCCTGTTCACCCAGTGGGCAATCAAGGCTCTGTAAGAGGCCGCCTGAGGCCGTCTGAGGTTCCAAATGGCATCAACTTGTAGTTACATTATCTCCCTTTTCAAGCAAAGTCTATGGACTGTGCTATAAGCTATATACAGTATTCTAACGACACCTCCCAGACCCAGGCGGCAGTCAGTTTGAGTGGCACTATTTTTCACGCACCGACAATTGCGACAATTGTAGTTAGTAGGCTAGTGTTTCAAATCATTTTAATTATAAGCACTTTAATTTGAGATATCTGTGGGTTGTTTACATGCCATCATGTTTGATGAGGCAGTCAGGGCCTTTAGGGGGGCATTTCCCCCCCGATGCCCATACCTAGATCCGGCTCTGACTGGTATAGTGTTAAATGTGTGTGTTGTTGTGCTCCTAACAGTGGCAGGCCATCAACATGACCCTGGTGGAGAAGGTCCAGATCGTAGCGGTGGTCCTGGGCTCTGTGTTCCTGGTGTCCAGCATCTCCTGGCTACTGTGGTCGGCTCTCTCTCCGCAGGCCGTGTGGCAGCGGAGAGACGTGCTCTTCCAGATCTGCTACGCTATGTACGGCTTCATGGACCTGGTCTGCGTCGGTACGTAAATACTCTTTTACTTCTTCGCACCTTATGCTGTAGGTTACACTTCATAGGTTTATAGTTTTAGAATTCTTAGAGCGCGGCCACACGCCCATCCAGCAGTGGTGCGCAGTCTAAAGAAAGAGAAAAGTGGAAAAGCAACATGGGAGATAATGGAGACTAGACACACACAGTCAGTCACGCCAGAGTAGACACAATAGCACACAGCTGCATGTGCACATACAGAGTCAAAGGTACATGTCTCATATTACCTTTGTGTCTTCAACTGTAAATTGTTAAATTAACTCTGAGAGTGTATACATGGAAGTTGGAACCAGGAAGGTCTCCTGGTTCTCATCTCATTGCATAACAAAGAATTTCAGAATTTCACCCACAACATGATTCTCTTTTCTTTGGTTTTTGGTTTTACAGAGACATACTGTATAGCCCTGTAACCAGACCAGAGCCATAGAGTATACCTCGAATGATCTTCAAGTATTGGGGGCTTGTTTTTAAATCTACAATTTAAATGTTTAAATCCTGTGCAGGAAAACATGGCATATTTTGGACATAGTTCGATTGGTGATTAAACATGATTCAATTAGCTTTGAAGCTGTGATTAATCTGTTTAAAATGTTGAATCATTCAACAGCAATATACAGTATATACATACTGTATATCGGAGAGAGAGAGAGAGGGGGGGGACTAGAATAGACTTCCATAAATAAACAACAACAGACCACACCTCTCTTCCTGGTTGTAATAGGCCTGATCGTCCATGAGGGGGCGGCCGTGCACAACGTGTTCATGCGCTGGCGGGCTGTCAACCTCCACTGGGACGTCCAGGGCTACGACAAGGCTGCTGACATGGAGGAGATGGGCGCCGACGAGCGACAGCGGACTCTCGTGCCCCCCCGGACGCTGTGGCTGCCCCTGGTCACCCTGGGGCCCGATGGCGGGTCCTTGCGGCACCCCACGCAGCTCAACGGCGGCCCCCATGTGCCCTGGACATCGTGGCTCTGCTGTTTCCCCTGCCCCTCCCTGGTCCCCACCGGGGATGGCCTGGTCCCGCGCAGCGACTCAGGGGAAGTGGTGATCCGCGTCACCTCCGTGTGACACACACTGTTGCCGGGCAGAGTCCCAGAATGTCTTTCAAGTGCAAACACACTACTAATGGCTGTAAAGGAGGGGAGGCCTTGTTATGAGCCTTGTGGTTTGAGGGTCACGTGTTTGAACTTTTAGCCCAGTGGTTCTCATTCCGTGGGTCGGACTTGGGACCCCCACATCATTTCTTTTTATGGGGGGTCCCAGGTGACAATTTCAATTTTTTTCAATACCTCAGAAAGAAAGAAAAGAGAAAGTCCATTACCGCAAGAACATACAGTATAGTAACTGTACTATAAGAACTGGTCAAACAATGGCTACATTTTCAAGTCATATAAGAAAAGAGACGAAAATATTTATCTGTGGAACTGAAAATGTAATACCTCAACTCCTACATTCCAAGTGCTCCTCATGACTGGCCTTCCCCAGTTCAGTCACGGCTTGAAAAGGTTGAGAACCACTGTGTTAACCTACCGTGTACACGTTTCAGCGCGTTGTCGAGGGCCCCTGGTAATCAGAAGCACCTGGCCCGATTGGCCCACACCATGATGCTGCTCTGGGATCAGCTGTCACCAGGCAGTTCTGATGCAGAGGCCTGTGCCTGGTTACAGCTGATTGGTTACTGGGGAAATGTGATAATTTCTCACTAACACTTTACTTGGCGACTATGACTTGGTTATATACTGTAGTTATAGCCCAAAACTGCACCGTCTTGAAAGAAGCATTGAGAAGGCGTAATAGGTGGAAACTGTGAACACTCCTTCCAGTCAGCGAGCCTCTGCTTCTACTGCAGGTGCAGTGCAATGTGTGATATAGTGAATGTGACCTTAATGGAGAGAAGAAAATCACACCCATGTAAAGTGAGGTGGCGATCCGATCATCATACATCATCTCATTCCGGTCAATCACCTTCGCCTTCAGTGTTTGTGTTAACATAAACACTCAAAATTGCCACTGTCCTCTACTCCTCCTGGCCGTCTAACCAGGACTGAAAACCACAACGATTCAGTTTAACTACATCAACCATAGTATCTCTATATTCTGGAGAAAGCATTGTGTGGAAAGCTCACATCATCTTGCAACGAGTTATGAAGTGGAGAGGGGGCCTATGAGGAGCCGACCTAACAGGATTCAGATATCCAAGCCTGTACTAATGTGCCACAAAAGGTCTTAGTCTGTTATTTGGTGCCAGTGTAAACCTCTGCTGTGGTGTAGAAGGTTGGGTCTCTGTGGTGTAGGGTAGTCGTTCTTGGGTGTTCCCCGCAAAGAAATTAATAAATAAACAATAATTCAAAAGTAATTAACACCCTACAGGCTACTAGAAAAATGGCTAAAACATTGGGCAAATGGTCAAAAATGATATAAGAAAGTATATGGCTATCTATAGCCGATAGCTGATCTCTTGTTGTGAGGCGGTGTCAGCCTGTAGATCAGATATTTTCACAATCTGTGGAACTGAGTGAAAACAACTAATGCCCAGACTGCTTGCAAAACTGCTTGTCGGGGTGGGGATCCCTAGTTCAAATATGATTTATTTGGTTGGGTTCCTCAGTTCAAGTATGATTATTTTGGGTGGCTGTGGTCTTCAAAGACTAAGAAGAACGACTGGTGAATGACTATTGTTGGAGATGTTGGGGTTTATTACTTGTGTTTGGGGGTTTAGCTGAAGCAGTTTTGGTGGTTTAGGGGGGTTGAAATCATACATTTGGGGTGTATGGTTAGTGATTGTGGGAGTTTAGGTTAAGGGTTTTAATGTTTGCATTTGGAGATGACTGATGCTCTGTTTTGGTTGATTATGTTTTTGTGCCTTGACTGGTAGTCAGTATGAAGAAGAGGGGTGATCTGATTTTGTTTTATTTCTATTAATTTTGAATGTACCGTGGATGTAATGTATAGAGAATATTTATATTCAGATGATTATGACGATTTGCCTTTCTCTGTGTCAGCTCAAGTTTTGGTTTTCTTGTAACTCATAGTTGGAGGCGACTCACATACTGAAAAACTGTCAACTCAACTGTCATGTTTTTTTGTACACTTCATGTAGCAAAATGTATATTTCAACCTAGCTTTGTATTCGCATAAATACATACCAAAAGTATTTTGCATTTCCCTCTATTTTCTCCCTTATTAATGTGGACATACATGATGCTTGAGGTTTTTAATTATACTGAGGTGTCCCCTGGGATGCCGAAAATCCAACTCTTCGCGTCAAAAAGTCTAAAGAAACAATTGGATTATTATTAGTAATGTATTATTAATCAGTGGAGTTTGTCAAACCCAGATATGTAACCGTATTGTCCCAAATATAAAACTCAACTTTCAAAACCACTCTTATAGGTATCAAACCCCTCAAAGAAATGCCATAACAGCATGTCCTAAAAAATAAAATGTCATAACATTAGAATGCAATCAAATGACGCATACAGTAGGTCATAGTGGAAAACACCATAAGTGGGACACCAGAATAAATATGTATACATTTATTGTTAGAATCATCGTTTCAGTAACAAAGCTAATACACAAACAAAACAGGATAATGGTATACTGTTCATCACTTTGCTTCTCTCTGTACGTCCGTAATGAAAACAAAATATGCCTTAATAATCACGTCAACAAAATCACTGTGTGGTCATCAAGAGTTCAAGAAAGAAAAAAAAAATAGAAGGCAAAGACTTATAAAATGTACAGCCGCTGATTATATAATATTTATATAACATTGCACATTTATAATAAAAAGAACCCCAAATGGATGAATATAAAGAAAGTATACATTATATACAAGAAGGCACTGAGTTAGGAAACCTGAACGAACACGTTTATCTTTGGAATGGAGCTACCGCCAGCGGTGATTCCACTGAAATGCTGAAGGCTGGCACTTTGTTTAAGATACTGCACTGCATTCTGAACAGGTTTTTATGATACTGTGCTAGTCTGTCTGGTGTTAAAATAATTAAATAGTTCTATATTCAGATGGTAATACTTGCTATAGATTGTCTGTTCAATACCCTTTAGTCATTTTTCAGGTTGGAATACCAATTCGATCCAATCAGGAGAAGGCACCCGTACTGGGGATATACAAGATAAACAAGTGAAATTGGAACAGTCTTTGTGGTTCACTCTCCTCATTGGATGAAATTATGTAACACACCTGAAAATATATTTTCAGTTTATTAAAGGGCTGAAGCGATGAGGAGAACCAGGTGACTTGAACATACTATCTATAGCAGCCTTTAAAGCTGGGCTCACACTACAGTGAAAACCCAGCTGAATATGGAACCAGGCTATGGAACCATCACCCACATTCTTAATCACCTATTTTCAACCGCTATTTTCTCATAATTGTAAGATGGTGTCATTTCAGTCTACTCGCTCTGTCTCTCAAAGTAACTGACAGAACAATGGCTAGGAAAATGATCCGTCATTTTCCACCCTCAACAGTGTCATGGCTCTTTGGTTTAATAACGGATTCAACGTGGCACCAGGCTCCTGACAAAATATTTTAAGAATGAATGTTGGACTGAAGGCTGATGTTCATCATTGTCTAGAAGAAACCTTGTTGCATTGTTAGACAAGTCCATATTGATTTCATAATTAATGCTGCAGATGCAATGCGGATTATTAGTTGAAAATGTTCGACTATGACATGCCCATTATAGGTTTGCTAGGTTGAAAGTGTTTTTTATAAATATTGAAACAAAGAAAAGTATTAAGAGAGAGAAAGGTAGTTGCTTCTGGTGGTCCCTAGGACAAAATATTTTCAGATGGGGATCCAATAATACAGATAATTCTGTAGGTCCTTGACATGAACGTGTTTCTAGAAACTTGACAAGATTTAAAAGACATGTTGTAGTATCTGGTCTTAATGGTTCAAACCTGTGGATGTTTCAAGGGATAACGCAGCACCTTTCTGAACAAAGGTATTTGAGGGGCACACCTCAACCAAATGCTTCAGTCTTTTTTGTTTTCTTTTACATATCATTGCCTGTATGTATTTGTGACACCACCAGGCTCTTGAATGACCTCCATAAGTACTCGTAAATACAATCCCACATGAAGTGCTGGACAGCAAACTGGCTGCAATATATTTACATTATGGTCAAATCCTGCAGATACAGTCCAAGAGAATTTTTAAGACCTTTTAACAGTTTTCGTCTTTTCTGACTAACCTTTTGTTTTTGTTTTTTTTAACATTCTTTCTGCCTGCACATGTGCGCATGCGCGCGCACACACACACACACACACACACACAGTGTTCCCCAGGACAGCTGAGGAAGACTTGTCCCGCTGCTAGCTGAGCTGGCATGAAGGAACCACTCATTTTGCTTCGACACACTATTCCGTCCATGTTTGCAGACAAGGAGGACTTAGCAGCACGCTTGGCAATGCTTTTGTCATGCTTTTGCCTCAAGGCATGTGTGTGTGTGTGTGTGTGTGTGTGTGTGTGTGTGTGTGTGTGTGTGTGTGTGTGTGTGTGTGTGTGTGTGTGTGTGCGTGCGTGTGTGTGTGTGTAGACCTGCCTTGTTGCCAAGTGATTTAAGGGCATTGAGGTACACACAAAACAAGTGCTCCTTGTCCCCAACTTTCCTGGGAGTAAAATATAGTACACTTTCAGTAACACTAAAGGCAGCACAAATCTGATATTTTCGTCATACAGTGACGACAGTGTTGGTTGTGGAATGTAGCCGACCTTTGTGCTCTACTGTTTTTTGGTGACGCATGAATACACAAATCCAAGCTGATTACTTGCAAATAACAGTCAGTCTTGAATACCAGATTTGACAAACAAATCAGATTTGGCTGTAATCTGAAACAAAGCCTTGAACCAATAGTGTGTACAACCTACATTATGTTAGCATGACGAACATGGAGCTAAGCTGGTTAGCACTAACAGCACAGTCTGTGTGGTCGTTCGCCATAATCAAAGGCATTTAATTTGAGAGCTGTATAGCCACAGATTGGTGTGTTGTACAAAAGAGCTGGTACAGGGGCTATGTGCCCTTGCTCAAGGACACTTAGATTGACTTCCTCTGGAATCAAACCCTTAACCCCGACACTACGGAATGAATGTCTAGAGTGTTGTGTGACTTTACGGGTTTGAATCCAGCTCACAACCCGACGTCATTTCCTCTCCTGCTCCGCAAGCCGGATGTTTACGTAGTCTGCGTGGCCGCGCTTCCTTCCACGCATCGGCTCACAACTGAGTTTAACTCCAGCATTTCAATGTCCACAAAATGCTCTCGGAACTCAGCTTGGTCCTGCTCAGCCTCCATAGCAACCTCTGCTGGTTTAAAGTGGTGAATGGTTATAAGGAGGGGGGGGGGGGTACTGGGGGTGTTGCCAGATGCCTCACCAGGCGCTGGATTGGCTGCCGTGGCTGCTGACTGATTGACAGTTACTGTAGCGCTTCTTGACGATCATGCTGATGTACGCTTTCATTAGCTTAGCGATGTCCATCACCTGGAGAAAGAAGAACAATGTTATTAAACTAGTTTGTTTTGTTTTATGTAATGCTTACATTTTATATGGACTAAAAGTTAAAAGCAGGACATATATTACAATGGAAACAGTATAAGTGAAAGTGGATGAAACTGGCAACCCTTCCTGAACAATTTGTTTATTTAACAACTGGAGAGACAGGTTCCTGTTCCTTATGATCATAGATTTTTTGATTCTGTGGGAGAATAATTATTGAAATCTGCAAAACAAGGAGTATATTTTATTCTAGTATATTGTATCATTAAATATTAATTTATTTTATTCATACCAGAGGGGTTTCAAAGAGCAGTTCTCGTCCTTCCACAGCAATCTTGTATGCGTTGGGCAGCGGAGCGCCGAAGGAGAGGATCTGTTCGTAAGGGAAGACCTCCAGAGGCCAGGGCTCTCCTCGCTTGTACACCGAGATGGCCTCTCTGCTGACCCCCAGCCACAGGTCTGATGGGAACGAGCCGTCACGACACTGCAACACAATACAATACAATAACAACACATTAACAACATTACGACACTGCAACACAATGCAATAACACATTAACAACATCACGACACTGCAACACAATGCAATACAATAACACATTAACAACAGGTCTGCTGGGAACACAAGTTAACACAACACAACAAAACACAACACAAACATAACACAACACTTGATTTATTGTACACTTAATCATTAACAACAGTTTATTTTGTTCTCTTTAGTGCTGTAATCTGTATCTTAACTGCTATACTGTCTTTAGGCTATATTAGCAATACAGCCTTGCAGTACTGTACAGTACGTAGTACCATTTTACTCACAGGACCAATAAAGATCCTGTGAGTAAAGCCTCTAGTGATGGCAGATGGCCTCTCAGTCAGAGTCAGGTTCAGCTGGAGGATTCTTCCCGTACTCCCCACCGTCTCTAAGCTGATGAGGGTCATGGTGGATCTGCCACACGGTCAACTCTACACATGGAAGCATGTCCTGAGACGTGTGCTGTGATTTGGCACAAAAGCATTCTCATCTCACTGTTTTAATTAAGAAGTGATGGATTAGATCGTGTTTGTGTCCGTCTGCCGTACAATAGCACAACAGTTGTCCAACTGCCCCCAAATATAGCACAAAGGGGGGCCAAGGCATTTTTATTATTGGGTTATTGCGTTCTACTAAACCAAAATGATCACCTAAGACTTTTACAGCTAAAATTACCCTTTACAGACCCTAGTGTGAGGCTGAAGGACATACTGTACATGTCATGCACGAGCCACTAGATAGTTACATCTCACCTTGATGTTGAAAGGCCAGTCTTTGACCAGTTTAACAATAATAATAATAATAAGGTTATGAATAAATCTCACCTCAACGTTGAACAGTGTGGATCCGTAGCCAGGCCACTCTTTGACCAGGGTCATGTACTTGACCATGGCCTGCTCCTGGCTCATGCCCTGCAGCTTCTTCCACTTGTCCATCAGGCAGGTGCGCACCGCCCCCACCTCCTCCCGGAGCCACGCCTCCAGGCTATGCTCCTCCTCCATCTTCTGGCGGCTCATGGAGCCGCTGCGGAAGCTCCGCCGCAGCGTCCCTTCCAGGAAGCTGGACCGCTTCTTTTCTGGAGTGGCGCTGCCGCGCTCCGATGCTGTTGGGATCACAGTTGACTTTTATCGTTTACAGCGCAAAAATGGGACATGGTATAAAATCTGTTGAACTAGCAACACTGCAATGCACTGTTCTTAGGACCTAACCTAAATTTAGGTAGACAATCGCAAAACATTTTGTACCAGAGACCCCCAGAGGTGAAGATTTGTGTTAATCGACAATAAAACTAGCCATTAGTCATTACATTACATTAAGTAAAAACATTGCAGTCATTAGTATAAGGCCATCACCCGGGTGGCTCAGTAACTTTCCTGAGCGTTAAGCTGTGTATGTGTTCAATAACACAGTCATACAAAATAACATTGACAGCCATGAGGTGACAAAAGCTTGCCCAGCATAGCAACTGTTCCTAAACAATTTGGATTGGCATTGGCCAATTGCTTTTTGGTGTGGGGATTAACAAAGGTTTATTCAAAAGAGAACGACCAAAACATACAAAATGTCCAGTCAAAATCAACCCTGGCAGGACAGAGAGACGTTACCTTGCACCGAACCCGAGGCAGTGGACCCCGAGGCGGTGGCAGTGCTGGCGCCCGGCGCAAAGCTCTTGGCAGAGTTGTGCACGCGCGCACGGAGGCGCGCCGTGGGGAACAGCTGGGACATGTCAGGTACAGCGGCTCCAGGGCTGTAGTCACCCAGCAGGTACTGCAGCCTCACCGCCGCCAGGAACTGTAACGTCTCCTCTGGAGCTGGATAGCGGCCCCGGATCACTGCTTCATGAGCCTGGAGGGAACCAGGGAGAGCACGCTTTATTATGTTGTTGTTTTTTAGATAATAACATATTTTTCTGCATTTATTTTGATAGTGTAAAGTACTGGTTCCCTAACACAGGTTGGGAACACTTTTGTGGGGCAAGGACACATTTTTATGGATCCTACATCCTACATTTTGTTTTTAACTATTATTATACAGCATTATTGTTGTCAATTATGAATTATTATATCAAAACATTAAAAAAAACATTCAATTAAAAATCCTTAAAAAAAGTCATTTCATGAAAATTCTGTGAATTAGAGTACAAATGTTTAAAAAGGTAGTGTTTAATATACCGGTAGCCAATCTACAAACTTCTGGATGTGCTAATTTCATTACCATGTCTACAACTTCCGATGCAAGACATTGTTAGCTAAGTTTTAATGTCTGTATATCTTAACTTGAAATGAATGAAACTTTCTACTCCTGTTACTTTCATTGCATTGTGATGCCAACACTTCTGCACTTTTACTTTTGATGCGAGTTCTTTTACCTGCTCGAACATGAAGGCAAACTCCACGCTGTCCTTGGGGACGTTGTCTGTGTCCAGGAAGCAGTAGAGCTTGAAGTAGAACTTCCAGCCGGTGTTCAACTCGTCTGGACTGGCTGAAAGCCTGGAGGACCATCAGAACATTACGTTAGGACAGACAGTGCTTTTCAACCCTCATATCAAGGCCCATTATTTACTATTTGACCACCCTTTGATGAGCCCCAACACATACTATAATTTGTTGTTGGATATGATTTTATCCACAAAGAGATAACAGGCAAACATTGACCACAATAATAATCCTTCTACAAAATACATTATGTAATAGTGCAGACTGCTTGTACATTAAATAATTAAATATTTTACAGAGCGTAAAATGAAAGCCTCCCTCTCTCTCCCTCTCTCACTTTTCAAACTTGGCGAGGACATCGGCCACCACGGCTCGGCTCTCGATGGCTTTATCAGCGACGTCATTGTGTTCAAACAGAGCGAACATGTTCCTGCTGTCATCCATGGCCAGGCCGCGGATCAGCTTCTCCACCACCTGACACACACACGCACACGCACGCACACGCACACACCCACACACACACACAGGCACGCACACATACCATCAGACAGGCATGAATGATAGGGATGGGTGTGCAGGCAGTCAACTAGCTCAGGACCAGTCTTCCTAGAGACAGTCTTTTTGTGCGTGTGTGTCTGTGTGTGTGTGTGTGTCTGTCTCTGTGTGTGTGTGTCTGTGTGTACGCATCCCGGCCTCTCTCACCTCCCCTGCAGTGGTGTGTGAGTTGATGGTGATCTTGCAGGATCCTCCTCCGTGACAGTGCACGGTGGTGGTCATGTCCTGGCGCGCCACGATGGCTCGGATCTCCTCCTGCGACGGGACGTACTCTCTGTGCCGCGTCTTCTTCAGGGAGTCCAGGCAGAACGCCGCGTAGCGATCCGTCTCCGTGCCGGGAAACTTCTCCCTGCTCCTGAAAAACAAGCCAAGCAGATGGTCAGTGGCATGTGGGCTTGTGGTGGCCATGTTTGAGTGGACAATCATTTTACCAGAAAGAACAGAGTGCTATAACCGACGTACGGTAGAACTCTAAATCCAAATGTTGTCATACCTTCACTAAAGCCAGGAATATTTTACTATGACACTATGATTTTTTAAGGAAAAAACAGGTCACGTTATCTTTATGATTATGAACATATGCTTACTCAAAAAATGTAAATATTAGTTTAAAACTCCTATATGTCATTTTATGGTCAAAATAATAATTACATTGTTTTTATGTTTTTCATGAAGTCTTCCTTTAATTAGATCATCTCCCCAAAAACGTAGTCTTTTTGACGCATCTAGGGGCTGGAGGAGGCCTCCAAAGAAATCCCTATAAGCTTTGTCATTGGCTAGCAAATAGAGCTGCGCAGTGACGTCACCGCCCCTGTTCCGGAAGTCTTTTCCCCATTCATTTTTCTCATAGACTTTTCGAAAATAATTTATATCAAGACGATTACGCCGCGACCAAAGCCAACTCAGGTCGTGACAAATCATGACAACAAACACAATATCGTCATATAATATATAATTGGGAAGAAGTAGAAAACGGCATGATACAAGACTTTTTGTTTCGTTTTTCATCTTAGAAATTATTTTATTGTCCCAAAAGTTTGTGTGTGTCATCATGATTCGTCACGACTCGAGTTGGCTTTGTCCGCGGCGTAATCGTCTTGACATAAATTATTTTCGAAAAGTCTATGAGAAAAATTAATTGGGAAAAGACTTCCGGAACAGGGGCGGTGACGTCACTGCGCAGCTCTATAGTCTCGGCAGGAGTATTTATTATCCAATCAGGAAGAGCCTCGCTGAGCTGCCTCTGATTAAGGAAAAAGGGGAGACTGGTGGAGTCAAATGTGGAGGAGGTGGAGGACTATGATTTTCAAAGGGCCACTGCGGCTCTTATGGTTGTCAGGATGTGATCTGATAATGGAACGGTGAAGAGAAAGAAGATTAAGAAGATAAAGAAGAAAATAAATGCCAATAAATTCGGAGATTTATTGCTTATATATACTTTAACCCTTAGTGTTTTGGTGTTCTAAGCATTATGTTTTAACTATTGAAAAATAGCAGATCTACAAGCTCATAGCGCGCCACCGAGTGGCGCAAAATGCTATGAGCTTGTATCTCTGCTATTTTTGAAAAATCGTGAAAACGTGGTGCAAATCTTTGAATATTATGAATGTTATTCAGAAACTAGAAATCTAGACAGGACACAATGGGTTAAATGTTTTGAAATAACAATATGACAACATGACAATGACAAAATAAAAAGGGGGAAACAAATAAAGGGGAATAGGAAACAAATAACGTAAGGCATCGACAAAAACAATAACAAATGGGTCCCGGCGTCTAGCCACCGTTAGGTGACCAGTTGACCCTTTGTGTACTGAACGCGTTTTGGTGTTTTTAAGCTGTTGAAAAATAGCAGATCTAGTAGCTCATATGAGCTTGTAGTTCTGCTATTTTTGAAAAAAAATGTGAAAAGCATCAGAAACTAGAATCTGATCAGGACACAATGGGATACGCCGAGCAGCTGACTGACCTCTTGAGGTGGAACTTGAGGTATCGCAGGATGCTGCGGGAGGGCAGGAAGGTGCAGGCCATGCAGGCCAGGATCTTCCAGGTGCAGAGGTTCCCTGGGCTGCCGGGCTGCGGCGGCCGCGTGGTCTGCTTGACCAGCTGGCAGTAGAGCTCGTCCCGCAGGCCCCGCAGCTCCTGGCCCGTCCGCAGGACCCCCTGGATGAGCGGCACGGGGTCCCCCACGCCGTCCAGGTGCTGCAGAGAGCTGAACACCTTCAGCGCCTCCTCCTGGAGGGTGGTGGTGGTACTGGAGCCAGCCTTGCTCTTCACAGCTTCAACGTGGTGGAACAGGAGAGAGAGGTGGAGGTTAGATGGAGCAACAGCCTTTATGTGTGGTTGGAACAAAAACTGTGTTGTGTGCCATTTCAAATACCTTTGACACATTTCTGTTATGTATCTCAAAGAGAGGAACTGAATATGTGGTGAAAAAATGTACTCTATGCTATAGCAAAGTGCAATATAGTGTAAACTAAAAGTATTATTATTAGTAGCGCATGTGTAGTGTGTGTGTGTGGGTGTGTGTGTGTGTGTGCGTGTGTGTGTGTGTGTGTGTGTGTGTGTGTGTGTGTGTGTGTGTGTGTGTGTGTGTGTGTGTGTGTGTGTGTGTGTGTGTGTGTGTGTGTGTGTGTATCTTACAGCCAGCGTGTATGTCTCCATAAGGCAGTGGTAACAGGGGGGTGTGCAGTGGGTGGTGGCTGTAACGCAGGATGGGGTTCCTCTTGTAGATCTGCTCCACCACCTCCGAGTTCAGACAGTTCTCCTGTGCACACACACGCATGCACACACACACACACGCACACGCACACACCATGAGTTTTTTTACAAAGACAATATAATGTCGTCATGAGCAGTGCTGTGATCACGTCCTGCACGGTGCTGTGATGTCCTACCTTGATGTCCTGTATGAGCTGCTGGGTGGGCGTGTCGATGGGGGCCTTGGTGTCGATGACATTCTGTACGGCACTCGCCCAGCGTGTTGCCTCGTTCAACAGCTTGGAGTACAGGCGGTAGGAGTGTTTGCGACCGTACACTATCACGTTCCAGTAACCTGCAATGATACACAGACACAATTATGATTTAGACTTCTTCAAAGCTCCAATGTCATTATTATGTGTTACCTATTATGTGTTACCTCAGACGTTTGTTCTTAAAGCCTTATAAAATGCTTAAGGTAGTGTTTACAAAAGTATTCATTGATTGCCTGCGGTTCCTGTGGTTTGGTGAATATTAGGTAGTTCCGGTCATTTGTATCTTTTGTTCATCTTTGACCCCTCTGTCACAATGAACCATGTTTTTTGAGCTGTATTATGTTTGATGATTTCATGTAAGATCACGCATAATCAAGTAGGGCCTTCATTTATGAGAACAAACAGTTAAAATTTGGATAAAATAGGCCCTATTATATAAGAATAATCCCTATATGTAAGGAGCCCAGCAAATTAACCAATAACATAATTTTTGTAACTGGCAATTGTTTTTATCCAAAAATAAGAATCTGAAGTATTCTTAAAAAATGTGTCCCCATAAGTTAGCAGATGTTGCTTGCTATTCTATTTTATTTTTTTTATCTCTCCCTCCCAGGAGTGTTACAAGCACACAAAAATACAGTTGTGAAGCGTAATGCGTATAAAAAAGAACAAAAGAAAACACACTGTTCTGACCTGTCTCTTTGAAGACCTTCTCGTCAGGCTGCACCACAGAACACAGGCTGTTGAGCACCAGTGTTCCCAGCTTCAGCGCGTGTCGCTCTGAGCTCTTGTAGTAGTCCAGGGAGTTGTGGGTGAGGAGGAACCAACGCTTCTTCAGCTTCAGAGATCCTCTGCTGCTGTTCCTCATCTCCTTGTGCAGCCACCCTGACGAAGGAGCACCACCATCATCATTATCACCATCATCACTGCTCATTTAATCCATTGAAAGCAGAAAGGCATCTGTATAATTTTACATTTAAACCACTTTAACCATTATACTTCGGCTATCCAAGTTTGTAGATCTGAGACTCTACAAGTCATCAAATTATGGTCTGTGGCTCAAATGCTGAATAAATACCTGGATCTTAAATAAACGGCTTAGTTAATAGGAGGGGTGAGTGAACTGGACATAGTTGTAGACTGCATGTGTAATTACACAGTTACTTAGCAAAGTCACAGTCACTAAGGTTGGATTGAAAGTGGAGAGTGTGTGGAGAGTGGGCAATGTTTTTAGTTTATGTTATGTAGCACTGCTCCGTCCAGTGTTGATTGTGAAGATTTCAGCAAGTAAAGTCTGATCCCAAATGGTAAAATCGAGCCATAAATGTCAACCATCAGAGAGCAGCGCAGGAGGTGAACTAATTGGGTTTTTAAGAGAGAGATGTCATCCAACAACTTTTTTGTTCAGTGGAGGAACGGGTCTACCAGGCAGTCATCATGCTGAAGCAGCCTGCAATAAGGTTGATGTTTTTTTGACACGTATAGAAAAAGGTTGGGGGAGTACAGCAACCTCTCTATATATTATTTTTATTTATATTGTTTATAAATAAAAATGTTTTTTTTTGTTTAGTACCGTAGCCTATATTTGCATGTCATTAAATGTCTTTGATGAATTGAGTATAAAGGACTCTGGACAATGGAAATAAGCTATAGGCTTTCTTACAGTATGTTTAAAGGTAGGGGAAGTGATTTCACTTTTGTCAGATATCACCCAAAAAAAATTTTTTTTCTGTTAAAATGCTCTATTATAAGGTGTGGAAACCACATATGGAGTTTCCCCCTCCCCCACGTTAGCAGAGGAGCTAATAAAAGTTCCCCAGGTCACCACAATTCTCCTCCAATCAGGAGAGAGCAGCAGGTTCACATAGTGTAGCTACTTTTGGGGGCCCCTAGTGCACCAGGCTGGTACTACACCATGAATTTCAAATCACTTCCCCTACCTTTAAATTCTCTTAGCAGACATTGTATTGAACTGTACTTCCTGTGTTTTCTTATGCAAACTGATATTAAAGTAATCAATCAATCAATCAATCAATCAATCAATCGATAAAGATAAAGAATCACCCCCTTTCTTACTCTCACAATGGGACAGCTATTGATCAGATCAAAACATCGATTACACTCAGCACACCAGGAAACACCAACATTGCAACATGTTGGATGTCCAGTTGCACATTAACTTTCCACTGAGTACAAAAGCCACCCAATGCTGATTCAGTGGGTGGCTTTGGGGGGGGGGGGGGGGGCATAAAAGGAGGCTGTAAGACACAGACAGTCACTCGACAGTTCCAGAATGACAGGCCGCGGTGCTGTGCTGCTTTTACTGCTCTGTCTGACTCAGACTGAGGCTCAGGATGAACCAGCAACCATCTTACAACCTGACCACACGGATGAGCTGAAGGAGCTTAGGAGCATGGTGATCCAACAGAGTGAGAGGCTGAGGAGCATGGAGGAAGAGGCTAAAGAGCAGAGAGACAAGGTCAGGGGCGGATGTAACATTTCCCAATTGGGGGGGGGGGGGGGGGGGGGGAGAGAAAATGGTATGTCGTATCACGGGTGATGAAGTCACACCCATACCATTTTCAGTTACTGGACTTTTATTATGCAAGTAAAGCATCAATAATAACATCAGTTGTTGTTGAAGTTGCAACAGACACACAGCATGCAAAAGCTAAATGTCTGACTCAGAGAGTTTTCTGTTTTCAATGACGAAATGGTGTTGGTTTAGTGGTACCACAGCTGTAGTTAGTTAATAGCAGTAGTGTTTCAAGTCATTTTAAATATAAGCACTTTAATTTGAAATATCTTGGATTGTTTTGCACTGTTTGCACACCATCATGTTTGGTGGGGCAAATTGGGCAGTTAGGGGGGCATTGCCCCCTCCCCACATGCCCATGCCTAGATCCGCCCCTGCTGTGGTCCAACAGATCGAGAAGCTGAGGTGCATGGAGACCAGGCTGGCAGACAGCGAGGGAGAAGCCAAGAAGCTCAGAGACATGGTGGTGGAACAGCGGCTTCAGCTGAGCAACACACAGACCAGGCTGGCAGCCAGTGAAGCAGAGGGCAAGGAGCAGACGACCTTGATGAGTGGTAAGGATGCTCCAAATGGTGCTTGAAGGAGTTCGCACAGATTGTGAATTGAAGAAGTGCTTTCTTGATAGTTGTTCAATATTAGGGGTGTAACGATATAGTATATCGTACCTCTCCTATAGAGCTGATCAGTCCCGTCGCTCTCGTGACGTCGCCCTGGCTACAGAAATGGATTCCCCATTCATTTTACTCATAGACTTAAATGATCTACCGGTATGTAAAGGCGATTACACAGTGTACAAAGCCAATTTGGGTCGTGACAAATCATCGCAAGCACAATATTATCATCCAAAAAGTGGCAGGATACAAGACTTTTTGTTTTGTTTTTCTTCTTAGAAATGATTTGATTGTCCCAAAACATTGAGTGTGTTGTCCTAATTTGTCACTACCTGAGTTGGCAAGTCTATGAGGAAAACGAAAGGGGAAATCATTTCCGGAGCCAACGATGTCACAAGGGGATGGGACTGCTCAGCTCTATTTAACATACTGTACATTTCTCGTTAATGTTTTTCAGCAATGGATGCCAGATTGAGTGCGAGTGAGTCCCATATTAAAGACCTACAGACCAGACTGGCTTCCACAGAAGTCCAGGTTGTGGCCTTGGAAGGTAATCTGAACCTGATGATGTTCAGTGGATGCCACGCAAGAAAGAGAAGTGCTGAAAAATAACTTAGACCCTTAAAAAGCAACTGTGGGTAGTTCAATGTTCAGTGTTGAAAATGAGTGGTATTTCCCCTTAACACTAATACTGACTTTAACATAATGATGATGTATTTCTATTATGCACTTGCAGAGAAACCAAAAGTGGCATTCTCTGCGAGTTTGGGAATATTGGGAAACATTGGACCTTATGACACCGATACAACACTGATTTACAAGCAAGTGATCACTAACATCGGCCAGGGCTACAACCCAACTACAGGTGTGTAGAGCATCTCAATATATAATTCTTACTGGTGACGGATATTGTCTTCCAACATGTGTTTTTTACATCACAATACAATTACTTTTGTCTGTAAAACAGTGACAGTATTCTTCTTGTTATGCAGGTATATTCACCGCTCCCGTCCGGGGGCTATACTACTTCAGATTCACTGCATTCGAAACCAGACAAGGACAAGAAATGGCAGTGAAACTCTATCACAATGACGAGAAAATTATGCACAATGTAGAGACAGCTACTGGTAACTTTGCCTACATGTCAAATGCACTGATCCTACAGCTGGAACAGAGCAGTGTGGTCTACATGCGTCTTCACAAAGGATCTGGACTTTATTGTAATGAAAACAAACACACCACCTTCAGTGGTTTTCTGCTCTACTCCATGTAAAGCAATGCTTTTCAACTTGTGGGGTCCAAGTGACCATAGAAAATGTCTACGATCCACTGAACAATCATTCTATGAAAAATGATCCCATTAAAGCTTCTTAATTTCTTCTCTTGTCTCTTCATTATGAAACCGCTGTCAGTACAACTGTAAGCACTGTAGTGCCAATGCATACAGGTATGCTAATGGCAGACAGCTATCCATTTGATCCGATAGGCTGTGGGATTGGCGTTCTACAGGACTAAAGCCACCCTACACGATCTACACCTTTGGCACACTGTGTGTTAATAAGCATGTGCATCCAGTATGTGGTTTTATTTTATCCAAATGAAGACTTGTGTTTGTGATACCTCTGACAATGAACTCCTGTCCTTCGACACGCGTGTCTCCCTTGGACCTCTGCAGCAGAGTGATCCAGTGGTGCATCTCCTCTGGGGTGTCAGCGTTGCAGTGGAGCACCCGGTTAGCTGTTATCATTACGAAGGAGTTAGGCCTGAGAGGAGAGGAGAGGAGAGGAGAGGAGAGGAGAGGAGAGGAGAGGAGAGGAGAGGAGAGGAGAGGAGAGGAGAGGAGAGGAGAGGAGAGGAGAGGAGAGGAGAGGAGGGGAGGGGAGGGGAGGGGAGGGGAGGGGAGGGGAGGGGAGGGGAGGGGAGGGGAGGGGAGGGGACAGGAGAGGAGAGGAGAGGAGAGGAGAGGAGAGGAGGGGAGGGGAGGGAGGGGAGGGGAGGGGAGGGGAGGGGAGGGGAGGGGAGGGGAGGGGAGGGGAGAGGAGGGGAGGGGACAGGAGAGGAGAGGAGAGGAGAGGAGAGGAGAGGAGAGGAGAGGAGAGGAGAGGAGAGGAGAGGAGAGGAGAGGAGAGGAGAGGAGAGGAGAGGAGAGGAGAGGAGAGGAGAGGAGAGGAGAGGAGAGGAGAAGGATTTTAGTCAAAAATTTAGGAAGGGGAATCTTCTGAGAGCTTCATAATCAACTTAAAAATCTCAAAATGATTAGTGTCAATCATAAACTAACAACCCACATCGCCACTGTCAGGCAGAAACCTCATCCACGTGCTCACTTAAGGCTTGTAGATTGTTTTACGTACATTGTTTCCACCTGACAGAGACATTTACAGTATATCCAGTATGTACAGTACAGTGTGTGAGTGGCTTTGTGCAGATGTGGTGTGCTGTGAGTCCCAGGAGGGTGGAGTCATTGGTATGCTGTCTGCTGCTGCTCACCTCTCTGGGTTGTCTGACGCACACACCGAATCTATCATCCCTACATCCAACGTACCCTAGAGAGAGAGAGAGAGAGAGAGAGAGAGAGAGAGAGAGAGAGAGAGAGAGAGAGAGAGAGAGAGAGAGAATAACAATGGGTTGTCAGTGTGAACACGTGCAAGTGAGTCTGTGCGAGTGTGCATGTGTGCACTGCAGACAGTAGAGAGTGGATAATGACTTTGACCTTTCTCAACCTTGCTGGAGTCTCATCATTATTTCACTGTGGTCGGCATATTCTCTCAACACGCCACGTACACAGCTACACATACATTATTGTGATTGTGAGAACATATCAATGCAATTTAAAACAAAACTAAATTGCGAGGGATTTTTAAACCAAGTTACAGGTCTGAGATAGAGGCAATGCTCCTCTTTCCATTCTTTACAAATGAGCTACAGTAATAAAGCTTGTCTGCTTGCTCAGGGGATACATTTGATCTTGACCATCAGGTCAAAATCTGTGTCAGATCCTGTGTCTAGGTGAGACATGACCTTTGACTAGCAGTTAAACCCAACCTCTAATCTAATCATTTCAGTAGTAAGAACCAAGAGTTTGGTCCTCACGTCTATTTCTCAAACATCTTTCTCTATACTTGTGGGGACATCTGGAACAATCACTGTCAGAAGTATAGTAATATACCTTACTCACACACACACACACACACACACACACACACACACACACACACACACACACACACACACACACACACACACACACACACACACACACACACACACACACACACACACACACACACACACACACACACACACACACACACACACACACACACACACACACACACACACACACTGGTGTACGTACCACAGCGTTCTGGGGGTTAGCCTGTTCGTCGTGCATCTCTCTGATCTCCTGCTCCGTAGAGCTGTGAACCTGACTCAGAACACTGAACCACTGACTGTAAAGGCAACACAAAAATAATAATATTTATTCATCAACAACTGGTATAATATCAAGGTGTGTCTTAGAGTAGGCTCTGTGCATAACTGTATTTCCCCCCATTTTTTATTATTTTTAGTAGAATCCATTTTTGTTTGTTTGGCAAAGAGGTAACGACGATGCTAAGTTCAGAAATATACTTTGTGCTCTTTAAATTAAACAGGGTACAAAAAAGGAACACAGAAAATGCAAAAGCAGGAAGCAACTATTTACGATATACCGGTATCTTCATCATTCGTCATCATTTCCTTAGTATTATAAAGACCTCCTCATGCATATCGGATGATGGAACACTTTCTGGTCTTGACAGCCAATATAAGCAAACATAAAAGTCTGATTGCATTAAACAATAATGACACTAAACTCACTATAATTGCCAGGTGACAAACATATGGCTATGGGAAAACGGCAATCCGTGGCTATGGGAAAATGAACTGGATGTAGTGTATACAGTATGACACACTTATGGTAACCTGGAAGTATGTACAGAGGGGACTATTGGAGAACAAATAAAATATACCGCAAATAATATAACACACAAAGCACTGAGTAAACATTCTTGTTAAGTGTCAGACAGACAGACAGACCTGGCGTCCTCAGCAGATTCTGCGATCAGGTGATAGGTCCGTTCTTGCATCACAATGTCGATGCCGTTCTCTTTACCTGTGATGTCCACGATCTCTCTGCAAAGAAACAAAGCAGTTTATCCTTCCGTCCAGCTTCCTGCTCCCCAACATAGGCAACTGTGTTCAGATAGAGGTGGTGGATTTGAACCGGCAGCCTCGGTGGTTCAGGCACTTTACCGTTGCATCACCTGAGTGCCCTTCAGATGGCTACTATCAATCAATGTTCATAAGCAATATCACCAGTATAGGCTGTGAATTAGGCTTAGTTAAACCCTTATTTAATATAATGCATGAGTCTTTTTAGGCCAAGGACCGCCTTAGCTGAGAGAGAAGCAGGGAACCACCTCTACAAATTCTTTAAAATTGTATTGGAGATTCAAGATTGTCATAGATTTCTTTGATAGTCTCACAGATTTGTTCAACAGCAGTGTTAGATTGATTTCAATACATATTTTCAGACATTCAACCACTTAAATTATCAATACCTTTTACCCCATTCTTCCTTCCATACCAAACCTCTTGCCAAAACATCCAATCTACAATTTTGCAACAGATCTCAGCTCAGTACAGCTAAAGTTTGGCTAACGTTCTCCTGGGAATGGAAGAGCCCCGCTCCAGTGGGATATAAAAGGGCCAGAGAACGAGGGCCTTACTTGGCGTGGTGTATCTCCAGCATGCCCTTCATCTTCTCCTCGCCGTCGTTCTCGAAGTACATGAGCTTGCTCTGGCGGAGGACGAACCAGCGGCGCTTCCAGTTGCGGCGCGACAGTGTGGACGAGCCGCCGCCCTTCTTGTGCAGCCAGCCCTGCTTCAGGGCCTCCTGCTTGGCCCGGAACCACAGGAAGGTCTCATCCTTCAGCACGCACCAGCGACGCTTCCACGTGTTCATCAGGCCCCCTGAGAGAGAGAGAATGCCGGGATGAAACTCACTGTCTCCTCTATACGTAGTAATAGTCAAGCCCTTAACAGGGACAGCCCTGACTCTGAGTTTATACATACTTAGGGGCAGGTTACATAGGGCTGCTAATAAGGACTGTTGGCTATTTGAAGCTAGCCGGCCTACAAGCTCACGGCACGTCTTGGAACTTTTTAAAATATATTTTAACGAAACACATCTTGTATTTTTTGAGTCCCTACATTATGTTCATATGAGGATCCATAGCCAAATCCCTTTGTGGGTTCTTTTCTTGACATTGACAAGTACAGTATGTGATGCAGAAAAGAGATGTGGTATAATTTTCTCTGTAATGACTGCAGTGCCATCTAGTGCTGACAAGACATAGCAGAAACTCAGTTCTGAAAATAGATGGGCACCAATGGAAGGATGGAATCATGCAGATCCACATGGTTCCTACAGTATGTGGATTTGTTGTGGATCTGTCTTCAAGAGACTAACTATCTTGTGATCAGATTATTTATGACACTGGTTCACAAACATTTGGGTCAAACCCTGTTTTTAAAAATAATGAAATTGATCTGCGCAATGAGTACTTTCATGTTTGTACTTTAGGTAGCTATTTTGATTCAAATACTCTTGTTCTCGTACGTGCAAATACTTTTGTTCCTTTATGTGCTTGTTCGCACTCACCTTTGATGTAGAGGAAGCTGTGGAAGTACGGCAGAGTGACACAGCTGTAGACAGAGTCTCGTCGGTACGACAGCTCGTCATCAGTGTCGAAGCGATCAAAGTCATCCTCACTGTCCTCGAACTGCCGTAGAGAACATGAAGAGGAAGATAATGACCGTTAAAAATTATCCTGTAGTTCACCACTGAGACGATTACACAAAAATAAATGAGATTATGTAAGTCCAATTAAGCAATGATGTCTAACCATCACCATTGTAATGCGTATACCCACCGATGACTGCGCTCCCTCGGAGCTGAAGCGGTAGGCCCCAGAGCTGTTGTATGTCCCCACAGAGCCCCTGCAGTCTGGGGACCAGTGGCCCCCGGCGGTGCTGCGGGGTCCCGACAGGACCAGGCTGCCGCTGGACACGATGGCGCCCTCGTCATAGTCGTCCTGGTCGTAGTCTGAGTCCTCGTCTGGCGGGATCAGCTCCACCAGATCATCCGACGTAGCCTCCGAGGAGGGAGCCCCCTGTGGGTGGTGGTGAGGGTAAATTCTTATTAAAAATATTATAAAATATGAATGATAAAGCTTTGTAGGCTGTAGGGCCTACAGCATGTGACACAGAGGCCTAATCGTTTCCTGAAAATGATTGTTCTACAAACATTGGAATACATATTGACACAGCGTAAGGTAAAATCTTCCAAAAAAAAATGCTAGGCACTCTACATCTCTATTCTGAATATATCTATGGGCATAATTTGTGTTAATAATTGTAATTACCTTCACATAATTCCAATGAATACATGTGATTAGCTCAAAAAATATTTATATGATTAATTATTGATTAATTATCAAATTATTAATTATTAATTATTAATTAATTAATATTAATTATTAATTAAGTAAGTATTATTAATAATTATTAATTATTAATAAATCTAATTGCACATCTCTACAGCGCCAGTGTCCGTACCTGCGGCAGGCAGTAGGCGGAGTCTCCGCTGGACGAGGCGCTGTGTCCTCCGGGGGCCGGCGGGGGGGCCAGAGGGGGGTGTGGCACCGGCGGCAGGGGGAGGGTCATGGTGGGCGGGGCCAGCATGAGCGGGGGGAGGGGCGGCGGCAGGACGCCGTCGTTGGCGTACGGGTCCTCCTCGGCCGACGAGTCGTCGCTGGTGCGGATGCCGCTGGTGCGCTGGCCGTCCGAGTGGCCGTGTTCGCTGGGGTTGGGGGAGTCCTTGAAGGCCTCGTCGTCAGCACCGAAACCCTCGTCCACGTCCTCCTCCTCTTCGTCCCTGCATGGTGGAGTCCATGGTTTTATTGGCAAAGACGGAAACGTGATCGGTCCAAAAACGTTCTCTTTTTATTATGATTAAGGAAACCATTTTAACTCACTACTGAAGGATGTGTTTTTTTTTTTTGCTTTTTTATTTGTTTTACTTTAGATCAGGGGTTTTCGACCTTTTTGATACCAGGGTCCACTATTTATTCAGCATTTGAGCCACGGACCACCATTTAAGGACATTTTAGCCCCACAGACCCCAAAACTAAAGATTTCTTTTGGTTTTGTCCAAAATTTGTCTACAATTCTAGGATGGATTTTTGACCATTAATCTTCTAGTTCAGATGGTGAATATTTTAACTATTGAGGGTGTAAACATGAAACCAAATGGACCCGCAAGGGTCCATTTGGTTTCATTTTTACGCTCTCAAAGAGTTACATCTGGTTAACCAACCTTCCATCATTTAGCCTTGGGACCACCTGGGATCCAACAGGGGTCCCGAGACCACCTGTTGAAAACCCCTGCTCTAAATGGTAAACGGTGCATTTATAAATGGCTCTACTCAATGATCAACTGTTCAACTCCCGCAGTGCAACGAGAGAGAAGAAAAACACATGGTCGCAAAAAGTTAGTTAGTTCATATTTCTCTTCCTGCATGATTCAAGTTTTGCTGCAGCTAGCAGTGTTCCCTGTGAACCTCGTGGTTCACATTATGGCAGCGACTTAAACCCTTAGTGTACTTAACGTGTTTTGGTGTTCTAAGCATTATGTTTTAACTATTGAAAAATAGCAGATCTACAAGCTCATAGCGCGCCACCGAGTGGCGCGCGATGAGCTTGTATCTCTGCTATTTTTGAAAAATCGTGAAAACGTGGTGCAAATCTTTAAATATTATGTTATTCAGAAACTAGGAATCTAGCCAGGGCACAATGGGTTAAAAAAACAAAACGTTTTCAAGCTTACCTTTCTGGGCGTCTCCTGCCTCCTCCTCCTCCTCCTCCTCCTCCTCCCCCCTCCTTCTTCTCCTCCTCTCCAGGGCCGACGCCCAGCGACGTCTCGATGTTGCGCACACACTCGTCGATCTCGTCGAAGTTGAGCGAGTCCAGGAAGTGCTGCGCCGCCAGGCACGCCTCCTCCTCCAGGTGCCGCAGCTCCTGGTCGCGCAGCAGCTGCAGGCGGTGCAGCGACGCTTCCGTCAGGGACAGCTCCTCCCTCTCCTTCTGCCGCTGCAGCGCCTGCATGTGGCCAGTGGTTGGAAAAAACTTAGGGACGACTCTAATGACTCTATCTAGGAATCCATCAGAGGTTTGTTTCCTTTGGATTTCCCTCTGGAGGGCACTGCCTAATAGAATGTGGATAACACTAACAGGATGATGGTGTGTTTGGTCCGTCCGCAGGTGGGCCAGACGTCTGTTTTCATTCTACAAATCCCTGATGTCTAAATCCCTTTCTAAATATCCCTGCCAACATATGCAGTGGCACTGCTCGGAATCTGTTATTATGAGATTAGGGACGACTAGTGTTACATAATTAATAGCATAAACATAAACAGTGTTGAAGACTTCCAGTAGAACTAAAACAAGTCAATAGATTGCCTATTTCCGTCACAGATAAAAATGCTCAATGTTTCAGATGACTAATACTATGATTAACCCTTAGTGTACTGAACGCGTTCTGGTGTTCTAAGCATTATGTTTTAACTATTGAAAAATAGCAGATCTACAAGCTCATAGCGCGCCACCGAGTGGCGCGCTATGAGCTTGTATCTCTGCTATTTTCGAAAAATCGTGAAAACGTGGTGCAAATCTTTGAATATTATGTTATTCAGAAACTAGAAATCTAGACAGGATACAATGGGTGAACGCCGTCACTAACCTGGATCTCCCGCTCCAACCGCAGGATCTCCTCCACCTTGGAGGCCTCCTGGGGACGGATGGCCGTGGACGCCTCCTCCTCCTGGTCCTCCTCCAATGAGGAGGCCTGCTCCTCCGTGGGGGCGGGGCTCAGAGCCTGTCGCTCCTCCTCCTCCTCCTGTCTCCTCAGCTCCTCGGCCTGGGAGGAGAAAACACAGATGTTCATCAACCACCAGGAGAGAGAGAGAGAGAGAGAGAGAACTGTGACTGCATGGACCTCAGACTGAGAACAACTGGTCTGAGGCAGGGGTTTTCAAACTGTCAATTAGACATTTCCGCTGTTGGTGCTTTTGAGTTTAATTTGTTTAATTAACAGGTTTCCAGGCTATTCAAACACAGGCACGACGTGATGCACTGTGAGCTTGTAAATCTGCCTTTTTTGGGGGGGGAAAAATCATAAAAATTGCCACGGTCCTTGAATACAGTAGCCTATAGATTTTTTTGTTTTAAAGAAAAGTCTCTCTCTCTCCCTCTCTGTCTCTCTCTCTGTCTCTCTATATGGACTGAGGACTAAATGGATTACAGTGTCTTTTACAGTAAACAGAATGGGCCTCACCTCTCTGGACAATCTCTCCATCTCCAGCTTCCGTCTCTCCCTAGAGACAGACAGACAGACAGACAGACAGACAGACAGACAGACAGACAGACAGACAGACAGACAGACAGACAAGACAGACAGAGACAGTAGCTGTCATGATACAGTGAAGTGGTGCAGACATGGTCAGATCCAATTGAAAACCCATCAGTCATCCGAAACGAGGTTAATAAAGGACCTAGATACACAACGTGCACGCAGTATGGCATTCACACACACACACACACACACACACACACACACACACACACACACACACACACACACACACACACACACACACACACACACACACACACACACACACACACACACACACACACACACACACACACACACACACACACACACACACACCTCTCCAGCTCCTCCTCCAGCTGTCTCCTCCTCCTCTCCAGCTCCTCCTCCTCCTCCTGTCTCCTCCTCCTCTCCTCCAGTAGGAGGTGCTGTCTCCTCTCCTCCAGCAGGTGGCAGTATGCGCGGCGCGCCCGCCGTCCTCTCAGGTGGCGCTGCAGCGTCAGCGCCGCGCAGCGCACCAGCGCGTACTTCCTGCGGCCGAGCAGCGCGCGCACGTTCTTCTGGATGACCACCACGCAGCGCAGCACCTTCCTGTACTGTTTCCTGTGGGCGGGATGACACGCGCACGCACGCAATGTAATGTTAATTACATGTTAATTTCAAATGCAGTCTTTAAAGGTCCCTAAAGGAATAGTATAGGATAGGAAGGAATTTCACTTAATTCAAATATTATTTTTTTCTTCTTTTTGGCTAATCCTCCCTATTATAGAGTAACGATATAAGGAATATATACACTTCCTCCCCTGTCCCCCAGAGAGCCTCCGGGGCTTTGGGAGAAAAGTCTTTCGTCCAATCACGATGAAAGGGGCCTTTTTTCAATCAAGATCAAGTGAGGGTGGGCCTTGGTGCACTGTACTGTATGTGCTGATGGCCTGTTGCACTTCTAACCCACTGTTGAGTGTGTGCATGTGCACATCTTGTTAGTGAGGGGAGCGTTCTGTGCATGCACTCCGTACCTGGCCATGTATCCCATGATGTGAGCCTGGATGATCATAGCTGCTTTCAGCACCTCCACCTCCCTCTGGTTCTCCAACCGATGCTCCAGAGACTCCTTCAGAAACACCTGCACACACACACATATGTGTACACGTACACAGACAGACACACAGGTTATTTCATAAAAAAGGCGATGCAATATATCTCTGACCTCTTTTGGGACGAAACATTTGTTTCCTTTGAATGGCTCAATGATGAGTATAATATACCCAGATCTCATTTCTTCAGATTTCTCCAAATTCTCAGTTTCACTCAGAAAATGTTTCCCTCATATCCTTACTTGCCACTTACTTTATTTTTCATGCGTAACTGTCCTGATACAACTGTATAACTGTACCACTGTTTTTTGTTTTGTTTTCTGTTTTTTCTTTGAGCCTAGGGAGGGAGGGGGGAAGGGATTGTTTTGGTTGTGTATACTGTATATGACCATATGAAAATTCAAAAATAAAGTTTAAAAAAAAAGAAGGCGATGCAAGAACAATCTTTCTGTTTTAGCATGCTAGACTTTCCAGTAAGAGAAAGGCTCTCATCTCTACTGGCTTGGAATCCCCATTAATGATGTCACTGGTAGGCAGGTTTCTAAACCTTCTGCACAGTCAGAAATGGTACCATCTCTGCAACCGTGTCATGCAGATGGCAACTCGATAATGAGCATTTGTGAGCACCAATTATGTTAAGATGAGTTAAGAGTGGTGACAGTGGTCCTTTAATGTCCTGTCGAAACATTGATTTAAATGCACTCTGGTGCGCTGTGCTCACAGTGCTTTCAGCAACACATGTCAGGGTCATTGTGTGTGTGTGTGTGTGTGTGTGTGTGTGTGTGTGTGTGTGTGTGTGTGTGTGTGTGTGTGTGTGTGTGTGTGTGTGTGTGTGTGTGTGCGTGCGTGCGTGTGTATCATTGTCAATGTGTTCACTTTTTCCTCTTTTTTTACTGCTCCAATATACAGTATATGCAATGCGCTTACATGACTGCGTATACGCACACTTTCAGCTTGAAGATCTGCTATTCATGATATTTTCCATTGCTAAAGTAGAGCACGAATAAAATGTGTTTTGTTTTGTTTTCTTGCAATTAAATTATTAAAGTTTTTACATTCAATAATACGGAGAATTGGACATGCAAGGATTCTTGCATGACGGCGACACATGCCAGGGTCATTGTCTACATGCAGCTTTATGGCTGCAAACTCAATCCCCTGGAAGTTATGGGACGTCTCCACTGTGTATGCTAGAGTTCCTTGCTCTCCTGGGGTTTGTTTGATCTCTGACCTCCTGCTCACAAAGAGCTTAACAGCGTCAGTCAGATGTTAGCGGAGGCCGCTAGCGCCTCTTTATAACACTAATTAGCATAGTAATGATTAAACTGGATTTGTGTGTGCGTGTCCATAATTGGCATGCTGCTGCTATTCTGTGTGTAACACACACAGTATGCAGTCCAATACAAAACAAAAACACAAGGATGCTACATGTGCACACACATGACATGTGTCCTTGAGCAAATAGTCCCTAACTGATCCTGATACGATGACAAGAAAACAATGTGAAAATGAATTAAAGGGGGATTACATCCATTTTCAACATTTTTTCTGAGAGCGTACAAATGGAACCAAATGAACCCGTTAGGGTTCATTTGGTTGCATTTGTACGCTCTCAGAAACCCGTTAGGGTTCATTTGGTTGCATTTGTACGCGCATTTGTACGCGCATTTGTACGCGCTCAGAAAAAAGAAGCGTCCAATCCATTAACATGGTGAAAATACATTTTGATGATGTCATCAAGATGTTTCACCATGTTAGTGGTTTTCTTCAGACCTCCATTTCTTGGGAACACAGAATGGGGGAACTTTTTAATCATGTCCACCCAACATCTCTAGGGTATACTAATGACATATTAGAATGTTGAAAATGGGTGGACTTCCCCTTTAAGCATAAAGCCTCTCTCACCTTGGTCTTTCCCAGCTGCCATTCTACACAGCTGGCGTCGTAGAGATGGAGCAACTGCAGGCAGCGCCCCCTGGGGTCCTCCTGCATGGCCATGTCCCTCATTAACGCCTTGTACCTGAGGGAAGGTCACAACATGTTCACATGACTCACCACGTGTCACCATGAAACATCATTTACATTTTCTATTTCAACTGTGACGGACCGTTTGCGCTACAAAGCTAATGTGAAATGCTACACAAAGACAAAAAAAAGGTTTTTAAAGTGTTGCAGTTGGCCATGACAAATTGGTTGACGGTTTATCGCCACTCAGAAGACACTGTATCCTAAAAAACATAGCTGCTTTATTTACAGAAGGTCTCTGCTGTTGCAAACTATCCGAGACTATGACGAATTATGGGAGATGCTGGTGAACATTGCGGTCCACATCAATGCAACTAATCTTAACTTACTTGTGCGCAATACGCAAGCTGGCATTCACTCAAACATTTGTTAGAATTGGCCTCTCAGGTCTTAATTGGTTTAAAAAACCATCTCCACACATTCATACCATAATGTGACTAAAATACTTCCATCAAAGTGGACCCACCTGCAGCAGAACTCCTGGAAGGGCCTGCGGACAGGGAAGCCTGTCCTGCGGATCTTGACTGTCTCCAGCATCCCTGAGTACCTCAGCTGGTTCAGAACCACAGCCTGGTCAAACTGCTCTGGCATCTGGTGGCACAAGCACAAGCATTTTCATTTGTAATTTCCATCAGTGAAAATAAGGCCTTACAAGGACCATCTACCACTTATACAGTATGTGACAGCTGGCTCATCAACATGCATCCTGTGAATGTGTCCATTGAAAGAGATTAGAGAATTAGAGCTTGCAGTTTGCTTGAGAGGAATCGTTTAAAGTGACCTTTTGATGTTCACAAGAACAGGAACACATCAGCACGCAAACACTTTGATTCAGATTGTTCCAGTCTTTAAATTCTCCTAAAATCAGGCATCCAAGGGAGGATTGCTTTTAAATGACAACCACAGCATCCATGTACACAGTTAGAATAGGAAAACGGGACGCTAGAAGAATCCCTGATCCAAATGATTTCATTTTGAATGGTGTGTGTGTGCGTGTGGGTGCGTGCGTGTGTGTGCGCGCGCGAGACAGAGATCACGCCCCCTCTGACGTCTGCGTCCAAACCACACGACACGCCGTCCCTTTAAACTGGCATATGGATGTACGTCAGCACACACGCAACACACACACACACACACACACACACACACACACACACACACACACACACACACACACACACACACACACACACACACACACACACACACACACACACACACACACACACACACAGTATCGTCCCTTTAAATCTGTATACGGACTTGCTTAAGCAGAGCACACAACACACATGCACAAACACACTCATTGTGACGTTCTTTTAAAACTTGGGCACGGACTGTCGGGTGAAACCTTGTATGTCCAAAAGCGTCCTTTATTCAAGCTATTGGTCTGCTTTTTGGAAGCACTGGTAACTGTTTACTGTATAAATTATGTTTTATGGGGGAGGGATGTTTCTACTGTATTTAGTTGTATTTAGTTCTACTGTATTAGTTGGCTGTTGTTTCTACTGGAACCCAAGTCTGAACAATAAAACTTGATTGATTCCCTTAAAGGTAGGGGAAGTGATTTCACTTTTGTCAGATATCACCCAAGAAATATTTTTTTCTGTTAAAATGCTCTATTATAAGGTGTGGAAACCACATATGGAGTTTCCCCCTCCCCCACGTTAGCAGAGGAGCTAATAAAAGTTCCCCAGGTCACCACAATTCTCCTCCAATCAGGAGAGAGCAGCAGGTTCACATAGTGTAGCTACTTTTGGGGGCCCCTAGTGCACCAGGCTGGTACTACACCATGAATTTCAAATCACTTCCCCTACCTTTAACATTCAATGAAAAACATAAACAGCGATGAAAATAGCTGATCTACAAGCTCACAACGTGCCTGCAACGGGCTGTGAGCTTCTACATTGGCTATTCTCACTACTGTTGTATGATACACAAAACATGGAACTATGTAGATAGAATGTAACAAACACACACAGACACATGCACACACACATACACACGCACACACAGCATACCAGTCGTAACCTTCAGTCAACAGGCCAGTAGAGCGCTGTCCATCTGTAGTAGACATACTGCTACTACAGTATGCGTGACAGTGGTGTCCATACAGTAGTGACAGTGACAGAGAGTCAGTCATTCAGTACGGCCGCGGTCAACCCCGCTGACCCCTTGGGGGCGACCCCGTCACCCTGGTGGGCGTGCAGAAGGGGGGCAGCGGGCGGCGGGAAACAGGGGCGCTTTTATACACAGCAAAGACCCCCATTTATTTCGTACGGAATTGACTCCCGATGGACATATGCAGATAGCCTGTACACACACTCACACGCAGACTTTTGTATTACTGCACTTGTGAGGACAGGCACCTCATAGTGTGTTTGTGACTTTGCTCATAACACAAATGAATCGGTTATAGAACTGACATTACTGTCTCGTAATAACCTCTACCAAACTAAAGGTCTCTTAATCCTAACCTTATCTAATTGTAACCTTAAGTGTGTGAGTGAGTGAGTGAGTGTGTGTGTGTGTGTGTGTGTGTGTGTGTGTGTGTGTGGTGTGTGTGTGTGTGTGTGTGTGTGTGTGTGTGTGTGTGTGTGTGTGTGTGTGTGTGTGTGTGTGTGTGCGTGTGTGCGTGTGTGTACGCGCACAGCTGCATGAGACGAACTGAGGACAAGATGACTTGACTGAGAGAGAGAGCATCCATTGGAAAACGCCAGACAATGCATGCAGAGAGCAATTAGGATGATACCCATTAATTAGCAACCCTTTTGGGTGAACCAGGTGAACCAGAAAAGCTCCATGAAAACCAGTTAGTTTTGGAACCAACACAAGCATAACCACCAGTCTGACAACCAACAAGCCTACACCAAATCAAGAATCAATGCAAAACCATAGAAAGATGCAATGATATTTAGCCCTAAACAGAGAATAGGGTACTGATTCAAAAATTAAGGAAAACGTTAACTCGACACCGACTCAGTGAACACAGTCTTGTGATGCAGACAGAACTGGCCTCCAAGAGAAGAAAGAATATGTGCCCACTGCACTTAAAACAAGGTAGAAACTAGGCTACACTCTCTAATGTCTATTTAGTATCTATTTGTACTTGCATTGTTTTATCTTGATTGTTCTGTTCCGTTTTGGCAATGTAAACACATGTTCTTGAATTGAGAAAGAGGGGACATTAACATAGTGGCAGTGGTTTGCATAATGAGATGGACTCTCACTGTCAGATAGCTCTCTGTCTCTGCCTCTGCCCCTTCTCCCTCTCCCCCCCCCCCCCCCCCTCTCTCCATTTCTGATTCTTTGTTCCTGTGCATTTGTGCAGTTCAGTTTCTACATTGCACCCCCATATATTTCTCTGCCTGTCTGTCCATCTATCCACCCAACATGTACTGTAAAAAAAGGTGCTGCAGGCAGCTGTTCATACCCCAGACATGCATGCATGATATCTGCTGCTAAATGGTGTCACCTGAATAATACATTATTCATAAAGACCTGTAGTTCAACCTGTGGACCCATGCAGCCCCCTCCCACCCCCACCCCGACAAACACCTACAATAGAGTCGACACAACGCTGATGATGGCCAACACACAGAAACACAACGTTTGCTCTGCTCAGGAGAAACACATAACAATTACAGCCTTTTGTAGCC
This sequence comes from Benthosema pterotum, assembly GCA_039105355.1. NCBI lineage: Eukaryota > Metazoa > Chordata > Actinopteri > Myctophiformes > Myctophidae > Benthosema > Benthosema pterotum. The sequence continues at coordinate 16,575,826 of CM076976.1, forward strand.
TAATAAATAATAGAGTGCCTTAAAGGCTTAAAGGACAGTTATGTGAATGCTGCTACTTTTATCTAATATTGATTGTATGTATAGAGTTAAGCATTTACAGTTAGTTTGACTCGGACGGTTGTACAGTATTCTGAAAATATACTATACTTTAGGTGAGGTACGTGTGGTTCTGTGCATTTGTGTGTGTGTGTGTGTGTGTGTGTGTGTGTGTGTGTGTGTGTGTGTGTGTGTGTGTGTGTGTGTGTGTGTGTGTGTGTGTGTGTGTGTGTGTGTGTGTGTGTGTGTGTGTGTGTGTGTGCGTGCGTGTGCGTGTGTGTGTGTGTGTGTGTGTAGTAACCCCTGACAGCTCAGGCCATTCAGTGGACAATAGGGGGCTATACTAGCCCCCATCAGGGGGAGGTGGGGGGTAGGGGGGTGGAAGTGGTGTGTGTGTGTATTGGGGGTGGGGGGTATGGTGTGACTGCAGAAGTTTTGGGTGGGAACAGTCAGACGTGGGGGTGAGACCTTTGACATTTGACTCTGAATACAACAGGGACCCTAAGAAGAGGAAGAAGGGGTGTGGCGCGCAAGATATAAAACACAACAACAACATTCAAAATCTCTGATGCAGCACAAAGTTATGTGAAACACCTTAAAATGTGAAACAGTTTAACCAGTATAAATTTCACATTCGTTTCAAAGTAACAGCCAATCTGCAAGCTGTGAGCTTGACTACATATGAAGTTCATTCATAATGAGGAATCTGCAAAGCGATGCGGTAAGAATAGTTTCAAATAATTGTGGCAGAGTAAAAACTATAACATTTGCCTCCTGAAATTCAGTAATTGAAATTCTCAAGACAAATTCACATTGCCAACAAAAAAATAATTCCTGGCAACTGTCAGTTCAGAGTTCAACTACTTCACCCTATGCTCTGTGAAAATACTGTAGGTCTCTGCTACATGATCTTTTTGGACTGGGTCTGTGTGACCAAATACATACAGTATTATTGTATATGATAATGACTCAAATTATCAACTTAGGTCCTTGAGGGGGACTTGTGTGAGGCAGTCAAATATCATACGACAGACACATTTTATCTTGCCATTGCCTTTGAAATGATCATTATTTGTCTGTCATTAAAGGACAACTTTGTTTTGTTTCGCAACCAAGGTTCACGTCTTAGGTTGTTATTAGAGAAATTAAAAGATGGATGTTATTATTCTTTAATGTGATGCTTTCTTTAGTTTTAGGGATTTTAGGTGTTTTTGACAGGGGACGGGGGCATCCGAACATGGGGATAAATACGTCATCAATAAGCCACAGGAAATTACATCTGGCCACAAAAGATTAGCCTACAGGATCTACTGAATGTAACAAACTGCCATATTGAGCCTGTTATACAGTTTGGAGTGCAGTGTGGTGTGCTGCCTCCTTCACATTCAGTAGACCCTGTAATCTTTTGCAGCCAGATGTAATTTCTTGAGTTTTATTAGGACTGTAGATAATGAAAAAAAAAAAATGCTTTAAAAATTTGTAAACAAATACGTATTTATCCCCATGTGTGAATACCCCCGCCCCTGTCAAAAACAGCTAAAATCCCTAAAACTAAAAACAGAAGCAAATACATTGTAAAAGAAACAAATAAAGTAAGTTGCCCTTTAATGTGTCGATGAAATAAACATGAGTTTGTGTTTGAGTTTTAAATCCCCTCAGCAGAGCTTGCATTGAACTGTACTTTCTTGTGCTGTAAATACAGTATTCAATCCAGCAATGAATCGCAATGAATGAACCAAACAATCAAACTGCCAGCATGACACGCATAAGGAATCAGACCCACAATGCAGATGTTGCACACACTTTGTTTGTGTGTGTGTGTGTGCGCATGTGTGTGTGTGTGTACACGCACACACGCTACATGCACATTTGTTTTGTTTGTTTATGGCAGCGACTACAAAGCCGCGCATCCACACCACGCCGAGTGCAGTGCACAGCGTGCCCTGATATTCACATACACACACACCCCTGTGCAACAACCACACACACACCGGCTACTCTTACAAGTCATTAAAAGACGCCTCTTCTGAATTAACGATTGACTCATTCATGAATTCACATTTAAATTCTTACCTTGCATGTTATCGTAGGTTATTATTCCACAAAGTTCTGCAGAAAAATCTCTCTCTCTCTCTCTCTCTCCCTGTGTGTGTGTGTCTGTTCAATACACTGGCTACTACACTCACTCACCCACCCACACACATGCTCACACACACACACACACCCGGCAGACTTGAACAAAGCCGCTCTCCCCGCCCCCTTTGTGTATGTGTGTGTATGCATGGGGGGCGGTGGGGATAGGTCCGTTGCCATGGC
>CM076976.1:16580677-16645677 GCA_039105355.1 Benthosema pterotum
AAACAGGTCATACACAAAGTCCAGTCTGACAGAGAGAGAGAGAATACATAACATTAACAGCCAAAGTCTAAAATCAATAAGGGAGAGGAAAGCAAATATATTTATACTAGGAGCAGAAAAAAATAGCTTGCATTCTCTAATATTAAATTGTACTGATCAGACCAAATGTTTCCCAGAACATTTGTACCAGTACATCAGTAGATTGGCACCATACAAATGTTCTGGGAAACATTTGTATGGTGCCAATGCACTGATAATAGCTTTGTTAAGCTACAATCCTAGATTAGTATTCATATGCATTTGATGCATTGTCACTAGTTTAACCTGGATTACCATTAGTGTACTGAACGCATTTTGGTGTTCTCAGCATTATGTTTTAACTATTGAAAAATAGCAGATCTACAAGCTCGCAGCGCGCCACTCGGCGGCGCGCTGTGAGCTTGTAGATCTGCTATTTTTGAAAAATCGGGAAAACGTGGTGCAAATCTTTGAATATTATGTTATTCAGAAACTAGAAATCTAGACAGGACACAATGGATTAAGAAATGGAGCGAAGGAACCCAAATGAAGAGTGTGGTATGTTTATGTTGGTTACCTGCTGTCTCTCAGCATGTTGAGGATGTCATCTCTGAACGTGTCTCGGTTCTTCTCCAGGATGCCTCTGACGTCGTACACCACCTGTCCACCAGGGGGAGACACAGAGTCACTGTGACAAATCTGCCCATGCAAAAATAAATATGTTTTGCTCTCAGCAGATTTGGTTTGCCACTGCTGTTGTGATTAGATTTCACTCTATATGCATCGCCAGAGGCATTTTTTTTAATCCGCTCCTTGGAATTGCAGGTTCCAGACTAATATTTCACAGGAATATTAGTCTGGCCATGCCAAGCTAGCACACACCAACACACGTGTGTGGGCACGCACACGCACACGCGCACGCACGCACACACACGCACGCACACGCGCACGCACACGCACACACTTCCTACCTCTCCTGCATAATGTCTGACTCCGAAGAAATGAACTGCGACACGTGGTTTCACATAGAATGGATTTTTCTGCAGATACAGACAGACAGACAGACAGACAGACAGACAGACAGACAGACAGACAGACAGACAGACAGACAGACAGACAGACAGACAGACAGACAGACAGACAGACAGACAGACAGACAGACAGACACAGGCAGTTAGAACATGCACCTCTTTATTAGTGCTGAATGCCTGCAGTCATACAATGTGAATAATATTAACTGTGATTCTAAAAATATAATCTATAATAAAAGTACTACACACATATAATAATCCCTGACATTATTGCATTTAATGTGGCTGTAAAAGCAACCATGAAGTGTAGCGGGGGAATTATGATGGGATATAGTTGCCAGTGGAAAAAGTAACTCTACTGTACTCAAGTACATTTTTAAGAAAAAAAAAACACTTCATTGTTAGTTATTTTGCAGTTCTAGATGGTTATAAAACGTAATTATTCCATACTTTGGCTATTCAAAATAGAGATCTACAAGCTCCAATCTCTACAAGCGTATAGATCTGCTACTAAAATGTTAACAGTAACAATGTACAAATACTAAGTAAGTAAAGGCCCTGTTATTATGCAGCCAAATGTTAGCTAAAATGCAAAAACAGACCCGATTCTGCTATAGCAAAGCAGATTTTTCCTCATAAATATTCCTCACAGGAATATTTCCACACAAATATAAAACAGATGGTATAAACTTGTGAAATAATGTACAGTATTTTCTATAAACTGCAATGTGACAGGAATGACATGTGGATTGTGGATATGGGTTTCTATAGGGTTTTGAAGTTGTGATTTAATTGGATGAGAGGGTCCTGACAGGAAAGAGTTATTTCCCATTGGTTAGGGTTCACATATATTAATATGAATCATTAACTCACTGATATGCTGCATGAATGCCAATGCAGAATGCTGTAAAAAAATCATTTGATTTCGGAATAGCATGACATTACCTAATTTACTGCAGTCTGTACTCCAATAAATAGCTCTATATTGTGATAATAATTGCTATCATAGTTTTTGTTCAGTAACAGTCTCCTTGTCTTTTCAATGCTTTAGTAAACATAAAACGTATTTTCAAGCCAGAATACCAATTTCAGCCAACCAGGAGAGGGAAGTCATACGGGAAAAAGTGAAACTAGAAGAAAGGAAAAATGAGCAGACTGGCATGATTTGAAATGAAGCAGATTGGATCAATTACATATTCCATATTGAAAATTTCCTTCCCCTCTCTGGGAAAAGCTCCATACCAACAGTGGGACTCTGGCCAGCAGATTAATGTGGAAATGACGGCCGGTTCCTCGGATAAGATCAGCAGAATGGCCCCAGGTACCCCATGTACATGTGACCCCTGTATAAGTGCATGTTCTGGTGTGGTTGTAGATGCTGTATGAACGAGCGTGACCGAATTCGAGAGACACAATCCAGCCAGGCAGCCAAAAATATAGACTTTATGAAATAATACACGTATTTAACCAATTACTATTTTATCATTAACGTGCACAAGAGAGAAAAAGGGGCAGAGACCCAGACAGACAGAGAGGTTCTCTGCAGGCTGGAGGAGGGAGGATGCTTCATCAGCATGTGTGGATTGAAATGAACACACAAAAAACAGAGTTTTAGCACACACTCAACAGAGCTAAAACACTCCTTCTTTATCCACGTGTGGGGAATCCGAGGAGGAGTTTACGCACTACGCACAAGTCAGCATAGTTGCTTTAACTTTCTTACAGTACAATACACAGTAGAACGGGTCTTCTCGGATACACTCGGGTTTTTACAAATAATGATTGACAGGCCCGAGTTCCGAGGGGGGTATGACTGATTCCAACCCTGTCCGAGTCATTATGATAAAACACAACCCCCTGGCGGGTCTCGGGTCCACTCAAGTAATTTCGGACATGGGGACCCCATGAAGACCGCTACCACCTCTAGTGTAAAGGTTGATGAATTGAAGTTAACGTACAGAGTGCTGACTGTGCAGTTTCTCCAGCAGTGTCTCGTCGGTGGCTTTGGGGAAGTGGCTCTCCTCGTTCATCAATGCCAGCAGGCCCAGTTTCTATGGAAACACAGATGTTGGAATCACCATCATCATGATCGTCGTACACAAGGACTTCATTCCTTCTCATTACTGTGTTAATGTAATATTAATGCACCTATTAATGCATTAATTAATAGACGTGCGTTTGAGGGACGTCCTACCTTCTCGATCATGTCCAGACATTCTCCATTGTCCATCCAGTCGATGTCCACCCACACCAGACCCTCTCTGTATGAGACAACCAATGAAAAGACAGCACCAACACAGTTATTGACAAGCCCTCTGATTGGTGAGATTTAATTTTCATCTAAATCCTTCAAGCGGCTGGACCCTCCAACATGATTCCTGTATAGTTTAAATGTGATTAGTTTGGCATAATTGTTTTATTTCTTTGGGTATAATATTCATTTTGGTATATACATCTATGCATATTTGTACTCAAAGCATGAATGGTGAGAGTAAACAAATAGTTTCACATTATGTGGGGAACAAAATCACTGGAACATATTAGTTCTTTCCTTTAAAAAAATGGATCACATGGCCCAGTTTAGAACAAATACCAGACATTCCTCTACGGTGAAATTCTGGTGACACAAGGTTGCCCCTTCACCACCTCAGTGTCCAAACTATTGTATTATGTACAACGTATACGGTGAAGACCATGGATTAAAGACCTCAGAGTTGGATAGGTTACACCTACTTGTTATATTCTAGCTGTTCCAGGGAGAAGATGTGTTTGTTGAAGTATTCCTGCAGCTTCTCATTGGCGTAGTTGATGTTGAACTGCTCAAAACGGTTCACCTGTAAGGCAAAAGAGGCAGGTATGTATTTCAATGAGAAGGCAAATTGTCTCACATGAAACACAGCAAACATAAACAAATCACGCAGGGATTTGAAAATGAAAACAACAACAAAAAAATATAAATCATAAAGATATAAATCAACAAATGCAGCACAGAAAAAGGAAGGAAAAAGATCCCAACACGGGTCTGCTATTTTTTGTCCCCCAGAATAGAGACTATAGCGTTCATGTTGTTAAAATATTGAAGTATTCTATAACGAAGCTCACCTCAAAGTTCTCAAATCCAAAGATGTCGAGGATTCCGATGGACTTGAAGTCCTCTTTGCCTCGGATTCTGTTGTTGAGTTTCCGGATGATCCATGTGAAGCACTGGGAGTACAGCGACATGGCCATGGAGTCCCGGGAGTCCACCGCCTGCACATGTACACACGGATGCACGCACAGACACACACAGACACACCCACAGAAATGTGCATTATTATATAAGTTGTACTACCTTACAACTTATATAATATCATTGAATTTAAGGGTGAAATTCCAACAAAATTGTGTGAAGTGATGATGGGTGCTGGGGTAGAGTAATCGAAGAAGAATTTGGGAAGTGGTTTTAAAAGTGGGGTCTGGAGACCTCCACCAGTTCTTGGAGGCGTTCAAATGGACCACCACCCGAATGTGTTACTGTGACATAGCTAAATATCAAGCTGAAAGCGCATCACTTTGTGCCGTGCAGCGTACTTACATCTGCTATTTATTTATGTTTCTTCTAATCTGGGGTCCCTTACACAAACCACATACATTTGAATATGTTAGAGGAGCTAATAGGGGGTTGTGGATTTGATTCCTGGTAGTGTTATAGAACAGGGGTTTTCAACAGGTGGTCTGGGGACCACCAGTGGTCCCTGAGAGGGTTCCAGGCGGTCCCCAGCTAAATTGCTTAACCAGATGTAACTCTTGAGAGCGTATAAATGAAACCAAATGGACCCGCAAGTTAGAATATCCCTCATGTGAATTAGTCCAAGTCTACACAACTAGAAGATTAATGGTTATGGACAGAAGCAAAATAATTTTTTAGTTTTGGGGTGTGTGGGACTAAAAGGTCCTCAAATGGTGGTCCGTGGCTCAAATGCTGGATAAATGGTGGGCCCTGCGATCAAAAAGGTTGAAAAACCCTGTTATAGAAGGTGGTAGCCACCTGCTCCACAGTGAGAGGGTACAGGGTATAGTGTTATAGAAGGTGGTACCCACCTGCTCTACAGTGAGAGGGTACAGGGTAGTGTTATAGAAGGTGGTACCCACCTGCTCCACAGTGAGAGGGTACAGGGTAGTGTTATAGAAGGTGGTACCCACCTGCTCTACAGTGAGAGGGTACAGGGTATAGTGTTATAGAAGGTGGTACCCACCTGCTCTACAGTGAGAGGGTACAGGGTATAGTGTTATAGAAGGTGGTACCCACCTGCTCTACAGTCAGAGGGGTACAGGGTAGTGTTATAGAAGGTGGTACCCACCTGCTCTACAGTCAGAAGGGTACAGGGTATAGTGTTATAGAAGGTGGTACCCACCTGCTCTACAGTCAGAGGGTACAGGGTATAGTGTTATAGAAGGTGGTACCCACCTGCTCTACAGTGAGAGGGTACAGGGTAGTGTTATAGAAGGTGGTACCCACCTGCTCCACAGTGAGAGGGTACAGGGTAGTGTTATAGAAGGTGGTACCCACCTGCTCCACAGTCAGAGGGGTACAGATCTCCTCTCCTCTCAGGATCATGGAGCGGTGCGTCAGGACCTCCGACAGCTGCTCTGGGTTCAGACCCAACAGCTCTGAGGTCCTGCTGAGTGCTGTGGAGGCAACACACACACACACACACACACACACACACACACACACACACACACACACACACACACACACACACACACACACACACACACACACAATAATGATCCTGTTGTCTAGTAGGACACCTAGTGGCCAATAAGTGGAACTGCCTGAAGCTCCTGTACTTGTACATTCTATCTCCACACGTTTTTTCGAAGGCTGTTGAAAATAACGAGTTAATTAAGTTGTATTCAAGTACTGTAAAGGAAAACAGCCATATTTTGGACATAGTTCGAATGGTGATTAATCTTGATTAAATTAATTTTGAAGCTGTGATTAATTTAATTAAAAACTTTAATTATTCAACAGCCCTAGTTTTTTTTTTCTCTCCTCTCCTCTCCTCTCCTCTCCTCTCCTCTCCTCTCCTCTCCTCTCCTCTCCTCTCCTCTCCTCTCCTCTCCTCTCCTCTCCTCTCCTCTCCTCTCCTCTCCTCTCCTCTCCTCTCCTCTCCTCTCCTCTCCTCTCCTCTCCAACTCGCTAGATCCTCTCTACCTTCAGCAAACGCATCAACAATGTTATCACTGAAGGTTATTATTAATCAATCCTCTTCTGGCTGTCCTGGTGCTGCCCACAGCAAGACAGACAGGGTTAATGAAGGCTACAGACTGTCCTACATGTGCCCCTACATGGGTCACTTGAAGCACTTATCAAGTGACCAAAAGTCAAATTGAGGACAGATGGGCAGACAGACAGACAGACAGACAGACAGACCTGACTTGGAGGAGATCTGTGCTCCTCCCGCCGTGACAAACTCCATGTTTCCAACGTGGAGAACGGCTGCCAGGAGGCGCAGGATGTCCCGGATGTTCTCCTCTGAGAACTGCATGGTGCGCATTGCATTCTGGGAAGGTCACAGCACACAGAATCCAAACGTTTAGCTCCATCCTCAACACTGAGACATTGTTAATCGTTTTTAATTTCACCCAAGCCCCACCCCCAGGACCGCAGAGGATTATTGAAGCTGCCGTGTCCAGGTGTGTGCCAGCTCTGAGCTCTGTGCACCAAACTCGTTCATACGTACCAGGACGTCGTGAAAAGTGTTTGAGTCGTTGATGGTTTTGTCGGTCACGCAGCCCGACTGCCGTAGGTAGTAATAGTTCTCTGGTTTGGACAGACCGAAGGCCTCTGAAATATGAAAACAACACTTGTTGTCAATGGCACATTAAACACACTGACGGCAACACTAACAAAGTCTCAAACACTAATCATTTGTTTTGAATCAACATGAAAAGAATTAAGACAGCGTAGGAGAGACAGACATTAGGACCACTTGGATGGAGATAGCGTGAGAGAGACAGACAGTAGGACAGCTGAGAGATAGAGAGACAGGAGTCTCACTCTCACCTCTCTGTTCAGTGTTGGTACCAGCCAGCAGGGCATAGAAGATGTGATAGTTCCGTTCTCCTGGGTTCTGTCTCACCACGCGGTTCTGATGACAGAGAGACAGAATGGTCAGCACACACACACGCACACACACACACACACACACACACACACACACACACACACACACACACACACACACACACACACACACACACACACACACACACACACACACACACACACACACACACACACACACACACACACAGATGCACAGGAAAACTAGCCTCGATCTCCAGGCTTCCATCCACGCTGCGAGATGAGAGCCTGGAATCACGACGTCCCGAAAATGAATACCCCACGCAAACATTTTACTTTTTACTTTGTGCTCGGAAAGCCGTTGTAAATGTTTAAAAGATGAAATTGTGTGCACTTTGCACATATAACTGCTTTGTTCGTTGGAATCATTTTTTTTTTTCTGAAAATAAGAGTGAACAAGTCAAGTCGCTAGTGAGGACTGAATAGGGTTGTTTCTCTGGGGACTGTAAATACAGTAACTTCTGCAACTACCGTTCACAGTCTCAAAAGCACACCATTTGCCCAGGGACACAAAAACAGATGTCTCACCTTCTCTAAGAGGTCTTTGTTCAGAGAGAAGATCTTAGTAAAGGAATACAACTCATTTGACCTGTCTCACTGCATGTGTCATTAAATACACATGGTTGTACAAGTTGTGCACACTCCTGACATTTTGGTCCTCACAAGTAATGGTAATACAAGCATGCAGGCAGACCCACACGCACGCACACGCACACACACGCACACGCACACGCACACGCACACACACACACACACACACACACACACACACATACATACACACACTATCCCTCTGTCACTGACTGTCCGCTCCTCTCTGCATTGCGCTGGCAGCTCTTCAAGCAGAGCAACGTCCTGCTTCCTGTCCGGACAGGAAGTTGAAGACGGTTCATTAAAAGGATTAAAGGATACAGTCTATGATCTTTCCTCCCTGGATGTTTCCTTTCTGGCAGAAGTGGAGCTGGACAAACTTCCCGAAGCGACTGGAGTTGTTGTTGTAGACCGTCTTAGCGTTCCCGAATGCCTCCATGATGGGGCTGTGTAGAGACATCACATCGCAGTTCATACAATGGGCTCTATGCACACGTGTAAACATAGGTAGATGCATCCTCTGGCTCTGGGACATCATCACTCTGCCACTAATACATTTTTTTTAATAAAAATACGCTCTATGCACACGCATTAAAATAGGTAGATGCATCCACTGGCTCTAGGACATCATCACACTGCCACTAATAAAAAAAATATTAAATAAAAATACTTCTGCATGTATCATTCACACCAAGGAATGAATGAAAATGAACGAATGAATGAATGAAGAAGGCCTGTAGGCTGAAATGTCTGTGATAGGAAAACACTAGCAGCTCACAAATTGATCTGTGCACTGTCTAGTGCAACACAAATCATACTTATCATTTTGTATTTAATAGAATTTCATAAATAAATTCCATGAATGCAAAAATGGAGTTAAAACTAGTGAAAAACACAAGACTAGTGATGTCACTAATGTAACCGTGCAAAGCCAGACATGTATCAATAAAAAATACATTTTTATTGATGCAGTTGCAGTACCTCATGAGCAAGCAGGATAGAGGAAATCAGGTTCAAACCCGGAGGGCATTTACATAATGTATAACGCATAATGTCATAATTAGGACATTCTGTTTCATTGGGTTGTGACGACATTTTTTCTTAGTTTTCATATATTTCCAGATATTTGGGAATCACTGATCTACTGTAGACGGCGTGCATACATGCATGCATGCATGCATGTGCGTGCGTGTACCTGCTCTCCAGCAGATCCTCCTCCACATGGGACGTCCTGTCTCGGGACGATGTCTCCAGGCTGTGCTGACTCATGGCCGACAGGAACTTGAGGATCAGCTTGGTGCTCTCAGTCTTCCCCGCGCCGCTCTCGCCACTGAGGAGACGGAAAGAAAAATGACACCACTGACAAACAGGTAACACATCACAACAAGCAGCATCAGAAACGACAAATCGTTGCAGGGTTAATTTCCCTGCACCCGACTGAACGTGGAGTGGTGCTGTGCAATACGGAGAAATGGATGGACACAGGGACATACATATATGGACCCACATTGCTGTCTACAGGAGTGTAGAATCCCACCTGTGTGGACAAGAGGGTTACTGTTATCATCATACATCATTATGACATACATGTATTGTAGACGCACACACAATGTCTTCATTCATTGTCAATGGGAATTTTGAGCATGCACTTTGTACTATATAGCAGTGGTTTTCAACCAGTGGTCCAGGGACCACCCGTGGCCGTTGAGAGGGTTCCAGGGCGTCCCAAAGTGATGGAGAGCTGTTAGCCAGGTAACCACATACCGATCTTTAACTCTTGAGTGTAAAATTAAACTGACACCGTGAGCTTTGAAAATTTCCCATGTTCGAATAGACAAATCTGTAGTCATTTAAAATGAACATGTTTTATAATGATCCAACTCAAAAAGTCACTCATAGCTAAAGTTTTAAGAAAGTAAAAGTGCAATTTGATGCAAACAATTTGTGTCATGGAGTCATGGAAAATGTGCATACAACAAGTAGGGCTAAAGTATTAACAGTACTTCAAAAAGGCAAAGTTCAGCCTGCTTGGTTACTGCTTTGCTCCACTGCATGTGGGTGCACGTGTGGCGTGTTAGCCTCGGTGCCTGTCATGAACAAGCAGAAACGGGTCAAAGTGAATGAATTTGTGATGACTAAACTCATGACTGACTGATTGACAAACAGGCTTTTCAAGTCCTGACCTACATCAACATGGACCAACATATTGGCCACCAGAGGGCTCTCTTCACCATGTATGGACCAGTCTACAGTTCATGTTTATTTTATTCTTGAAGATGTTTTACCTGAGAGACAGAGATCATAGATGAAGTAAGGACAGGCGACTCACAATGTAAGTATGAATCATATAAAAGACCAGACTGCAGATTAAACACGTAGACTTCTTTGACAGCCCTATCTTGATTTGTTATTATTAATATGGTGGATTCAGAAAATGTGAACTCATTCACTTGACTCAACGCAACTCAATATACTTGGGATCTGGCTCTTAATAGCAATCATAATCATAATTATTAATATTATTAAATTACTATGTGAGCCCCTATTTAAGACCTATGCTCTACAGAGAAGACATTCTACACTTTGACCCCCAGAGGGCTCTTTTCACAATGTACAACGGTGGTGTGCTTGCTGCAGAAAGTGGTGAAAAGTAGAAGTATACTTCTACTTTAGCACTACTAGTAAGTTACTATTTAAATTGAAATTATCATAGAACATAGATAAACCATTACTTTTTGCATGTAACTTTCCTCTTTCACCCCGTAACCAAATGGTGTCGTTTTAAGCCTGCCTGCTTGCTCAGGAGATACGTTTTATTTTGACTGCTTAGATTTTGACTTGATTAAAATGTCTAAATAGAAGAGCTCCAATTGTATGTAGGCCTATGTTGTACTCAATATTGTAGTAGTAAGACGCCATGTAGGCTAGAAACAATAGAACTTCTTAACACGGCACAGTTAAGAAGCAGAAGTTAAACTATTAATCTGCTTTGCGTGAGCAGAGCTGCTGGCTGGCTCCCTATTTACGCAGATCTAGGTAATGGCCCAGTCTTCTCTCTACAGTATACAGTATCCACCAAGGGTTTGATGGAGTCATGTTGTGATCTTCATATATATTGTCATATATGGAGCATATCACGAGGTGTGAAAGACTAAGTATATTTCAATGGCAATACTTTTGCACTTTTAATCAAATAAATGTTGGACTAGCTCAACAGGCCTTTAATAAGTAACAAGCATTTACAACTTACCGGTATGTATTTCTACATTGTAGTATAGGATACTTTTCCTTGAGTAAAACAAGTAGGCTACTTCTTCCACCTCGGTACAGTTTTATATCACTGCTGTGGATAACTGCCACACTGTTCCCCCAGTCAGTCAGCCAGCCAGCCAGCCAGTCAGTCAGAAAGTCACCCAGTCAGCCAGCCAGCCAGTCAGTCAGAAAGTCACCCAGTCAGCCAGTAAGTCAGCCAGCCAGTCAGTCAAAAAGTCACCCAGCCAGCCAGCCAGCCAGCCAGCCAGTCAGTCAGAAAGTCACCCAGCCAGCCAGCCAGCCAGCCAGCCAGCCAGCCAGTCAGTCAGAAAGTCACCCAGTCAGCCAGCCAGCCAGTCAGTCAGAAAGTCACCCAGTCAGCCAGCCAGCCAGTCAGCCAGTCAGTCAGTCAGTCAGAAAGTCACCCAGTCAGCCAGCCAGCCAGTCAGTCAGTCAGTCAGAAAGTCACCCAGTCACCCAGTCAGCCAGCCAGCCAGTCAGCCAGCCAGTCAGTCAGTCAGTCAGTCAGTCAGTCAGAAAGTCACCCAGTCAGCCAGCCAGCCAGCCAGTCAGTCAGAAAGTCACCCAGTCAGCCAGCCAGCCAGTCAGAAAGTCACCCAGTCAGCCAGCCAGCCAGCCAGTCAGTCAGAAAGTCACCCAGTCAGCCAGCCAGCCAGTCAGAAAGTCAGCCAGTCAGCTGACACTGACAGTGTGACTTTACAACGGAGCACTGTTTTGTTGGTCACACATGCATCGCCTTTCAACTGTACACCATAATTGTGTAATTGGGTAATTAATCTATTGGGTAAACGAGGATTAATGTGACAGTCTGGAATGAGCTGCTATAGAATCTCCAAACTGTGAGAGTGTGTGATACAGTGAGCTGTCCCGAATATCAGACACATCTCACATGTTATTGTCATCTTGGAACTGAAACAACATCACACTCTGGCGTCATTCAACATTCATGGAAAATTACATGAGCTACAATGCAATCGGCTATTTTCGATGCACAACACAAGTGTTGATTTTGACTGTACATTTTTATTTAGTATAGTCTTTTGAATAAAAAAGAATTTACTTGAATTTAATTGTCACGTTTTAGTGTAAGTCTAGTTTTAGTCCTTTAAATATCATAAGAATATACTCAACTAAATCTGCAGCTGATACTAAAATGCATGTTGGCAGGCCTTGATGTCATCATAATTCCCGATATTACTCTTGGTCGCATGGTGAAAATACTGTAGCAGATCTGCACGCTCACAAAGTGAGCTACATATACAATACCATTTTTTGTTATTACATAAAACTTCCAAGTTGTAACCAGCCAGTCCCACTGTTTCCATGCTTTCCATTGCTCCGTTCAAGGCTTGAGAGTAAAAACCTACTGTAAAAAGTTAACGATTCAGTAGACCACCGATCAGATCAGATCAGATTCAGCAGTAAAAAAAGAATTACGGCTGTGTGGGCAGTGAGTTTAGTGAATTAAGCAGGACAACAACAGTATATACACTAGTGCGCATTGATACAACAACAAACTTGCGTTATTCCTCAACCCGCACCACAGACCAATCAGATTCCTCGGCTGCATTACAACCTTCATATGCTCCGCCTACCGGTGGGGATAGGCTCCTGGCCAGATTGATTTGCGAAGTGACATTTCAGATGCGTGAAACAGAGCAGAGCATCAGGATGGATCCGAGGCTAGCACAGCAGGCACACATACGCACACACACATGCTGACATTTAACATGAACCTGGAAACCCAGGGCCACAGCGTCCAGGTTAATGATCAACCTGGCAACCCCTCACAAGGCTAAGCCACAAATTAAAGACATTTGTCAGCGCTTGGCTGTGACATTTTCGCACGGGTGCACGCACATGCGCACACACACACAAAGACACAGACACTCTACTGGGAGGCTGAACTGTAGTAAATGTGTGTAAATAACAGTGTCAATCCTTTTGTTGCAAAATATAAATCTACTCACTTTATTCAAAAGAAATGCTCCCATTTTAGCTGCCCAGTCCCCTGCCTAACACAATGCTCTGAAGTAAAAGCCTTATTGCGTTTTTACAAAGTTCTAAATTTACGTCGGACAGAAACCTTTAGTCATAGTTAATGAATTCACACACACACACACACACACACACACACACACACACACACACACACACACACACACACACACACACACACACACACACACACACACACACACACACACACACACACAGACACACAGACACACACACACACACACACACACACACACACACACACACACTACAGTAGGTGGAATGAATTGGTGGAGAAAGTGACCTAAAATGTAGACAGACATTTCTGGAATGTTCGCCAAGAGAAATATTTACATTTAAGAGGTCAAGCAAGGAAGTAATGGAATACACACTGCCATAACCTCTGAGGTGTGTGAGAGAATGAGAGAGAGTGAGGGAGAGATGGAGAGAGAGAGTGTGTGTGTGTGTGTGTGTGTGTGTGTTCTCACATATGTTATCTACTTAGGACCGTTTCGAAGAAAAACACCTTCCAACTTAGGACCGGTGGACAAGTTAGGACCAAAAACCCGGTCCTAAGAAGTAAGACCACTTAAAACAGATAGAGAATGTCATAAGCCATGCCTGGTGTTGAAATTGGCATGGTCCTAAAAAGGAGGCGTTTTTACATATGGCCCTAAAAAGGAGGCATTTTTACATTTGGTGTGTATCAGGTGTGTGTGGGGTGTGTGTGTGTGTGTGTGTGTGTCCTACTTAGGACCATCTGGCAAACTTAATATTTTAACTAGATAGGAGCAATTCCAGAGGGAATTGCAGAGTGTGGTCGCCCAAAGGCAACCACACTAATAACAATAGTGTGTTGCCTTTAAGGCAACCACACTAATTATACAATAAATTACTATATATAGCTCATATAGGCCGCAGGTCGCATGTAACTGTAGAACTCGGGGAACTTTGTCCGAGGGTGGGCGGGCGGGTCAGAGTTTAGAAAACTCTGGGGCGGGTCACACTGATGACATAATCATGTTCACTCATCGTAACAAGTGTCTGGCAGCCCGCATCATCATGGTGACACGTGTCTGACATGGGACCATTTCTATGTTCCCTCAGGTCTATGTTCCCTCGCTGACTAACCCCAACCCAAACGCACAAACCATAACCCTAACCGAAAGCATGTCAAACGTTACTTCGCGACATTTGACATGCCTTCGTTTAGGGTTAGGTTTGGGCGTTTGGGTTAGGGTTAATCTATTACTATCCCTACCCCTAATCCTAACCTGACTTTAAGAGCTGAGGGAACATAGACATGACCCCTCTGACATCACTCTGTGACCCCTCTGACATCACTCTGTAAATTTTTGTCTCAAGCCTGTCCCCTTTTATGTCCTATACTTTAAAGCCCGGCTTAAAACCTACCTTTTCACTCAGGCGTATTACTGAATTATTACCGCTCTTGTCTTTCTTTTACTTACTACCTCTATGACCTTTCAACTTGGCTGCAGTCAGACAATGTGTGTCTTCACATATTGAAAAGTATGCCTTTCGGGATAGCAATCCTTTGTTTTCTCATATTTTAGCACTAATCACTAGTTTAATATGTTCTTTAGCATTCCCATATACTTTAGTTGGGAGCCCGCGCGCTGTTTTTGGGCTGAACCGAGTCTTTACTGGATTTGCGGGAGATCGGTACATAAAGGGGTTAATGTGCATTAATTAACAATTCAATAATTAATAATCATATACTTTGTGCATATCCATATTCACAAACACTATATAATGATAAATTTGATGCATTTAGACCAAGTAATTTGCATTAAATACCATACAACTGTATTTTGTATGGATTTTTTTTTTATATTTTGGACATTAAGGGGTTAATAATTAAAAATGCCCGAGGCATATCAGTGGGCACCCTCTTGATTTCTTAAGAAGTGACTCCCAGCTACAAGAATCACTACTATATCACATATCCAAAACAGTTCATATCAATGTTTATTTTAGCCAGTTTAAATACACGTATACTATGTGATTAGAATAGATGTTTGTGTGAGGCAAAAATCAGTATGATGCAATAACAGGATACTCTGATTTTGTCTTTCACCTGTAAGAACAATTCACTGCTGTAGTTCTGTAAGCTCAGTTCAACTGCTGCCCTTCCCCCATACTGCAATGGTTGGGTCGTTAATTAAGCAATGCAGCCTAATTAACGACCCTGCACTCTACAGGCAAACTGCCTAAATCTTTTGGTTGGTTGAAGCAGTCTGGACAAAACCCATGCAGGTGCATTAATGTGTGTTTTTTGGTAATCTTACAATGCCCTAGTATCAATCTCAATTTCTAGTATCTATGTCTATTTGTAAATTATAAGGCAAATATCAACATCCTAACATATGCTGTCTCCCTGTTAGAGCAGTGTTGTTGTGTAACTCTTCCAACTTCCCCATGTCTTTAGCAGAACAATATTAGCTCAGCATAGTCTATTGAATTTAGTCATATTTGGTGGTATCCTGTCCAAGTGAAAAAGCTATTATGCTGAACCTGTATGAGGTTCTAAAATTGCCAATGAAGAGTGAGAGATGTTTATCATGGGCAGATGTTATGTTGTAGACAATGTGTGTCTTCACATATTGAAAAGTATGCCTTTCGGGATAGCAATCCTTTGTTTTCTCATATTTTAGCACTAATCACTAGTTTAATATGTTCTTTAGCATTCCCATATACTTTAGTTGGGAGCCCGCACGCTGTTTTTGGGCTGAACCGAGTCTTTATTGGATTTGCGGGAGATCGGTACATAAAGGGGTTAATGTGCATTAATTAACAATTCAATAATTAATAATCATATACTTTGTGCATATCCATATTCACAAACACTATATAATGATAAATTTGATGCATTTAGACCAAGTAATTTGCATTAAATACCATACAACTGTATTTTGTATGGATTTTTTTTTTATATTTTGGACATTAAGGGGTTAATAATTAAAAATGCCCGAGGCATATCAGTGGGCACCCTCTTGATTTCTTAAGAAGTGACTCCCAGCTACAAGAATCACTACTATATCACATATCCAAAACAGTTCATATCAATGTTTATTTTAGCCAGTTTAAATACACGTATACTATGTGATTAGAATAGATGTTTGTGTGAGGCAAAAATCAGTATGATGCAATAACAGGATACTCTGATTTTGTCTTTCACCTGTAAGAACAATTCACTGCTGTAGTTCTGTAAGCTCAGTTCAACTGCTGCCCTTCCCCCATACTGCAATGGTTGGGTCGTTAATTAAGCAATGCAGCCTAATTAACGACCCTGCACTCTACAGGCAAACTGCCTAAATCTTTTGGTTGGTTGAAGCAGTCTGGACAAAACCCATGCAGGTGCATTAATGTGTGTTTTTTGGTAATCTTACATTGCCCCAGTATCAATCTCAATTTCTAGTATCTATGTCTATTAGTAAATTATAAGGCAAATATCAACATCCTAACATATGCTGTCTCCCTGTTAGAGCAGTGTTGTTGTGTAACTCTTCCAACTTCTCCATGTCTTTAGCAGAACAATATTAGCTCAGCATAGTCTATTGAATTTAGTCATATTTGGTGGTATCCTGTCCAAGTGAAGAAGCTATTATGCTGAACCTGTATGAGGTTCTAAAATTGCCAATGAAGAGTGAGAGATGTTTATCATGGGCAGATGTTATGTTGTAGACAATTTGTGTCTTCACATATTGAAAAGTGTGCCTTTCTGGAAAGCAATCCTTTGTTTTCTCATATTTTAGCACTAATCAATGGTTTAATATGTTCTTTAGCATTCCCATATACTTTAGTTGGGAGCCGGCGCGCTGTTTTTGGGCTGAACCGAGTCTTGTAGCTTAGGGCAACCTCTTAAGAATTCAAGAGGGTGCCTGCTAATATCCCTTTGACATTTTGTAGTTATTAACCCCCTGATGCCAGAAATACAAAAACATCCACCCGAAATAGAGTTGTATAGTATCTAATGCACAATTATGCATTTTATTTGTGGAATGTGTTATTAATTAACTACCTGTTAAAATGTCTATCATGCCGTTTGTGCCCGTTGTATTTGTGATCTGGGACACGTCTTCAGCACTGCTACATTTCCCTATTACGTCTATGAAGCTTTACGTCTACAAAGCACTACGTCACATGTATCCCCATAATAGGCATGATGTGGTGACTCAGACATAATGAAACCCTGGGGCGTGAGGTCAGAGTATCCCATATAGGTATGACGTGGTGACTCAAACATAATCAAACCATGGTGCGTGAGGTCAGAGTATCCCCATATATGTATGATGTGGTGATCCAATATAATGCGTTAATTTTGAAAAAAGGGCTTTGTCAGTCTCTTCCTAATATTATGGTTAACAACCGTGTGAAACCGTGTGAGCGATTGGTGCAGCCAGCGAGGAGTAATGGCGGTTTCAGACATTCAGACAGACATTTTCTGAATTATAGTATTGATGATGATGATGATGATGATGATGATGCATATTCATCCGTTCATGCCCAAATTTGACTGCCAGAAGGTCCTGATAATTCTTAAAATGTCCTTATAATTCATGTGTATGTCAAAGTGCTGTGTATGATTGATTCTAAAACTCTTAGTCCCAATACTCCACACCTTGAATCAGATAATAACAAACCCAGGTGCGCTATTTCTTTCCACTGTATTGTGAAGATGACCTGGGGAAGGGAGCGCTTGATTTACCAACAAACCCTAGCCGTGTGGGTGCTTTGAAGCACCGCCCACATGCATAGGACAGTGACTGAATAGCTCCAGGGTGGTCCGTCTAAAGACAACAAGCGCTTCCTATCGTTTGTCTATTTGGTTTTGGAATTTCAATTCATGCAAATATGCTTAAATCAAACTCATGAATGTGGTCATCACACGAGTTGTCACACCAGTTGCCAGAAGTATATTAACTAAATTCTATCTATTCAATGGTCATGTGTAGGCCTATGCAATGGCACCATTCTTAACTGTGATGTTCACAGAGGGTGGAATACAAGTTTAAAAAGCCATGTCAACATTGACAATGTCATTCCAGGTCGGAAGGGATGCGGCTGACGCAGTTGTCATTGCCATTGATGTCTACCTATTCTTTTACTACTAGGTACTCTGATTATAATACCAGGTCAGCCAGCAGGGATCAGCAAGAAGTAACCTATCATATACATATCTCCTCCTATTAACAATGTTTCTAGCCCAGAAGCTTGTGATCTCAAAGGGTCAATGTATTGGCCCCAAATGGCAGCACTGACTCCATTGTAGCTATACTTCACTCTTGAGGTCTGACTACCACACTCTCCTCATCCTTTTTGTGTGAAGCTTTCCAGGCAAGTGCCATCTGAACATTCAGGTACTATAGCTGTTTTGTTAAGCAAACTGGAGGAAAATGCATTTATCTCTCAAAATGTGTATTTTATTGGATTTGGGGGAGATCAGTATATAAAGGGGTTAATGTGCATGGAACTGAGTAGACCATAAAAAGACAAAACGTTTTTTTGAAAGTGAAATACCCCTTTAAGAGCGTCTGATTTGCCTAAATTGGAGGCATATTGTAATGTGCATGTAATGCTAGACAAATTTCTCCCCTGGGAAGATAAAAAAATGTGGTCCCATTATTATTATTACCCTTATAATTGTTAATTATTATTATTATTACCCTCATTATTATTGTGTTTGTTGTTTCCTTTATTATTTTTATTTGTTTTTCTCAGTTATTAAAATTGTTTTTTCAATTATTAAAATTGTTTATCAAATTCAAAATGAAATGATTTTCTCTAAAGTAACTTCATTAATAAGTCAAAGTAAATCTAAGAAACAATCTACAAGCTCATAAGTAAGTCTTAAATCTCTCTTTTTGGTCACAGGCAAAAGTGTCCGGTTTTGATGTCCTGAATCCATTTCTGCCGTATGTCAAGTGATACAAGTGACGGTTTTGTTAGAAATTTAGTAGTTATAATAAGCAATTACGAAAATTGGAAATTGGCTATAATTTTTGATGTACTTTTGTTGTTTATGATTTTTTGCTGTATTGCATAATCACCATGAAATGGAATAGGTCTATACTTTTAGTGGCCTACAGGCACATCTTATAAAAGCCCTGTGAGCTTGGTTTCCAGAAAAAAAATCTGCCTCATATCACTTGGCATATGGCAGAGTGGTTTCAGCACATCAAAATCATATAGAAACAACTTAAAACAACTTAAGTACAATTTATCAGAATTAGACCAATTTCTATTTTAGTTATTCATTATCCTAATTATTAGATTAGATTATTAGATTAAAATGGGGATTTGTATCACTTGAAATGAATTTGGCTCATAAAAATCATATAGAAAGGTTTTTTTTAATACATCGAATGGATGCAACCTGGGACGTGTCTTCAGTGATGTATCCTAAGCTCATTGGGGTTTCGGGTCTCTCGAACATCATACCCCTCACTCAGGTGACCCAGCCGGGGTTCATGACACCCCGACTCACGTCCCAGTAGCTACCCCTGATCAATCCCACAAGGGAAAGGCCAAGGCCGTCCAATCCACCGCCCCTGAAATACTCCGCCAAAACTGGGAGGTTCTGATGCGTGGAGGGACTAGGCTCTGTGGTTTGACACCTGTCCGTGCCCCTCCTACGTCTCACCAGGAGGCACAGGACCTGTGCGTTGCACCAGACTCCCAACGCCGGACATGGAAGAGACATGAGCGGTGGACAAACAGCCCTCCTAAAGGACTAACCAAGGGGTTAACCCATTATGTACATTAAATATCAAAATTAAAGCTATTTGATTTTTCTTTTCTTTTTTTTAACTGTTGTTAATTTGGGGTTTTACTTGCTAATTACTCAATTTCTGACAAAACGGTCACTTGTATCACTTGGCATGTGGCAAAATGCATTCAGCACAGTGTCACTTGGCCACAGTGTCACAGTGGCAGAATTGGACCTTGCTTAAGGTCTAAATGTCATCAGCCACCATTTTTTGGGGCATTCAGGACCAGACTAGTCTGCCTGAACGCTCATCATGTACTGCCTCAAAACCATGGGATGAATAGCAGCTTTGAATAGCACGGTGTCTACAGTATATTTCACTTTGAATGCATGTCCCATTTATTCATGTTTGACCCTTTAATTCACCTGTATGTCTTGTAAGTGTGTTGTATAGCCATGGTCCATACAAATCAAGATAGTCCTGACAATTACCATTTGTGTCATGGGCGGAGCTAAGCAACTCATTATCTTTTGTCCTCCTAATACAGCATCATGTCAGGTGGCTATATTTTGAGTTCTATTGTGTGTATTCAACATTTGAAGTGAGATTTGTCTTGTAGAGCTCAAATAATATTTTTTGGTGTTTATTACATCTTCGTAGCACTAGTGGAAAGGGGTGTCCCTCTAACGTTGCAGAACACAAGTCCTGGAAAAAAGACCTTCTAGTACATAGAAACATGTAGCCTGGAGGAGAGGGGCAGTGATCTGGCCAATCACTGCTGACCAGCCAACTGGAGAGTGTCGTGGGCAAGGGTCGAAACACTCTACGAAGGTTGGAGACCACCTGATGACCTCTCTTCCAGGCCAAGGCAACCACTTGTAGTGGAGTATATTTGCATCTTCGATGTATTTACAAACATGATTAAACTCATAAGAGCCAATACATCTACGTTAACAAAAGGTATTAGCTTCTACAATGTTTCTACAATGTTAACAATTTGACTATACTTGTTAGGACCACTCTTGGTCCTAACAAGTAGGGTAAAATTGTTAATATCTAGAATGTTCTAAAATGAATTTTAATACAATCTGCGGTGATTGTATTAAAATAGATTTTTTTTCATGTTCAGGAGTGTAATTCATATGTCTCTACAATGTCTAGAAAGGGTGGTCCTAAAAAGGATAGCAATAGTCCATTTTTTTGGAGTGGTCCTAAGTAGTTAACATATGTAAGAATGTGTGTGTGTGTGTGTGTGTGTGTGTGTGTGTGTGTGTGTGTGTGTGTGTGTGTGTGTGTGTGTGTGTGTGTGTGTGTGCGTGCGCGCGCGCGCGCGACAGGTGACATAGAGCAGCACTGAATACAGTGTAAACATCAGTGCTGTCTCTTTACAGTAAAACTAATGAACTGACAAGGAGTTCTCGCTTCACTGAGACCAGTCTCACCTCACTGGACCAGTTGCACTCCATCTGACCTGTCTCACTTCACTCGTCGAGAGGCCCCTAATAGTACAGCATTTTATGGGGCATGGAATTGAGAGAATGGAAGTGTGTGGACTAGAATGCGACCAAACGTGGACAGAGGGAGAGAGGAAGGTTGCCGAAAAGCAATGGATTTTAAAACTGAATAGAACATTTCCACACTATGAAAGATAAGTAAGATTAGTTATCTCAGACATAGATAGACTTTTCTTCAACAAAGATGGTGAATGCAAACATTCTCTGTATTGTACTCGTACATAATGTTGTAAGATACAAAGCACTGAAGTCTCATACCACAAAACTAAACCCCTCACCCCCTAGCACTAAGCTTTTCTACCTCACCCCCTAACACTAACCTAAACCACCTCACCCCCTAGCACTA
Source organism: Benthosema pterotum (assembly GCA_039105355.1). Lineage (NCBI taxonomy): Eukaryota > Metazoa > Chordata > Actinopteri > Myctophiformes > Myctophidae > Benthosema > Benthosema pterotum. The sequence continues at coordinate 16,602,313 of CM076976.1, forward strand.
ACCTTTTCTACCTCACCCCTAACACTAACCTAAACCACCTCACCCCCTAGCACTAACCTTTTCTACCTCACCCCCTAACACTAACCTAAACCACCTCACTCCCTAGCACTAAGCTTTTCTACCTCACCCCCTAACACTAACCTAAACCACCTCACTCCCTAGCACTAACCTCCACATCACTCCCCTCCCTCTGGTACTCCCCTCTTCTCCTATCACTTCAGTAGAGTACATGCAAATACATTACATATTATCTTACATCCCATTTAAAATAGAAGTGTTATGACTTTTGGTGGCACTTGCAATATCCAAACAGGCCAGCAGTGAGCCCCAGCCCAGTGGTTTGTATAGTTGCATCAAAACATGCATGTGCACGTGCATGTGCACACGCGCACACACACACGCGCGTGCGCGCACACACACACACACACACACACACACACACACACACACACACACACACACACACACACACACACACACACACACACACACACACACACACACACACACACACACACACACACACACACACACACACACCGAAGCTAAATCCCACCAGATGCTTCTCCAGGCTGGTTTGTTTTTCGGGGTGTTGTTGACCCCCAGGGGTAATTAACTCCGCTGGAAGAGTGTTGCGTTTGACCCCCATGTTGCCTAGAGGTTAAAGGTCATTAGGTCAGGGACAAACCACTGGGAGCAGCAGGAGAGCTGAGCCAGAACACAAGAGACTGTTTCCTGTGTTCCTTTGTGTCACCACATCACACTGAGAGAGAGAGAGAGAGAGAGAGAGAGAGAGAGAGAGAGAGAGAGAGAGAGAGAGAGAGAGAGAGAGAGAGAGAGAGAGAGAGAGAGAGAGAGAGAGAGAGAGAGAGAGAGAGAGAGAGAGAGAGAGAGAGAGAGAGAGAGAGTGTGTGTGTGTGTGTGTGTGTGTGTGTGTGTGTGTGTGTGTGTGTGTGTGTGTGTGTGTGTGTGTGTATGCATACACTTGCGTTCTGACCATATAAGTTTTACAGTAGATTACAGTAGTAGAATAATGCAGTGTTTTTTTTAACCAGAATTGCCACCTGGGATGGGGGTTTGGAGTATGAATTAACTGAACGCTTCAATATGCATGCATGCGCTATCATGATGACTTCTGGCCAACAACAGATAGCCATCTGAAGCTAATTATTGCATGTGAGTAGCATTTCCACTAGATCAAATCAAAACATTTTATACGAATTAATTAACGTAACCTCCATGTGGCGCTTGTCGCTTGACAGCATTTAACATAGGATACGTTTTTAGTGGGAATTGTGTTAACACATAAGATCGGGGTGCCAGGGTTAAATAAGTGTATGATGGGGGTCCATGGTCTAACTCTGTATCAAAACTGGATCAAACTGGGAATCCCTAGGATGAAAAAGGCGGGAGTGAGAACTAATGGTGTGTTGTGTCACTGTGTTTCCGCGCGCGCACGCACGCACGCACACACACACACACACGCACGCACGCACACACACACACAACCACTGGTGTGCTCAGCTCTTCTGTCATTGTGTTTCCACACACAACACATCACTTCATTCTCCACCAAGCGACAGGTCAAGGGTCAAAGCACCGCGGTGCCAACATATGCCACCCTCACTCACTACTACACTTCCTCTCACCAGAATGAACCCATTGTGATGGCCACCGCGCACATGCACATGTACATGCACAAGCACACACACACACACACAGTTTATATGATGAAGTTGGCATTAAATGTAATTATGAAAAGACATTGAAATGTGGAGAGACAAGAGTTCTTCTGACACAAGGCTCCAAGTGTGAAGTGGAGTGATGATAATTAGAGATGATAATCAATCATTTCAGACTTCACAAACGGCCTGCAGAGGACATGTGGCTCCCATTACCCATAAGGCCATGGGACAGCAGCCTGTAAACTAATGTGGGCTAATTGTAGGTATGTGAAACCATCACACGCACATGCCCACACGTGCACATGCATTCACACATATTTGTCATCAAAGCAACGGACACCCTTTCTTTTCGCTTTCCTGCTAAATATGAATCAAATATTATCATTCCAATGATATAAATATGATCCCTGCATGGTATTAATATCCCAGGAAAAAGCATTTGAAGTCCAGACGAACAACAATGAGAGGATGTGAAAGTACTGCTACAGGAAGTAGTGTGTGTAAGCATGTGCACGGGCGTGTGTGAGTCTGTGTTAGTGCAATTGTTTGTGCCATGAGCACTCGGTACAAAAATAGGAAGAAACAAAATAAAAACTTCCGTCAGATATCAGTCTGCATTGTTTTCTGCAGCGTATTGCACTTTGCAGCAATCAGCAAATATTCTCTGTTGATGAAAAAAAGAACGACCTACAAGTTCATGTTGCAGTTGCAGTTTGACATGTTGTGGGCTTGAGACAACTCTGGGGTCACTGTCTATCTGCCTACTACTTTGTTGAGTAATCATATCAGTGGTTTATTTTGAACTCAAAATGCCATTGAGTTCAATGGCAAAAAAATAGAGGATTTCTGTTGAAGCCAACACCATAGTGCAGACAATCAGGCCTTTTTCATTGTATGTTTGGTTTCACTCTCCAAAAATAGCAGATCTACAAGCTCACAGATTGACAGCTGAGCTTGTGTGGTAGATTGGCTATTTTCAGGACGCAACCAATAAGTGCAAAATCTACCATTACGACACCACCATGACTGAAACTAAATAAAAATGTGAGCTGTCAAAATCAACACAGCAGCCATCCAGCCAGCCAGCCAGCTAGCCAGCCAACCAGCCAGCCAGCCATAGCAGCCAGACAGACAGCTAGCCAGCCAGCCAGCCAGCCAGACGGACAGACATACAGACAGGTACCGTACCTTATAAGGACACACTGGTTGTGCTGCTTCCTCCACAGAGAGCGGTAACACTCGTTGGCCACAGCGTAGATGTGTGGCGGCTTCTCGCCCAGGTGGTGGCGGCTGTACATCTCCATGGAGGCGGTGCCGTACAGGTCAGGAATGTTCCGGTATGGGTTGACTGCTGCCAGTATGGAGCCGATGTAGGTCTGGAAGAGAGAGGCAACAGCATGTCACCAAACATACTCTCTCAATGTTCTGGGTGCATTGCTGTTTTGACATTTTAAATGCCAGAGAGTGACAATCAGCACATCCATGAGCTCACCGCGCATTTGAAATAGGACTCAAGTGGTTAAATCGTAATGATTTTTTACATTTGGGTCCCAAGCATGTCATGTAAATTGAGAAATATTTTGAAGTACTGTACAAAGGATAGACAGGATGTAAGACTTACAAGAGTTACAAATAAAAACTTTGAATGTAAGATTTATATTAAAAAAAATCTACAAAGTACAATATATATATATAAATATATATATATACAATCTACAAAGTACAATGTATTCTCAAGAACCCCCTCCTAGAAATGTAGAGGAGTCAAATGTACAGTATAAATATTGTATGTCTTATATTGTAGTATTTATTGTCACATATAAGGATTTATTTATTCCAGGAGGAATCAGCTCTCAGTACATCAAATACAGTTACAGGGAAGATAAAGTATGTTATAGAGTTATGGAGGAAAGGAAAACATCCCACTCAAAAGAAATTCAATCAACAACAAGCCCAACAACACAATACACCTTCAACACAGCTTAAATGATATAGGGCAAAAATAAATAAAAATAAATGCTTTAAATTCAATCATATGCAACAGACTCTCTGCCTTCTTTAATTCAAGTCTTCCTTGTTGTCCACATTATCTGATCAGCAAACTAGATACACAGCAAACTAACATACACTGTATTCAAGAGCAGTAAACTTTCATCTAATATACTGTATTTTAAAATACGATGTATTCTGGTTCAAATGAATATCCGTTATGTATTATTCCTCCAAGGAGTTCTCTCAGGCTGGTCTAGAGTGTTTACAAGGCAGCATTGTACAACTAAGGAAGAGGAAAGAAGGCTGAACGAATTATTCGAGAGACAGAACATTGTGGCAGAAAATGGACATTTAGTGAAATATCTCCACTTTCCCACGAGATTAAGACAGACCTCATTCTCCCCACTTTCTCCAGTGCCTATGGCAGTGAAGTGATTTTCTCTAGGAATAAGAAAATTAATGATTTTGCTCTGAACGGTCTGCTCGAGTGTGTGGTCGGTTATGTTGTGGAGTGTTGTGTGTGCCGAATGTGGTGATCTATTGATCAATATATCGAGCTGTCAATTGGCCAATCGCCAAAACTTCTATTTATTAGCATTTTGCAGTCACTAATGAACAGATTCCGAACTGCACTACTGAATCTGTCGGTAGGGACTTCTGAAAGTGTGTAGAGTATATCGGTGATTAGTGGAATGAAAAGCGCCCCAGGAACCGGAACAGGAGGGCTGAGGGCGGACCAAAAGGACCAACATCCTGTTATCCACATTCTGGTTAAGTGGCCCCAAGAGGCAAGTTCAAAGGAAACAAACAGCAGAGGGTGCTGTTTGTTTGCCTTCTGCTTGCCGATGGGTTCCCACATTTGCCTTTGGCTGTGACAATATGAATACACACAAAGCCAGAAACCTTTGGTTCATTCTCTGAAACCTCAGTGACCATAGGGAGAGAACATCCTCTCTAACAAAGTCATCTCTCAAGAAGGAAAAAGAACGGAAAAAATGCTTTCTTTCAGACCGACCAGCCGGTGGCTATACACACACACACACACACACACACACACACACACACACACACACACACACACACACACACACACACACACACACACACACACACACACACACACGTAATTAGATTTCTCAAACAAAAGCACAAAGTCATTAAAAACCTTAAGTTTACTATTTCAGGGGGACGAGAGAGAAACAAGACACGATGCTGTGCAACGTAACCCCCTGCAGAGCAACGACCTGCACAGCACAGCACTCCTCCATAGTAGACAGTACGACATTGAGTTTGTTTGACCTTTTTCTGCCTGTTTTTCCGTCGTGAAGACCCCCCCCTACCACCACCACCACACACACACACACACACACACACACACACACACACACACACACACACACACACACACACACACACACACACACACACACACACACACACACACACACACACACACACACACACCAAGAAACGGGCTTCATGTTTCAGACTTCAAAAGCAAAACAAAGAGTGCTGAAATGGAAGCTGGACAGTGCCAGAACACAAACTCTTGGCAGGAATATAGTTTGCTTGTGGTTGTCAAGGGACAGTGATGGAAGAAGTGCTCACGTTATAATTATTTTGGCAAAAAATTGGCATAAAAACATTACGTTTTAAGTTGCCAAAAGTAAGAGCTCATTAGTCATTATGCACAATGTTGCATGTGATCACAAGTCCACACAAAGTGTTGCCCATATTGTGGGCAAACCAGATGCTCCCCCAGGGCAACATTAGGTCAATATTATCATTATTATTATTATACCTGTACTGGAAATAGGGTTTATGTGGTTAATCAATGTTTTGTATTACAAACGTACTAATGAAAAAAAGTTGCAAATATAAAGCCAATCAGTCAGTGAATGGCAGATTCGGAACATGCTTTCCCACATAAGTATTTAAAGGATGTTTCAACTCTTTCAAATTAACATTTTCAAACTGAAAAGAAATACAGCATTTTAAATACAGGGCAGACCTTTCATTTGTAACAGAGCCTCTCTACATTGTGGTGCTACCAATGGATTTTGACAAATAGTTTGCTTGCTAGTTCAAATGTTCAAATGATCTCTCTGATGGTTTCTCGTTTGCATTGCCTTGTATGCATTTATTACTGTGTGTTGAGTACTTTTACGCCCTTGTTTAATTTATCACTGTGTGTAAAGTAGTTTTTTATTGTCTTGTATGTTATTTATTATCGCATGTTAAGCATTTGTAGCTGTGTTTTGAGAGCTGCTGTGCCGAGTGTGAGAGCAGAGCTGAAACAGAACACGACGCCACGGCTTCCTGTGTAAACACACGTTAGGTTTATGTCAACAACACATGCACGCGCACATGCACACACACACACACACACACACACACACACACATGCACGCACACACATGCGCGCACCTGACATGTATTTACTGCAGGCTGTTGACACACTGAGTGACCAAGTAATGGCCCGACTACCTATTGTGTCTGTCTGTGTGCGTGTGTGTGTGTGTGTGTGTGTGTGTGTGTGTGTGTGTGTGTGTGTGTGTGTGTGTGTGTGTGTGTGTGTGTGTGTGTGTGGTGTGTGTGCGTGTGTGTGTGCGCGCGCGCGCATGCTTGGGGCCTATCCTACCTAGTAATTGCTGATGTAGTATAAGATTATACTTTGTCCTACAATCACTCAAGATGGTTAATATGTATAAAAGGTTCCAACGACACACAGGTGTTTGCGTTGGAACGACAGGTACTATTTGACACAAACATATGATGAGTGTATCAAAGGAGAAAATACTCATTCCATTCATTACATGTCTTTAGGCCTTTAGTCAGTCTGTCTGTCTGTCTGTCTGTCTGTCTGTCTGTCTGTCTGTCTGTCTGTCTGTCTGTCTGTCTGTCTGTCTGTCTGTCTGTCTGTCTGTCTGTCCTACATATGATGACCTACATGTTGTCATTCACACTAATGTACGTATGTAAATTAATTTGAATGGCAGTTGAGGTGACAGAGTTTACAAGACAAATATTGGCTCAACTGACACGGTGACCCACTGACCTGGTGCACACACACATACACACACATATGCACACATGCACACACCTGTTACACACCTGTCTTGCTCACACACACACACGCACGCACGCACACGCACGCACGCACGCGCGCGCACGCACGCACGCACACACACACACACACACACACACACACACACACACACACACACACACACACACACACACACACACACACACACACACACACACACACACACACACACACACACACACACACACACACACACACACACACACACACACACACACACACACACACACACACACACACACACACACACGTATATACACATTATGTAAGCTTCAGATTCAGGCCTCTCCACAATTCGCTAATAGAAGTCTGTGTAGAAGAGAAGCTGTTGGACTAGCCTAATGAAGTGAACAGGGGTGGCGCAAACTCTCTCTCTCTAGGCTTTGGTAGATCTGCTGATTTTGACAGTGTTTACAAGACAAATATTGGTTCAACAGACAGTGACACACACACTGCCCTTGGAAAGCAGGATGCACACGCACACACCTGCTGTTGGTGTGTGCATGGGTGCTGGTGTAGAGGTGGGCGTTAGGTGGGGGAGTGTGTAGAGGTGGGTGCTGGGGGTGTAGAGGTGGGTGCTGGGGGGTATAGAGGTGGGTGCTGGGGGGGTATAGAGGTGGGTGCTGGGGGGGTATAGAGGTGGGTGCTGGGTGGTGGGTGTGTAGAGGTGGGTGCTGGGGGTGTAGAGGTGGGTGCTGGGGGGTGTAGAGGTGGGTGCTGGGGGTGTGTAGAGGTGGGTGCTGGGGTGTAGAGGTGGGTGCTGGGTGGGGGGTGTGTAGAGGTGGGTGCTGGGGGTGTGTAGAGGTGGGTGCTGGGGGGGTAGAGGTGGGTGCTGGGGGTGTGTAGAGGTGGGTGCTGGGGGGGTGTAGAGGTGGGTGCTGGGTGGGGGGTGTGTAGAGGTGGGTGCTGGGGGTGTGTAGAGGTGGGTGCTGGGGGTGTGTAGAGGTGGGTGCTGGGGGTGTGTAGAGGTGGGTGCTAGGTGGGGGGTGTGTAGAGGTGGGTGCTGGGGGTGTGTAGAGGTGGGTGCTGGGGGGTAGAGGTGGGTGTTGGGGGTGTGTAGAGGTGGGTGCTGGGGGTGTGTAGAGGTGGGTGTTGGGGGGGGGGTGTGTAGAGGTGGGTGCTAGGGGTGTGTAGAGGTGGGTGCTGGGGGTGTGTAGAGGTGGGTGTTGGGGGGGTGTAGAGGTGGGTGCTGGGGGTGTGTAGAGGTGGGTGCTGGGTGGGGGGTGTGTAGAGGTGGGTGCTGGGTGGGGGGTGTGTAGAGGTGGGTGCTGGGTGGGGATTGTGTAGAGTTGGGTGTAGACTGGGGTGGATGTCATGGTTATAGCTCCTTCTCTCTGGGGAGGTTTACACTTTAAACACATTAAAGCATAATTGGTTGGTTCCACAGGCAGAGTAAACTGTTTACACAAACACTAATCTATGTGTGTGTGTGTGTGTGTGTGTGTGTGTGTGTGTGTGTGTGTGTGTGTGTGTGTGTGTGTGTGTGTGTGTGTGTTCCGGTCATGTGTCAGCCTGTTCCTCATGACTGCGTGGTGTAAAAATGGTACTGTATTCAAGTACAGTTACACTTAAATCGAGTACTTCAATATGTGATCCTTGAGATTTAGTATTACAAAGCCTTATATACTATAATGTAGTAGCTTACATTTTAAATATAATATGTTTCTACTTTTGCAGTAATACTAGAAAGTATTAGAGTATTATCCTATCTCTGTCTATAAATAACAATCACAGTCATTTCTGTGTTCATTTTACAGAGCAAACTGATGCAAAAGCATCTATGAGGTTTCATATTTTGAAGCCATTGAGACCTGAGGCATTCTACAAATATAAAAGTTTTCTGAGAACCTGTTTCCATTGTATGTCAGTGCATTTTCACGTCAAGCACAAAATTATACATGTTTGGTAAAGCCATCTGAAATGAATTAAGTTGTTCCAGGGACCCCCAGCAGCACAGATTTGAGTAACCAACGTTCACTTTAAAATTCAAAGATTTCCCAGTGATTTCATAATAGCAGATTCATAGCAGCTCGTACATAGCTTGTTTTCATAAATAATAAATAATGGCTATGGTGACAGATACGTTCCAGGTCTTAAAAGTTCTCTGTGTGGTCATTTGTATGGGGAAAAAAAACTTGCTTTTGGGCAAAGTCATGATGCCTGCGTCTAAATGCAGCAATTACACCCATGTGGTCCTAATTATACCTCCACACGTGCACGGCAAGCACACACACACGCATGATACACCACGCCCCCGAAGTAATTCATCCAGTGCTTGGATGAAGAGAGCTTCACAACGCATCGCATTGCGACATGAGCTTTTAGATCTGCTAAAATATTAAACAGCGCTTAATTGTTTAATGTATGTTTTGTACAAAGTACAAAAGCAGAAGTAAAGTAACTTCTAAAGGTTTCAAATGATTGTAGTGGAATAAAATGTACAATATCTGCATAGGTGTAATGGACTCAGGTCAGAATCCCTCCTTCCCCATTGGCTGCAGCGCCTAATGCCAGCCCACCGTGCCATCGAAGACTCTGATTGGGCGTTGGGCTCCCCCCCACACCAGAAGCGGGACCACAGTGCATGGTGTCATGAGAGACCAGTCCAAATATAATTTACCTCCGTTTCCATTTTTCTGGCGTTCGACAAATGTTTACGTTCCCCCGCTAGCTGTTTGTTTAGGCCCAATGTTCACGCCTGTGGCGCAATGCACCATGGGATATTGTAAAATTTGTTCACTCACTTTTGCACAAATCTCTTAAAGAAGCATAAAGAAGTAGGGCATTTATATATAATTAAACATAAAAGTTTTCTGCCTGACAGTGTTGCATTCTGTACAACGTTATCATACAGAGTAGCATAAAATCATATACGCAGCATACAATAGGCTTACATTTGGGTGAAAGAAAAGATGGCCTTGTCTTTTTTACATTTAGTTTCTTTTTTAAATAGTGTTTTACCTTTTACTTCTCAAGTTCAACCCACACAATGTGCCTGCCCCCAAACAGGTTGGAAGTGTTTACAGTATATTAACATGACTCAAGGAAGAGACACAGACCTCATTGCTAAGAAGATGGAGAGATAGAAAGATTAAGAAACTGTAATGTCCCCCCCCCCCCCCTCTCTCTCAGGAATATTTATCATTCACTTCAATCTTCAACCACACAGACGGACACACAGACCAGTCACATGATTGCATTGACAGGAAATGGGCTACAGATGAATGCAAGAATCGCAGCTCTCTCTCTCTCTCCCTCTCCCTCTCTCGTCTAATGCATGCTATCTTGGCCCGGGGCCAGTAGTCACTTGGAGCTCTAATGCGCGCTGATAGAATCAACGTGTGTCTGTGAAATAAGGTTAGGGCGAGCCACCGAGTCCCTCCTGTGAGGTTACAGGAACATGAACCTCTTTGGGTGACAACATCACACCGCGTTCACCGTCAAAACAAACAAGCTATGTGAAACCCAAAACAATGATGAGCGCGTTGAGGCTTTTTTTGGATCGAGGCCCACCAGGACGTCATCCTGTGTTAAAGCAGTTTTATTCATGGGTGTTCAGAGCTTGTTGTCATTGACTGTGACCCGGCTTGGCAACTTCAACTTATGTTATTAAGTTCACATGATAAAAAGTAATTCAGAGGTTATTTAACCAACCAGGCTTACCTGGCATACAATATTCAATGTACAACGTACAAGTCATTGATTAGTTAACCTATGATGTTTAGACCCACACACTATCCTTTTGATCTATGTGATTACCTTTCTTATTGTGAGTATCTTTGGTTAAATACTCACATTTTTATTTTTTTATACTATCACTAAAAATCATAGTATTTTTCCAATCAATTTGGGATCTGCATGTTCATTGACGTCATCAAGTCTGCATCTAACAAGCAAGCCATTAACCCATTTAGGCCTGGCCTAAGTTTTCTGAATAACTTCCAATATTTATATATCAGCACAAAAACAAATTGAACGTTTGAATACTGTACATACTACAGGATCCAAAAATGGATTCCTGGCCTAAATGGGTCAAAAGAACACTGAATGACACTTAAAGGAAATGAATGTCAGTATAAGAATGAGTTGTTCAAGCATTTTGGCAAGAGATGAACTGAGTGATTGACACGACAAGGAGTGACTGACGGGTCACTGCGTCACTGGAGGGTTGAAAAACATCCAGCTCATTTATGGAGGATATTTACATATTTTAAGGAATATTTGGAATACCAGACACGCTTTCTTTATTTTTCTCTCACCTTTCCTGAGTTGAAACAAGGAAAAAAAAACAAAGCTACAGGCTTTGCTTTTTTGGGAAAAAAGTAGTAAAAATAATAATACACTTGTATCCCATCAGCCACAATGTCAAGTGTGTCACATTCTGTTCCCATATCACACAAGCCAGACGTAAACATTATTTTTCTTTACTTTGATGTTTTGCAGTTCAGTGTTCACACATACACATAACATTTGCATGCGCACACATGCGCGCACGCGCACACGCACACGCGCACGCGCGCGCACACACACACACACACACACACACACACACACACACACACACACACACACACACACACACACACACACACACACACACACACACACACACACACACACACACACACACACACACACACACACACACACACACACACACACACCTCAAGGTCATACTGACAGGAAATTAACTGCACATGAATACAACCAATCACTTATTTTCTTTCTGTGTCCGTCTGTCCATCTCTTACTCTCTGTTAGCCTATCACTCACCGTCTCTGTGTATTTTACTGGTAAATGAATCTGATCTGCAGTCAGTGTTAGGCTCCGCTCCGAATCGAGATGATTCAAGAAAAAAAAAGCAACAAACAAAAATGTTTTCCAGTTTCATTAGTTGTTTAAAAAAAAACATGCTCAAGCTTGCTATTTTTGAATACCAAACATACAGTATATGTAAATAGATACGTATACATAAAGATTTTTTTTATTATTTTGATCATGCTACATTAAGTTTGCTGTGGACACTGCAGAACCCTCCAAATGACCCAGGCCCCACTTTGAGAAAAAAAAAACACAGTAAAAAGGTTTTGTATCAGGCGATTTGCATTGTTAATGAATATATTCTAAATTGTTCAGGATTCATTTGAAGTGCCCAACGTGTGAGCTTGTAGATCGTCTATTTGGTCAAAGAGCTTAAACATTCTGTATATTGACACTAGATCAACTCATTTTGGTGGGGACCACCCCGCAAACCTCCTGCAAGCGCCAATGGGGGTCCCTGGGCCCCAGTGACTTATGAAAACAACTTGACGTTTATTAATGTTTGTTTTAATATATATTGTCAGTGAAGAGGTGAGATCGGAGATGATCTTTTAGCGTCTCTGTCGGGGATGAAAGCTCATACCGTATGTCCAAATACGCTTTACCTTTCAGGGCTCAAATTAAAAAACAGCAGCAAATCTACACAAGCCCAAAACGCTTCACGTCACATTTAGATCTTGTGAATCTGCTACTTTAGAGGATTTTGAGTGATGCTGTAGTGTGAAGAAGTTGGGTCTTAACCCAAAAACACAAAAGTTAGAATATGGTGATAAGAGGTTTCTGCCTGACTGCATCGATTAAATGTATCCCAAATGCATCCTGGTGATGGTGTGTGGAAACCTTGTACTGCATGTTCAAAATCTTAACTTTCAGGAAAGTTGAAAAAAAAAAAGATGAAAACGTTTTCCAGTGGATAATTATCACAAGCTTGTGTTGATAATTTTCATTGGTTCAATATGTAGAAAACCCACAGGCTCACATAAACATTTACACTACAATTAAAAAGCAGCCAACATATTTTTGTTTTGTTTTTATTATCCATGTCTATAACAAAATTAAAAATAGAATTATGAGGCCAGGGGTTGACACTAAGGTCTCTGAGGCACTTGCCCATCGGGCAAGTGCAAGTCAGGTTCTACTTGCCCTCAGGTCATGGTCACTTGCCCCCCAAAAATATATTGTAAATTTTACATTTAAGTTTACTTCCTACTTGGGTGCTTTAAACCAGGGGTTTTCAACAGGTGGTCTGGGGACCACCAGTGGTCCCTGAGAGGGTTCCAGGTGGTCCCCAGCTAAGTTGGTTAACCAGATGTAACTCTTGAGAACGTAAAAATGAAACCAAATGGACCCTTGCGGGTCCATTTGGTTTCATTTTTACGCTCTCAAGAGTTAAAATTCATCATCCTAATTAGCCCATAGTGGTCACAGACCCAGTTGTCCCTGACCCCAGCAAAATGATAGTTTGGAACCAAACGAACCTGGGAGAGAGATAGGAGAGGTAGCTAGAAAGACAAATTTATCTTGTGTTGTGTTATAGTCCACTAAGTTGCACACTTGCCCGATCGGGCAACCAGGTAGCAGTCTTCACTTGCCCCACCATTTTTTTTACTTGCCCTGGGCAAGTGGGCAAGTGTTAGTGTCAAGCCCTGTGAGGTCCCAGTATTATCATTAATATTCATATTCTAATATACATGCACGCAGGCGGGCGCATTCCATCGGTCATCACTAACGAGCTCCATGTGTCCACATTTAGGTCAGGAGACCAAGAGGAATGTGAGGGCACATGCACGCGCACGCCTGCACGTGCACCATACGAGGCAGCCGCTCACGTGCAAACAGACACACATACACGCACACACATTAACACATTAATCTGAGGTTAACATGCTGCAGTGCTCCATGACATGGTAGAATAGTGTGTGCGTGCGTGTGGGCATGTGTGTGGACTTGCGTGTGTGCATGTGTGTGTCTTCCTGTGTATTTAACTTAGTCACACAGTGAAACGTAGTCTTAAAGTCAATCTTTTTAACACATAAACAACCAGGGCGAGGAGATGTCAACTTCCTGTTGATCCAACTAGTTTAGTCAGGAAGAAGATCCAGTTAAGATAAGATAAGCTTAAGAAACATTCCTTTGGAGTCAAAAAGGTGCACATGTGTGCACTTCCTATACTTCCCACTTCCCAGCCTACCCATCTGATCACCATTTTGACAACAATCTATAATGACAATCGCTTCAGTAACAGATCCCTATAAGTAGCACAGTTTCAAGCCAATTAAGAACGTCCACAATAATATTTATTTACCCCCATCTGAAAAGGTTTTGCGATGGGGACCTTTAGAAGAGAACATTCAAAATGATTCAAGATTTTTCAAATAAGCTTTGCGCCACACTGCAAGCCAGTACATCGGCAATGTTTTAATCACTCAACCAGCCACACACGCACGCACGCACACACACACGCCCGCACACACAGACCCCCATTTTAAGAACCATTTCATGCTCTTTTATTGAGTGACCCAGCAACAGCAGAGCTGGGCCAATGAATGTTTCAACTTGGAGCCAATTCCTCAATGTGATAATTAATCTAATTATGTCTTATCATTTAATGTAATTATCAAGGAAGGCTCCAGACCACATACTTGTTGCCGCTGGTCATTACATAACAGAGTGTAAAAGAACTTTAAATGAGTGTTACTGAAAAGACAACCCATAAACCACATTGTAATGTGTGGGCACTTGTGCACGTGTGTGCCCGTTAACTGTGTGTGTTTTTGCATGCGTGTATGCGCATGTGTGTGTGTGTGTGTTGGGCTATAGGGAGGAATGTTAACTTATGCATACATCACAGCTACCTGGCCAATGGGCTTTCGACAGGAAACAGAGACTAATTGAACAAATGAAGGAATTTCCTGTCATTAAATGATGTCATACAGTCTGAGAAACGGATGGAGGACAGGCACACACACACACACACACACACACACCCACACACACACACACACACGCTCACACACACAGCGAAAAAAAGAGTTAAGCTGAAGAAATGCGAGAGTCAGAGTGTGAGAATATGTGCAACATGTTCTCACAAATTGTAAACGTGTGTGTGCGTGTAGCGCTGTGTGTGTGTGTGTGTGTGTGTGTGTGTGTGTGTGTGTGTGTGTGTGTGTGTGTGTGTGTGTGTGTGTGTGTGTGTGTGTGCACACGGATGTGTGCGTGTGTGTGCACACAATGGGGGAGCTTCCATTGGACAGAGGAGATGATTGACAGCTCCACTCTACAGCACAGCTGGTTAGAATCAACCAGCTCAAAGCCATGTCAGTTAACCTGCAGGCTACACATGCACGCACACACACACACACACACACACACACACACACACACACACGCGCACGCACGCACGCGCACACACACACACACACACACACACACACACACACACACACACACACACACACACACACACACACACACACACACACACACACACACACACACACACACACACACACACACACACACACACACACACACACCACACACACACACACACACTTGCAATTTTAAACTGTTGCGCATATTCACAACTCATTTTTTTATCCACTTTAAAGCTGGCAATCTTAATCTTTGGGAGCACAATGTAGAACATTGACAAAACTTAGAACAAAACAATAGGCCTTCTTAAATAAAAATTGTGCAACTGGCCAATCTACAAACTCACAATGTGTCACATACTCATTCCGTAATGACTGGCTTTCATTTTCTAGATTCAGCTGCACTGTTGTATTCCATGTCATTTAGTTAGAATCAATACCTTTACTTGTACTTCACCAATCTGCATCTCAGAGGCAAATATGGTCGTACAAATATATTACATTAACCACTAGCTGATTTACAAGACCACACTTGCATCAGCTATTTTCAATTGTACACATTTTGAAAACATGAAACAGAAGATTTCTTGTATATTTTGATGCAGGTATGGTCCAGGCAGTTAGCTCAACCATCTGGGCACCTAGGCTGCAAAGACAGCCTGACGGTGTGCCGCAGGTTCGACTTCCGAGCCCAATGGCCTTTGCTGCATGTCACTCCCCATCTCTCTCTCCCTTTCCTGTCTACCTACTGTTCTATCAATAAAGGCATGATATGAAAAACAAATCTTAAAAAAGAAATACGAGGGTACGTTCACTGGTGATGGTCCAGATCATGCCAAGTTTAAATGTGGACAAACATGCATTCTTACACATTATCCAATTTACTCGGGATTACTAATTCCCAAAAGTTGTTCTATTTTTGGCATACTTTCTTGAAATATGATTATAGTAAGTCTTGTAAAATGCATTTAGAAGAACACATCGATATATTTCTGTCTCTGCTGTTACAAGACCCAGAGAGTGTTGCCACGTCTGAGACTTTTTTGGGCTTGTTTTCCAGATAAGCCACTTGTAAATATTGGTGGTTTGCTTTAGTTATAGGTAAAAGTAATAAAGTAAGACAAAGAAAAGAAAGAAAAGTAAAAAGAGAGAGAGAGAGAGAGAGAGAGAGAGAGAGAGAGAGAGAGAGAGAGAGAGAGAGAGAGAGAGAGAGAGAGAGAGAGAGAAGCTTTTATTCTTTGGTGGCAAACAAGCTTTTTTCATTTCTTTCACACGGTGGATTTTTTTCGACCAAAAAAAGCTCTCTTAAATCAGGCATGTAACCTGGACGGCTGTGAATCGGCTCGTTGTTTGTCAGCCAAGAGCAACAGACCTGGTGAGAGCAGTAATGGAAGCAACAATACTACAATGTAGAAATACTACTGTTACAAGTAAAAAAGAAAAAGAAAAAAAGAGGTCCTGAGATAATACAATTAAATATATATATATATATATAAATAAATTAAAATATAGGCTTCATATACTGTGTGTGTGTGTGTGTGTGTGTGTGTGTGTGTGTGTGTGTGTGTGCGTGCGTGCGTGCGTGCGTGCGTGCGTGCATGCGTGCGTGCATGCGTGTGTGTGTTTTGGATGGTGGCCTTCATGGATTGTTGGCAGAAGCAATGCAGGCCATGCATGTTGCCAGTGGTAGGGAATTAATTTAAGTAGGTACATGCACAAGTACAATTGAAGTAATTTTCACTCCACTACATCTCAGTGGCAAATATTGTCCTTTTACTCCACTACAATTATTTGTAAATTTTGATAATCATGACAAAACATACAGTAATAACCACCTCAGTTCCATGTGCATTTTGTTCATTGTAAAATAGCGGAACTACAAGCTCATAACATGTCACGATTCAACATACTGAGATTGAGATCTTAGATCTGCTATTTTTCATACATTTGAAATTATGGATTAGCTTCGATAGTTTTACTTAAGTAAACAACATGTGAGAATTCATGGGAAAAAAGGTGCACAAGACATACTATGTTCATTTTCTTTCATATTTCCAATAGTCTACCAAAGCACTTTATAGGCTACTACATTATCATGCCAGGGAGGTTTGTTTTGACTTGTAACCTTGCATTGCATCCTAGCCTGTCCTCGCCTCTTCAGATCCTAAACTAAACTGTCCTTGCATTCTTCCCAGTAAGTAGATCCATGCGTCCTTTCCTTGCAGGCCTGTACATCCTTGCCTATCCTTTCCTCCTTGATGGTTTCCAAACGTATTAGCTCGAGACCCAAAAGAGAAATTAGATGTTTGCCCTGACACAAAACAGGGGGGAATACCTTGTAGATGGGCTATTCACTATACTGCTTTTAAGTGCTTTATAGAAATAATGGAATATGAAAGGACCTATAAAAATGTGTTTGCAACCAACAAATGGGTCCCAAACAAATGTTGAGAAACAGTGTGTTAGCGAACATCAACCACACATTGTGGTAGATCCTAACACAATGCATCACAATGCAACACGCCGTGCCCAGGTGATGTTGTCTTCTTGACCGTTTGTGAAAAAAAAAAGAACAAAAATATAAAATATATATGTATTTCAGTACAATCTAATCTACAAGCTACGGCCAGATGTATAAGCTGATATGTAGTTACTTTCCACTACTGACATGGTACTGACCAACGTTGTGCATAAACAATAATCTTGTGTCCAACAGACATGAAAACTATGTTTCATTTTTATCGTTTGGCAGAACAGTATGTTGTGATGGATGGTGTTGTTGATGTTTGAGTTGGATTAAAACATCATCTTTGGAAACCAACTGAACCCTGTAGTTGTCTGTGAAACACAAACTCTATGACTTATTGTTGTGTGTTAGATAGGACTGTGAAGAATGTGGCGGAGCCTAAAATAGAATTATATCACAAAATCGTACGTTCTTGCGTTTCTGCAAAACAAGGCGGTCCCCAGATGATTGTCTTATGTGCAATATTGTTTTTGCAGCATACAGAAATAAGGGCAGAGTATCTGCACATTTATGACATGGCAATTTAAGGACTTTTAAGACCTTTTCAATATGAATTAATAAACAAACGAACAAACGCATTAATGAATACATTTACCCTTACATCAAACAATCTATTAAATCTATTAAAATGGTCAAACATTGTGTTGTGAACCTGTTGATAGACATTTTCACAATATGCATATCTCTGGCACGGAGTCAAATAAAATGTAATGCCTAAACTCCCACAATTACCTGTCAGCGAATCTTTTGGGGATCGAGGCCTGAAAAAATTGAGAACCACATGATTTACTTGAAAACGGAACTGACTCCATGTGTGAATAATGCTGCTAACACCACCCGCCAGGAACGGCCAAAACACTGAGATTTATTAAGTTTGATCCAGTTGTGTGGTACACAAGGTGGTCCACACAAACACTATCCAAGGGTCTAGCATTATGAGACTATGACACCATGAAGCCTTGGATGCATGGAGATTTTTGTTTTGCTTTAACTTTCTAATTCAATATTTCAATATTTCATGGTGTGAAGTAAATAGGAGACCAAACACAAGAGTGATCAAGGATATGACATGGGTGAGTAATTGGAAAAAAATCGGGGAAAGTACGTTGCAAATTCAATGTTTTCCCCAAGACACAAACAAGTAAAAAATAGCAGATCTACCAACTCATTTCGCATCACTGCGTATGCTTAGATTGGCTATTTCTACAGTATATGGAATTTCCCTCATATGGGTCCCAAGTCGAGTCACAAGGCTGTTTGGGAAGCCGTGTTTTAAATAGCACATGTATAAAGCAGAGCGCGGTGTGTCTGTGGCTCAGGGTGAAGCCAGGTGGCCGTCTTGGACCAGATCCACTCGTTGGCTTCAAAGTGACGTATTCTCAACAGAGCCACAGTTCTCACAGTTCCACCCATGGTCGCTCGGTTTACCAGAAAACCCTTTCTTCACCCAAACCCTCTCCTTTCATATCCACTGCCCCGTCGCAGCTCTAACATCACAGGAGAGACCAGAAACAACGCCACATGCCTGCCTCCGCTCCTCTCCTGTGGCTCCTGTGGACCAGCGAGGCGGGCCGGCGGCCATGATGAATTGATTGGATAATTGGGACCATACGGGAGCATTCAGACGTGATTATGGGATGGCATTTTTCTTTTTGTCAAAGGTTACCACGGTTACCACCCTGGCTAAGTGCACGCGGATGGCATAAACTTTGTGTCCCAGAATTTTCTTTCTGAAGAAAAAAAAAAAAACGCTGCCTCAGCGCAGTTTATTAGGTTAGGTGAAAAACCTAGACGAGATGTCTGCGAAAAATAACGCTGTAAGGATTCTTTCTAGTAGGCCCCTTGTGTGTGTGTTTGTGTGTATGTGCGCGCCACACGCATGCATGTTTGCTTGTGACGGTCAGCGCCATTAAGAACAAAGCTCCTTTGTTTGCTGCTAATTAGTTTATTGTGCAAAGCGGCTCTGTGCATGTGATCGCATCTGTTGTTGTCGAGTACAGATCAGGTAAAACCATGTCTCTAATTCACACACACAGCGGTGTCGCTTGACCAAATGTTACAAACCCATTTTCAGAATATCACCATAAATGGTACATGCTGCATTTATATAGCACCTTTATCCAAGGTACGATTATTATCGATTGTTCCACACCGGAAGAGGTATCCTTGCAACTAAGGCACCAACCTGCAAATCATGAGCGAATTATGACTTGCTAAACAACGTTCAACACAAACTCTCGGCTACAACTCTCTTTTAAATCAAACCAAAACGGAACTACTTTTCTTTTTTCCACTAGCCTACAGAACTACAGGAGTTCAAAGCGTGAATAAAATGCCTGGGCAAGACCAGCAAGGAAGGTGACATGGGAGTGGGAGTGAACCTCGTGTTTTGCTAACCAATAAGAATGCAGAGGGGGTGTCGCCCTAACAGTGGTGTTTTCCACAGTGTGGTGGACCTTTGTGTGGCTCACAGGCTGGTGAACGAATAGGACCTCAGAATCCTAGATAAGCAAAACACAGTGCTCTTCCAGGCGAGTTTAGCGCTGACCTAATCATTTACAATACATTTTACAGTTGCCTTTGTACATGCCATACACACTAGTTATTCGTTGACACACAGGTCTGTCTGGGTGTTAAACCAAGCAGAGCGACACCCCAGACATCGTGGATGAGTTTCATTGCAGAGGTCAAAAACAAGTGAGACAATTCTTCTCTGACAGAATATCCGCAGGGAACATCAAGCATAATCACTCCACATTCCACCTGTCTGAGGGGAGTTTAACCCATCACGACCTGAGGTCGATCAGAAAAAATGTCTTCTGTAATTAGATCAGCAGTGCTCAAAACCTTCTCAATGTCAAGGTCCAAAATAAATGTGTTTTGCTGCAGACCCCGCCATTACAAAATATGTTGTTCCAGGGACAAAGATTGAAGTAAAATAAATACCACTTAAAAATAAATACATTCAACTATTTGCACACATTTTCACATTCTTTTCCAAAGTAGCCAGTCTACAATCTACACGAATCTGTGTTTCTTCATAGCCAAAGCATACAAAAACACTCACATACACATGCGTCTGTATATCACTGTAGGCACACTACACTGAACCTCTGTCGAGACCTGTACTTTTTGTCATTGATAACTGAGAAGTGGGAACATTCATTTGCATAATGAACATGGCTGATGGTTTGGTCTGAGATGTGAGGTGCTTAACACTCCCAGACAGACAGAACCACTCTAAAGCAGAACATTCCACAGTAACGTGACCTCAAACACCTCCTGTCTTCACCAATCTACTCTCACATTTCAGGGGACCCCCCTCCCCCAACCGCTCCCCTCCCTCCCCACACACTCCCCTGGAGTGCCTCTCTCTCTGTGTCTCCCCCTCATCTTATCTGTGTTTGTCTAGACGAAGTTCTAAACCCAATTACAGTACGTAATGATTGTAGCATCTTTCAACCATGGGCTTGGACATTCTTGAACATAAGGAGGTTCCACATCTGCTTTACATGTTGACTTTGAGAGGTGTTCTGTGATGCTAGGTTTCCACTAACACTATATATACATCCATATAATGCGTGTGTTATAAAGTGTGTTTGAAAGGTGTGTATATGTGTGTGATCATAGTACAGGACGGTAAAAGTGTGTGGTCTTCTTGAACACATATTGAGACAAGTCAAGGGAGTTAACCTGATCAATAAAGATGAAGTGAAATATGATAGACTCAAATGCTGGGACAGGTACTGGATAAACCATTGTACAAAACTACAAAAGTGCATTCAATAATGCAGCCATGAATTTAACATAGCAGATTTTAATGACAGCTGCCCATGATGACCATCCTTATACCAATTAGAGGTGCTTTTAGACATCCACATGCATGGATTCTCAAACCTTTGTTACAGGGACGAATTTAATTATTATTAATCTATCCATTTTTATTATGTAGCTTACTGTGATATAATCTTCATCATGCCATGTCATTGCAGCTGCATGGATTGCTATGATTTAGTAATCTGAAGGAGAGGAGAAAAGAAGAGTATAGAGGGAGAGACCAAACTAGCACTGGAAACTGACTTCGTATTGGTTCACCATCTGACTGCATTTAATGCATCTGATTGGATTAAACCAGGGGTGCCCACACTTTTTTGACTTGAGAGCTACTTTCAAAATGAGCGGCTCAACAAGATCTACACATCAAAAATGTGATTGTTCCATTACTGAAAATCCATTTCAAGGCCCCTAGAGAGTTTGATAGTGGTGATGGTGTTACTTACTGTTTCACATTTCACATTTTTGTCCACAATTGAGAAAGAGAACTGGCCAAACGTTGGTCAAAGTAACAATTATTCTCCATTTTCTAATTGTGTGGACTCTTGAAAATTACGTAATTCAGAATGATGTTTAAATATAATTTAACTCTTGAGAAATTTGAGAAATTTGTGCACAGGAACAGTCACTGAAGGAAAAGCTGGGTGATAATTTCACTTCCACCGAGCAATATATAAAAGACTCTGTGGCGAAATACACCAACAAACTACAAGCCATTAAAATCAAGAAATATAAAAGAGATGCCGAGGACTACCAGAACAACGAGGTGTACGATTGGGACCTGGGGCCGGCAGAACAGCGAGGAAGCCGAGGATCTACACCGGAGGCACCACGACGCACCCAACCGCCACCGATCCCTGCAGCACGGCACCGCACAACCCGCCCCCGCCGGCAAGATGATCGTAGAGCCGACACGACTAGAGAGAGTGATTTCACCCAGGGGCGGATTTAGGCATGGGCCATATGGGCAGCCGCCCAGGGCGGCATCGTGAGGGGGGCGGCATAGCGAAGCAAAAAAAAAGAGAGAAAAGAAATCCGCTATTCCGTCTTATTGTCATTGCATGGATCTACAAGTATTGCGCCCACTTCCGCACATCAACGCACAAAAAATGATAACATCGTGCAATTCAGCGTGTGTGTATGTGTCCTGGCCTGGGGGGTTCAGTTGTGGTGTTACGCTGGACCAATTGACTTCAATGTTAAATGTGCTCTCCAATGCGCTCTCCATATGGTACTTTTGAGATTTGAAAAAGCCACAGTAAACTGGCGAATGGTGGCAACAGTATTTATGATACAGTAAATAAAATCTTACCTCACATGGTTTCTTGGGAAGTCCTTATTTTTTTTTTTTTAAGGTTGAGAAAAGTCAACAGGGCCTTTTCAAATCTCAGAAATTTAATATGGAACTCTATGGAAATATGGAGCGCATTCTTTCTGTCAGTGTCTTCGTGCAGCAGGTGCACTAATTAGTGGGGACTTTCCACAGTGGTTAAAGGAGAATTCCACACCAAAACATATTAGGAGCAATCTACCTTGATTCCTGTGACATGTGTAATAATGCTCTTGATTATTGTCATAGATGCCCCCTTTTCCAAATTTCACCCTGAGGTCCCCCTTCCTCCAATGCAGTTTGCATTATAGCTACTTATTCATTGAATTAACTGAAACTATAGTAGACTATAAAGCATAAACTCAAATGCAATCAAGACTAATAATAATAAGGGTAATAATAATAATAATAATAATAAGGGTAATAATAATAATAATAATGGTAATAATAATAAGGGTAATAATAATAATAATAATAATAATGCCACCCCATGGAAGGCTACTTTTTGCCTGTGTGATTTATAGCCAACTTTGCTTCGAAGAGTTCAGTAATGCAAATGCATCTCAAATTGATCATTAGATTATTGATATTATTATTATGAACAAATAAAATAAAGGGAAAAAGAAATCACACCTGTGTGAAGAAGGTGGTGTCAAGGTGACATGCTCACTAGATGGTGATATCTACTCAGAAGGTTTATGTATTTTATGTATTATGTGTTGTTTAGTCTTGAGTGGTGGAGTAGAGGTGGTCGTTCCCGGAGGGTTTGTGTGTGTGTGTGTGTGTGTGTGTGTGTGTGGGGGGGGGGGGGGGGGGGGGGGGCGCCAGCAGGGGATTTCGCCCAGGGAGTAAATCACTCTAGGACCGCTACAGAGAGTGATTTCACCCTCGACAGTGACTCAAGCTCTTCACAATCCAGCAACGCTTTTTTATCCACACGCCGGAGAGATTATGCCCGTCCAAGAAAAGGAGCTGCAGACGAGGCAAGCGCGCGTCCAGGCACACAACCTCGCCAGCGCCCGTGGACACGCAACAACACAAGGAAACGGTAATTAACATTTCTTCGAAAGAACTTTCAGATGTGCAACTGTCCGTGCTCTCCAAGGGACTTTCTTTTGTACCTGCAAGTGGTGTTAATACCTTCGCTTTAAAAGTGGACCTATTCAAATGTTTCAGACAAATAAGACTGAGACATTTTTTCGCTAAGAATATAGACACTCCCAGCACCACTATACCGTCTACCAACTTCAAACGCAAAAGCACATTTTCCCCCTATGTGACAAACCCCTCCATCAACACCTTTTGTAGGATTGTTGAACAAAACATTATGAAAATGCATGAAACGCCCCATCGCATTATACATAACTTGTCCAAAGATGAAAGACAAGCACTAATCAGTCTGGTAAACGACAAAGACATTGTTATCAAACCAGCTGATAAGGGGGGAGCTATTGTCATACAGGATGCTGTGAAATATAAAACAGAAATAACTTCTCAGCTCTCCAATGTGCAGTTCTACTGTAAACTCACAAGTGATCCTACTGCTAGATTCCAGTCGGCAATAACCACCTACTTGGACAGCGCTAAAGAAAAAGGGTGGATCACCAAACCCGAATATGAATTTCTGCACTGTCTACACCCAATTAGACCCGTCTTTTATACACTTCCTAAAATACACAAGTCTTTAATTGATCCTCCTGGTCGCCCTATAGTGGCACAAACTAATTCTCTTTTATCGCCTCTTTCTGAATTTGTTGATTTCTTTATCAAACCTTTCGTTCACTCATTACCTGCCTATATAAAGGACAGCACCGATTTCATAAATAAAATATCTACTGTGACTGATCTTCCTGCCAACACCTTTTTATTAACTTTGGACGTCACTAGCCTCTACACAAACATACCTCATGCAGCGGGTTTAGAGGCCCTAAAACATTTTCTAGTAAATCGCGACCAAACGGTCAACCCACCTAATCAATTTATCTCCGACCTGGCCTCCTTTGTCATGGAATATAATTATTTCTGTTTTGATGGGGACTTTTACCTCCAGACCTCTGGAGTAAGCATGGGAACTATATGCGCTCCAAATTACGCAAATCTCTATATGGGTTTTTTTGAGGAAAAATATGTTTTTAATCTTGATGAAAATAGATTTCTTCCCAATATTGTGAAATACTACAGATTTATAGACGACATTATATGTGTCTTCACTGGTACTTCCGATGAACTTAAAACATTTGTAGAGTTGCTAATTGGTTTTAATGAGAACTTAACTTTTACTTGTGATTTTAGCCCAGAGAAGGTACATTTTCTTGACATGTGGGTTAGCATTGTAAACGGTGGTCTGACAACCAGCCTTTACCGAAAAGAAACAGATAGAAATACTCTACTTCTGGCTACGAGCGCACATCCCATGAGTCTCAAAAAAGGTCTACCCAAGAGTCAATTCTTCAGACTTAGAAGAATTTGCCACACTACAGAAGATTTTGTGAAACAATCTGGTGAAATGAAACAGAGGTTTTTACAAAGAGGCTACTCGGTGGATTGGGTTGAGCAGGCCTACAATTCAGCCCTGCAAAAGCCCCGATCTGATCTACTAAAACGAGTGTAAAACAGGACAAGCATTTTTCTGTGACTTGCATTACCACACATTCTCCTTATTCATACCATATACGCAGCATTTTCAAGAAACATTGGCATATTTTGAAATCTGATCCTGAACTGGCACACACATTTCGCCATCCGCCCCTATTTGTTAATAAACGGGGGCGTAATATTAGAGATTCGTTAATTAATGCAAATTTCTCTAGTAAACGCACGCACTCCACACAAACCTTACTTAGTCCTATTCCCAATGGTAACTACCCCTGTGGTACCTGTGCCCAATGCCACAATACAAACAAAACTCAAGTTTTTTATCACCCGTCTACTGGGCATAGATATGAAATTAAGAGTGTCATTACATGCGCCTCCACCCATGTAATCTATATGATACGCTGTCCCTGCGGCCTTGCGTATATAGGCAAGACCACCAGGAAACTTAAACAGCGCATCAGCGAACACAAAAGCACCATTCGCAGAAATGACAAAGATTACCCGGTGGCGGTACATTTTAATGAAATGAAACACGACATCTCATCTCTGCGTTTTGTGGGCATAGAAACGGTTCCTCTGCCACCTAGAGGTGGAGACCACGATCTTATTTTAAAGAGACGTGAAGCCTTCTGGATCTTCACCCTAAATACTTTGGCTCCTAAGGGACTTAATGATGAATTGCTATTGAATGTAATGCTGTAACTGTTTTTATTACTGTTGTTTATTTATTCTTACTCAACAGTTCTTTAGTAGCCTACTTAAAATATACCTTTTGATGAATTGCTATTGAATGTAATGCTGTAACTGTTTTTATTACTGTTGTTTATTTATTCTTACTCAACAGTTCTTTTGTAGCCTACTTAAAATATACCTTTTGATGTCCCCCTAGAGATCAGCCCTCATTTTCAAGGTTTCCTTCTCTAGGCCTATATAGACTTGCAAGGTGTCTTGTTACATTTATTATAAGTTGTTTCCTATTGGATATTAACTTGTTTCTATTGTATTTAACTTTTTCTATTGTAAATTAATTTTCCTGTTATTATTGACTTTTTTGCACTGTGGATTTATAAGACATTACCTGTACCTACCTGTAGGGTTGGATGGGCTGTTTCCCTCTCCATGGAAACCGACTGACGCGGGTCTCTGATTGGCCCTCGCCGTGTATATTTCCTCTATATATCTGTGCCGGTGGCTACAGCTACCAGATACCTGATGAAGGTCATTCCGACCGAAACGTTGTTTGCCTAAATAAAGCTATTTCAAAGTGAAGACAGTGTGCGGGACCCCCCCTCTTCTTCTGATTATGTGCATTGGTTTGCTGGCTCCGACGCACCTGTCGCTGTAGGTGTGCACAAAGGACTTCTCTACAAACTCTTGAGAGTGTAAAATGAAACCAAATGGACCCGTAAGGGTCCATTTGGTTTCATTTTAACGCTCTCAAGAGTTACAGATCTATAAGGGTTCCAAGTGCTGGGGGGACTGTCATGTGATCTACCTGCATGGTCTGTGTGATCTACTGGTGGATCACCATCTACCCTTTGGGCACCCCTGGATTAAACAATGTTAATTAATGTTAAGCTCACTTTGCCACTCGTTGTATGCATGGTTATACCCCCTAGTCTATACAGAACAGCCAATGAGGAGAAAGTAATGAAAAGGTCACTATAGTGCAGCAACTGAATATACCGTAGACCAGTAGTGATCCACATTCTGCTGGTAAAAGAAACAACAATGACAAGAATAACAGTGGATGTTAACTTCAAAGGACTTACATAGATGCTCCTCTGCTGGTAACGGAGGAACAGGTTGTGCATGATGGCCCCATCATGGAGGTCCTCCAGACAGGCCATGTCCTCCACACCTCTCACACTGCTGGGGTCCATGGCCTGGACCTTCTGTCTGGTCAGAGCGTTCTGCTTGTAGGTGTACACCTGGTGATATGGAGAGAGAGAGAGAGAGAGAGAGAGAGAGAGAGAGAGAGAGAGAGAGAGAGAGAGAGAGAGAGAGAGAGAGAGAGAGAGAGAGAGAGAGAGAGAGAGAGAGAGAGAGAGAGAGAGAGAGAGAGAGAGAGAGAGAGAGAGAGAGAGAGAGAGAGAGACAGAGGGGGTTATTAAGGCATTTAGGAGACGGAGACTTATCGGGAGTGTCTTAGTGTATATAAGTTAGCACGCACATGCACACACGTGCATGCACACACACACAGAGGCAGATGCAGAGAGATAGTGTAGTCACAGTGCCTCAGCAAATTGGGATTGCAGGTATAATCGCAGAACCTAGCATTAATCTAAATGTCTAAATAATACTGTCAAAATGATAATCTGTACATTGAAACTAAAAGTTAAAAGTTAATGAAAGACTAAATCAAAGTGAACAACTAAATCAAATAAAATATTATAGAAGGAGGGAGGCAGGCAGGCAGGCATGTCCAGTCAGGTAGGCAGGCAGGCATGTCCAGTCACGTAAAATTGTTTATTTAATAGCATATATGACAAATAAAACATGTTTTACTAAGCCTTTGCATATATGCCAAGACAAGCAGAACTATAGCAGAATATATACAATGAGACTAAAATGTTACTACAATAGTCATAGAGAGAAGAACAATATATCCAATATATAGAATGTCAGTTGCGCAGTATAGTCTGCAATACCATTTCTAGTAGATCTACAAGCTCAAAACATGTTGCTTTGTTCCCTGTTTCGAGCTTGCAGATCTGCTACTTTTGTAGCTGTGACTGTAGTATGATCAAGTAGGACGTTAATTTACGACACAAACAAAGTTACAATATGGCCATAAGAGGTTTCTGCCAGACATACTACAGTTGTTTGAGAAACAACAGGCTCCAGTGTTGCATTGGTGAGTGGGATAGATGCATGAATGAACCAAGTGCTGCGTGGGGGTAAAGGTTATGAAAACATTTTAGTGTCAAAACAAGTTCACTGTTCTTTAAAACAAGTCACCAGATTACATTTTTTGTCCCTTTGGACAAAGTGTTTTAAAGTCAACTTTCCCACAAAGCAGGGGTCGATTAGGGGCCATTTGCCAAATTTAACGGGACTGTACATTTTCTCTGTACAATATGGAGGTACTTGTAGTATGTTAATTAGTCTTAACTCTTTGTCTTAGGTCTTATCTTTGGTATGGCCCTGCAAGATATAGAACCCTGACGTCTAACCACAAGGCCACTGAGCTGGAATTATGCAGCAACTGTGTGCCTTGTGATTCCGGATGTCACGTTTGTGCTGACCTCATTGACCTAAACTAACTGTAAAAAAAAGGGGGAAATAACCTACAGCATGACCTGCAAACTTGTGACGGATGCACCTCTTCCATAGAAGATGTGGTGCAGGATTCTATAGAATCAGTCATGGCAACTAAGAACTTAAATCCAATGATGTTGTCAAAAAACAGCCAAATCATGGCTGACGTGTGTCTGGCTGTGGTCACTGGTCATGTGTTTGCCTGTCACAGTGTGTCCCTCGGGTCACAAGCTGAACACCAAGAGCTTTGAATAAACCTTTCTTCTTCCAAACTCAGCATTCTTTACGGTTTTTGGCTCACGTAACGAACGAACATCCATCCAAGACACACAAAGAGACCAGAAAACCGCCTGACCACGAGATATTTTTACAAGCATCTTTCAAAGAACGTGATGTTTTCTGAAGGGGTTATTTTAAGATTTGGACGTCCTGTGTGTTGACCGCGGCCATAAACACTTTGCCTCAAGTAAGACGAAGCGTTCCTGCCCGCCAATGACCAGGATCAATATACAGTAACTCCATCTGTGATGCCAGGCATCACAGAACACAAATCTGGTAACGGGTTCCTAACAATGTGTTTTAGTTGGGCCATCTATGGGGGGGTAGGAGGGGGGTCTGTGGACAGATTCATATTAATTCAGGGGTTTATGCTTTGTCATGCTCTTTGTCATTAGAACATGACCTCTAGTGTACTGGATGAACCAGACACCACACAACCTCCTTCCATGGTCAAACCTACAGTACTGCTGACACTGCACTATGATTCAATTATGGGAAAAAGACATAAGTTGAAATATACATATGACGTTTCTATTCATCAGCAACTCACAAGTATGTTTTGCTAGTCAGACACTGTAATATAGTAGTTTTGTCTTTGGCCTGCTGATAAGCTATGCTGACATAAGGCCAGGGTCAAACTGTACTTAGAGTCATTCCTGATATCCCAGACATGCAAGCTGTGTTTGTGTTTCAACACAGAGCTGTTAAAAAAACACAATTGAAGAGCTCCATTGCTACAGTAAGTGAGATTAGGAAATCTGCACTGCTTCTTAGTAATATCATGCTGGCCTTGTTTAAACAACCTGTGTTACTGAATGAAAAGGTCATAGAGTATTGTGATTATTGGCACGACAGTGACGTGGTCGGAAACAAGGCACTAGCCATTACAGACTGATAGAATGCCTGCAGCACCGTGTTGCATCAGGATTTCTCAAGGTGGGTGCCATGGCACTGCTGCCATGACGCAAGACCAGGGGGGTCACAAAGCAGCACATAGTATCCTCTTTATATATCCCACAATTTCAAACCCATTGTCTTTTTCCACCTGTTGTCATTTGCATGAACTGTAATCATGGCTCTATGCTCCCTCTAGTAACTTGCGGGGAAATGCATGCCGTGAGCATGTTGCTTCTTCATCACTTCATAGGGGGAGTTTTCCCGTTAGGATGTACTGTTATGGTGTGTGAAAGGAACACGTTATTCTTCAACCAAACCAGTTTCTTTCCCCTCCATCAGGTGCCCTGGCTGACCAGGGGGAGGCAGTATACAGGCTGAGATTACTTCTTGTTTTTTGTAAGGGTACATACCCTAGGGAACACAGAGCGAATATGGAAACTACACTCAGAAAGGCTGTTTTGCCAACCCCACATGGTGTATGGACCCTGATGATGCTCCCACAACGTCCTCTGCGCTGTGTTTGTCCATGGCTGAAGGCCTTGCTTTTGGAGATGAAACATTGCTGCACCTGAAATATTTATGTCCTCGTATGCAATTTCCTTTTGCGTGGACATACATAAATTACAAAAATGTGTGCCACGATTTGTCAAGGTCTCTCTCTCTCTGCCAAGCTCTTTTTCTTCTTACACTGTTTCTCTCTAAACCACACACACACACACACACACACAACACACACACACACACACACACACACACACACACACACACACACACACACACACACACACACACACACACACACACACACACACACACACACACACACACACACACACACACACACACACACCTAAACATGTCTGTTTCCAATCAGCCCCATCACCCCGCTTCAGATGATCTCCCAGAATCCACAGCGGCTTCTTTGTGACGTCATGAAACCCTGTGCCATTCTGCCTGTGCCTGCTTACCATTGGCTCTGACACACAAACCACCTCTCAGCAGTTCAGTTGGTGGTTAAACGCCTTGCTTTTTTGCTTATGGGCAACAGTAGCAGCCCATGGCGGGATAAAAAAAAAAAAAAACAGAAAAAACGTGACTCACTGGGTTTGATTCCAGCTCCTGGTAGCTGTGCTACACATGGAGGTGTGGGGTTACTACTATCGCTCTAAACTACCCAGACCTGAGGTCAGCCACGTGGTAGGCTTTTGGCTCTGGGAACCCTGTGCCGAATCAGCCCTTTTCCACAAAGGGAAACTGACCACAGACCTGTCACTTTCTGTGAACAGACGGAACGGCTCATTTTCACCACACACTAACAGAACCATCGTCCAGAAACGCTTGACGCGCTCGGTACTTGTTTGTCCATTCATGTTGGCTTTGGAAGCTAACGCTTAATGCTAGCGGATGGTAACCAGAGACTGGTGGTTACATTATGGGACCCAACGCCTCCATGCTTGGCAGTGAGGGTTGGATTGGGGCCACAGGGCTACCAACCGACTCCCTGAAACAAGGAATCTGCCCTTATTTGGAAACTAAAGGACGTGTCCCTTACTGAACTGATAAGGGACTCAACATTGGTTAGGAATCAAGTAATGTTGTACATTGTACAAGTTATAAC
Source organism: Benthosema pterotum (assembly GCA_039105355.1). Lineage (NCBI taxonomy): Eukaryota > Metazoa > Chordata > Actinopteri > Myctophiformes > Myctophidae > Benthosema > Benthosema pterotum. The sequence continues at coordinate 16,633,635 of CM076976.1, forward strand.
AGCTCATACAGGTTGTAGGCCGACTAGTAACCATTTAAACATTCTACACTTCTTGTAATCAGCCCTAATAAGTCCTTCACCAAACCCCACCCATGTTTAGCCACTGTCCAATGCCAAACCATATTTTAGCAACTGTTGCTGTGCAGGTCAAGCATTCCTGTCCTGTCACCCCTCTGCTAACATGCTTATTGGACAATGACGGATTGGGGAGGGACTTAGTGAAGGGCTAATAGTCTGTCTATACCAGATCTCTTTGCCAAAAACAGACAATCTACAAGCTCGCAGCATGTTGGGAGCTTCTTGTTTAAAAGCCTATATACTGCAACCATGTGTGTGGGTGTGGGCATGCACATAGAGAGAACACCTGTTGATGTCTCGACCAACAGATGTTGTCCTTTGTCTGAATGAACCTCCACAACCCGTTTCCTACACACACACACACGTGCGTGAGCGTGCATGTGCAGGTACGCGTGTTGGTGTGGTGTGTAACAGAGCAGGTCTTCTGTCTGTGTAAGTGTGTGCATGTGTATGTGCAGGTATGTGTGTTGGTGTAGTGTTTAGGTGTGTAACAGAGCGTGTCTGCCTGCTGTCTTCAGATCAGGTTGCAGTTGATTTGTGTGTGGTTGTCTGTGTGTGTGTCTCTGTTCATGTCTGGCTAACAAAACAATAAAATTTGATCAAGGCTTCATGTGGTGTGTAATTGACACAAAGAAAATAATTGTGTTTTGGGGATGCCGTACTTGGTGCCCAGCTTTAAAGATTCTAAATCCCTTTATTTTAGATATTACAGCACGGTAACAGGAAAGCCCGATCATACCCAAACCCTGAGTATAGTCAAATTAAACACACTCCGTTCACTTCATGGGGTCAGTCCAACGGAGGCTCTTCTACATCTTCTTTATCTTTATTTTAGGTTGTTTTGTAGTAATAACAGTACTGCATAAACATCAGGCAAGAGCCCAGCCTTAAAGATAATAAATCCCTTTATTTTAGATTGTTTTGTAGTAATAGTAGACCTACAGCTGGTAGGCTACAGCATAAACATTACAGAGACTTTGTCACTGTAGTTGTCACTGTACAATACTTTAAAACAGATGACATTTGCACAACTCCATATGTCCCTCTGTCAGGCTGCATGAACAGTGCTCAGGCACTCAGTTTTCACTCAGTATCAACATTAGTAAATATACAAGTTTGAAATGTGGTGCAAAACATTGTGGATCTGCTACTTTTACCGATTTTGAATTAGAATCCTGAAGTAACATTATTGGACATATGAGGTTTCCATATGAGGTTTCCACTGAAATAATAAAATAAAAAAACAAATAAAAACAGAAACAGAGTAGGCCATCTTCTCACCACTGAAAACATCTGAACCACATATCAGCATCCTCCAGGGAACACCAACTGTCTGAGGAAACCTGAATTTACTGTCTATTTGACGTTCAGACGATTGGAAACAACTGCAGCAAATAAATGGTTACAAAACGTCTGCTATTCAGAAGAAAACAACAATGGATTGCTTTGCTTAACCTCTCTCTCTCTCTCTGCATGCACATAGGAACATATTGCTCAGTGTTCATTTAGTAATTTGAAAATTCCCAGGGTCCATTTGGTTGCATTTGAACAGTTAACAACAACTTAAGCCTGACATGCTATTGCCGCCTTTCAGGGAGAGCAGTCCCCTTCCCTTTCACGCAATCGTTGGCATTTACTTTTAAAAGTCACTACATAGGGGCGCCTGCTGGCCTAATCCTAGTCCAGGTGCAAGCCACATACTGTAATATAGGCAATTGACGGAGAGTATGTCACATGTTCGAGTCCTCTTCATGGAAACTATGGCTGCATATCTCTCTCCTGTCTATCTTCACTGTAACTGTCAATAAAGGCACATAAATCCAAAAAGGTCAGTATATACAGGTATGCTATACTGTATGGTTCAATGGAGAACAATATTTTTTCTGTCAAACATTGTGGACATGTCTTTAGTTATGTTGTTGCGTGATGCTTTCATTTTGTATTCTTTGTCTTTTCTTTGGCTCACTCCTAACTGAACTCATCATCATCATAATCATCATCAATCATCATCTTTATTGTACAGTCAAACAAGGGTTCAAACTCTTCTCTTATTTTCTGCCCTTCTTTTAACGGTTTCGAATCTAAATCATAGAACATTTTAAATCATTAAAAAAAAGGTTTTGTTCTTGTTGGGTATGATCTTTTATGTCCTAAACTGTTACATTTCAGGATGCAAATTCAAAAATAGCAAAACAACAACATTCTCTAGGACATCTGTGTTACACTGGGGTTGGCCACTTGCAACCTAGCTTAATATTCCACTACTGTCTTGAGTGTGAATGACTCTGGATCAAGCTGGCGGTTAAAAGACTGAACGTAAATTCACTTCCCTGATCCTTTTATAAGCTTGAGACAAAAAACAAATTGAATCCTTTTTTCAACCCGTCAACATAAGTCTACGTAACATACAGTAGCTCTGTTGTCTTAAAGTCTTTTGTTTCAGAGATTTACTGTCGCTAGCATCTGTCGCTACAGCTTAGCCACATATCCACATGGCATTGTGTTTTCTTTGTCTCCATGGAGACAGCCTGGGCTAATTAGAAAGGGTAATTAGGTCAAGGGCCCTGGTGACAGGTGTTGTGGGGTGTCAGGACGGAAGGTCAGTTATGCTAGCAATGCTATGCATGCTAGCTGGTATGTTAAGTAGCGGGTCAAGGTTAAAAACAAGGCCCACTTATATGCAGCACTGAATGTCATCGACTAGTCAGCTGTTAAAACTTCTGTTTGATGTATTATCACATACAATGTAATGTAATACACACCAGTTAGCACTACTTTATGATAACTGTGGTTCTCAACCTGTGGGCCAGGGCCCACTGGTGGCCAAGGGGTCATTACATATAAGTGTGCCCCCAAATCATTTCTAAAACCATAAGACATTAGGACATACAAGTTGTTTTTGTTATATACAGTAGAAATAGTTACTTAAACAAATCTGACCTAACCGTCCACAGTGATACTAATTTCACTATGGGGTTATTAGCTAACACTGTGTGGATTTTAGCCTCATCCCCTCAGCATTAGAATTTGTTTCCCCGCAATGTCCCGCCCCATATTGGCACACTGGGGCCTGATTGGTTATAGCCCGTTCCAATCAAATCATTATGCATTGCAACGGCGGATGAAGGCCTGCTACGCGAGGCTACTTTAGACCACTATAGGCAGCCGTGTGTAATGCTATTATCTCTATAGATATTAAATGTAATCCCTGGTCTTAAGAGTTGTTAAGTCTTTGTAGATCAGCATGGTTGAATATCAGACGGGGAAGTTAAGCAGCTGTGTCACTAATGGATCAAAGCATGCAAGCTTCACAAGGTCAAACACCGTTCCACTCATCTAAATGTCTTTGACTACGTAAAAGCCCTTTCCTCTGAAACCTAGCTACTCTTGAAAACAACAAAGCAGGACATGTGAATGCTTTTGATCAGAGGTTGACTTTTTTAATTCAAGGACCCCATAATTGTTGAGAGAATACTCTCAGAGTTAAATATAAGTAAAGGTCCCGGCAGACTGTCAGCGTTTGTCGGAACAACGGTGGAATAACGCGGAGAAGAAGAAATAACGAACACTATATATAAAACACTATAATAAAGTATACTCATGATTTCTCGTGTTTTCTTTAGCATGATGGCTGTGTTGACATAAAGTTAACGGGTGTATGTGATCACGTGCATACCTGTGTTTGCGTACGCATGCTTGCATGCGTGCATGTGGGTAAACATAGCCGATACGTCCGGCCTGCAGACACAACCTGTTTGATGACCTCCTACTGCGGCTAGAATTATCTGCTCTTTGTGAATGTATAAAGTACTGTCTGTAACCTCTGAAATAAGAATGTCCCTCCGCACACGCAGGCACGCACACACACACACACACACACACACACACACACACACACACACACACACACACACACACACACACACACACACACACACACACACACACACACACACACACACACACACACACACACACACACACACACACACACACACACACACAGTAACATCATTGACAGGAGCTTTAGGTACGAGCTCTTTCATGTGTCCATCTCTTCTTCCTCTGTGACCCTGGTTGACCCTTGACCTTCCATTCCAACAACAGTGCTTTGTGCTGTCTAGTGGAGGTAATGCAACATCTGCCTGTCTGTCTGTTTCTCAGCATGCATGGCTGCCTGCCTGCCTGTCTGTCTGTGCATGAGAGACCAAATTTCAGGTGATCCCCGCTTGGCCTGGGGAGTACTTAACCCACTTAAACCCTGGGTTTATTTGGTTGACTGGAGTCCCTCAGGGCTCTATACTAGCATATTTTCTGTCTTTCTTTGTTGTCTGTCTGTTTGTTGGAGATGCGGCTTAAAGGGGAAGTCCAGCCATTTTCAACATTCTAATATGTCATTAGTATACCCTAGACTTCCTAGAGGTGCTGGGTGGACATGACAAAAAAGTTCCCCCATTCTGTGTTCCCAAGAAATGGGGTTCTGAAGAACTCCACTAACATGGTGAAACATCTTGATCACATCATCAAGATGTATTTTCACCATGTTAATGGATTTCTTCTTTCTTCTAGACGCTTCTTTTTTCTGACAGCGTACAAATGGAACCAAATGAACCCTAATGGGTTCATTTGGTTCCACTTGGTTTTTTCTGAGAGCCCTAATGGGTTCATTTGGTTCCATTTGTACGCTCTCAGAAAAAAGAAGCTCTCAGAAAAAATGTTGAAAATGGGTGGAATTCCCCTTTAGGAGTTTTGGCTAGGGCTACAAAAATCAATCCATAGGCCTACAGTAAATGAATAAATAAATATCAACACTTTACACACCCCTAGTCTTATGCCAACTAAAACCAGGGTCCATCATTTTGGGTCTATCTGTGACTCTAAGTGCTAGTGAGAGAGCGTGGCGACCTGCCTCCCATCTGTCTGTGTGTGTTGTCACAACACATGGTGATCAGGTGGAGCCAGAGAGGATTGTGGGGGATTTGTTGCTTCTCCTCTGCAGCTGATCCTAACTTATATATGAAGAGAAGAGTCCTTTCTATGACCGTAAGAGGTTAAATTATGAAGAGACCTTTTAAAAAACCCTGGCCTCTGTTAGAGGAAACAAGCAGTTAATAATTAATTGGTTAAGGCTAAAGAGATTTGGTTGTTTTCCAGAAGGAGAATGCAACCATTCTCCTTCCGAAACAATAGGAGAGTGCATTGTTCCTCCAATTTTCACTCTGCGATAGTAAGTTAGTACAAATGGAATAACACAGACGCATTGGCGCTAATACAACAAACAAAGCATTTAAGCTAGGGTTTATTGTTAGGCTGACTTGTGGTAGACATTTTGCACTAATAAGAATATGGTATGTACGTTGTTAAATAGAAAAGAGAAATATGTCACTGAGACATTAGTCCGCGTGTGGATACACTGATGATTTCATCCACTTCTTTTTCCACCCATACACCTTGGATAGGACAACATCAGATAACTGGTGTCTCTTACTTGTCCATAGTCGGTGTGAAAGACCACCACTCCTCCGTTGCAGGACGTCACGGTGCTGGGAAGGTACTGGTCCTCCTCACGCAGCCACACCCTCTCCCCCTGATGAGAGAGGACAAATGCATTTAATACACTGCTTTTCAACCAATGAAAGCTTCATGTGTTGGACTCTTTGAGACGCACATACAGGTGTCTGAAGTGTGTTGCCAAGTCTTGTATCATACGGTAGGTGCAAACAACTCTCAGATGTTGCAGCACTGAATTTGTGAGACAGATACAGACAGTGAGACAGTTTTTTTTTGTTTAGAATCCCGGTTAATGTATAGTGCAGGACCACAAACTCTGCATACAACAAAATAAATCCACATTTTTTGTTCAACCTCCAAGCAGATTAACATCCTTGAGCTTTTCGATCAGCTACTTTTAATGCTTTTGTGTGAAGCTATAGTATGATCAAGTAAAACACAAAACACACAAAAGGTTAAAATATGGAACCAGTGTAAATTTTACATCTTCCACAGGTATTACTGTACTTTATATTAAGTAAGTTTTCCACCTGGCTGGAAAACCTTCTAATACTGGAAAATAAACGACCACATTTTCCACAGCCGGTTTGCGTAACAGAACCAGTGTAAAGACCATGAGAATATGAACGATTTCCATGTAAGCATTAAGCACACTACCAAAACGTAGTCCCCGTTAAGCCCTCTTACATACATGCTTATTATCCCATCGCTGGCTGATAATTAATAGTTTCTGACACACAGCTGCATTCCCCATCACCGGAACGGTCGCCATGGCAGCAGCATGATGATTGCCATGGCGGCGACCTTTCCCCCTGACCAATAGGGTCACAGCTGTGTGTACGTATTGGGGGTGTCGCATTACGGGGGAGGTGTTTGAGCCAGTGTTGCCAAGTCTGCTTAGTATGAGCAACTTTGGCTTTGTTTTTGTTTGTTTTTTCTGTACACTCTGTCCAAATATATATGACCAACAAACAACCATTGTTTAATTTTTCTTCTCCTTTGAAATACTTGTTTGATACACACACGCACACACACACACACACACACACACGCACACACACACACACACACACACATGATGGCAGAGGAAACAATGCAAGGTACGAACACTGTGCATCGGGAGCAACCATAGTCTCTTGCTCAAGGGTACTTTGATACAAAAGCTAAACTAAAAATTGGGAATCTTCCATTCCCAACCGGCAACTCTACTCCTGAGCCACTGTGTGAGTGACCATGTCACCATGCAGCCTATTTGCTCGCTTATTCTGCTTGTTTCTCTCCCAATCAAACCTGGCAGCAGTGTCTGAGCAGACAGTACGGGTGGTTTATGATGAAGGGTTTTAGTGAGCGAGGACAATGTGGAGGAAGCACTTCTTTTAAGTGTGGCTTTTTACTGTCTTTGGTTTCTGTTTGACCCAGATTATGTTTACTGTCTTCAGGTTGCTACAGTCCTTCACCTCCACACTGACCTGTACGTCCACACTGGGATTACAGCAGGGCTCTTCAACAGGTGGGGATCTGGGACCCCTAGGGCAGGGGTTTTCAACCTTTTTGACTCCAGGGACCACCATTTATTCAGCATTTGAGCCACGGACCACCATTTGATTACATTAACACCAAAGACCTAAAATTAAAGATTTCTTTTGGTTTTGTCCACAATTCCAGGGTGGATTTTGCAAACAAAACGGTCCTAATTAAGTGCTGCTAATTCAGATGACGAATATTTTAACTCTTGAGAGTGTAAAAATGAAACCAAATGGACCCGCAAGGGTCCATTTGGTTTCATTTTTACGTTCTCAAGAGTTACATCTGGTTAACCAACTTAGCTGGGGACCACCTGGAACCCTCTCAGGAACCACTGGAGGTCCCCGGACCACCTGTTGAAAACCCCTGCCCTAGGGAGTCCTCAGAATGTGAAGACAAACACAATGATTTGATTGGCTAGCAAAGCACATAAAAATGAGGATTTTTTTTATGTTTTGAGGGGCATTCCTATGTCCAGCTTGATTTGTGCAAACACACACATTGAAGTCTAAAGTGAGGATGCAAAGGGTGCCATTGTATGATGACTTATGATGAGAGTTCTCCTCACTTTACACAGGTGTCATTTTACCTCATGAGCGGCAGCATCTCTATATTACGAGGAGATTATATATAGTATATATTTAAACATGTTTGGGGGCTTTTACTCATATTAATTAACAGTTGTAGGTAGGACACAGGCAGAGAGATGGTGAGAAGAAACACATTGCAAAGTTCTTCAGGATCGGGACTCGAACCTGCAACACTGTCATACTGGATTACCAGCCATGGAGCCTGGACTGCTTAGGCCTTGTGGAGATTTTTTGCTAAATAAATAAATAAATAAATAGCCCATTTACAAGTTCACAAGGGCTTGCGCTGCAAGGTGTTGAGTATACAAGCAACTTTAAAGAAAATCAAACCAAAAAAAAATCCTTAGTGATAAGCAAACTTAACGCTGGACACAAAGTTGAACGTTGTGTTGTCTGCTCTGGACTCTATCCCTTTGATAAAAACTGAGCGAAGGCACTAATATAACCAAATGAACCCTCACTGGTCCTTTAATTGCATTTGTGCAGATTTCTAAACAGCTCTGTTCAAAGCAATGAAATGCTGCCAGGCACTTAGATGAGAGGGAGGCCCTGTGTGTGTGGAACCAGGCTTCAGACATGTCAAGGGCTTGTGTGTGTGTGTGTGTGTGTGTGTGTGTGTGTGTGTGTGTGTGTGTGTGTGTGTGTGTGTGTGTGTGTGTGTGTGTGTTTGGGGAGGGTCTCTATCATGGTTTAATCATGTTAAGTACATGGCCACATGTGCTCCTTTTCATTATCGTGACCAATCTACCAATGTGTTGCCACAGTGCCACTTTATGACCTCAATGTATCTGCTGACATTACGCTCTCATTATACGTATAGACAACACACATGTACAGTAGATAATCTTGTTGTTCAAAGTAATGTGTTAGATGCACGTGTGCTGCATGTGCTGCATCTGCTCTCCCCTGCCCATTGTGTCTTCATCTTTCATTCTGGCAAAGCAACAAAATGCTGATGTTAAGTTCAGTTAGTTGATTCTGAATTTGGTTCCATTCAAACCATTGTTGTAAGTGTGCAACTGTGTTCATGTGCGTGCGTGCGTGCGTGTGTGTGTGTGTGTGTGTGTGTGTGTGTGTGTGTGTGTGTGTGTGTGTGTGTGTGTGTGTGTGTGTGTGTGTGTGTGTGTGTGTGTGTGTGTGCGCGCGCGCATGCATGTGTTAACTACATGGCCACATGTGCCGCTGTTCATTAGCGTGACGGGTTAACGCTGATGGGAAAAACAAACGCTCTGTCTGAGAAGCAGCTGATTGGCTCACGCCGCAGGGGGGTGGGGCCTCTCACTCTATCCGAGCCAGAGCATAGGATTGAACTTTGACCCATATGGCAAAGTATGGAGAGACAGAGAGAGAGAGAGAGACAGAGAGAGAGAGAGAGAGAGAGAGAGAGAGAGAGAGTGAAGGAATGAATGAATGAAAGAGAAAGAAGACATCGGTAGGGACAGACAAAGGAAAAAAGAAAAGAAAAAGGGGTGCTTGGCTTTACAGCCCTCCCGCCCCCTTGTTACATGTTCTCCCTCATTACCACTGTACAGACATGAACACGCACACGCGCGCACACACACACACACACACACACACACACACACACACACACACACACACACACACACACGCACACACACATGCACGCACGCACACACACAGCCGTTCTGCAGTGTCAGCAGCAGATGAATGAATGGAGCGCGGTGTGTATTTCTAAAGCCCTGAGAAGTCTCCTCGTGCTTCAAACAGAGCGGCGGCTGCCTGGGACCACCGTGAGACCACCACCACCCTGGGAGCAGATACATCTGACCCACAGGAAGCTCATACAGGAAGCTCCTCTCCTCACCTACAGTATACCCAACCAAACACGCTGCACCACATCTGGTCTGCTTCCACTCACTCTCACACATACACATCTAATGAACCATCTCACCCCAAACCGCAACGCTAATAACCTGAGAGTAACCTTACTGCGTAACTGCAGTAACACTTTACTGAGGATGACTTTACAAATGTATATTCATTGTGACCCTCTGGGGTGAGTGGAGCCACCGTCTCCAATCATCATGTTGCCCATGCAGCCTGACGTAGTTTTTCTAAATGCCATTACAAGGCATTGATGGAAGTACTGGAGTTGAGTCTGTGGGCCTGTGCGGTTGTGCATGCGCACGTATGTGTACAGTATGTGCGACATCACATTCCTGACGTGCAGAAACCATAACAGGATAATATGATGCTTGTCTTCAGTAGAGGGGGGGGGCAAACCCTCCTCCATCTCCATCTCTCTCTGAGTACTCAACTACTGTATGTCGAGTACCTCGGCTGTATTGAAAATGAGGGCTTGCCCTCAATTGCATTTTCCGAGTATAAATAAAGGTGATGATGATGATGATGAGTACAGTATATTCTTTGCTTCACTCGAACATTCTATTCAGGTTGTACTGTACATCAGAGTGCTTTTGACCCCACTGCAATCAACTTGATTTACTGGTGGTTGCATTGAAGATTTAGATAAACTTCAATTGACCGCTGAAGCTGTATTTCTATACTTGTTCTACTGTATTCTATTTTATGCAAGCTCACAGTGTGTGATGTGCCTTTTCACAATGCATACTGGTATTCTGGGGCTTGTGATTAGGCAAAAAGAAAGAGTTTCTTTTCCAGCAGTCCTCTGATGAGAGGAGGCGGTGAGGGGGAGTGAAGGGGGATGAGGGAGTAAGGTCGTTCGACACACTCTCGGGGGTCTTTCTCCGCCATAGAGGGCCTCCAAGGCGTCCCGCTATTAAAGAGCATTAAGCCCGTTCCGCCCCTTTCAGGGTCCCCTTTGTAACCAGCGTGTGCCACGCCGCGCTCGCTCGCCCATGCACACACACACACACACACACAAACAAGAGAGAGAGAGAGAGAGATCTACACATCGCCCTTCTCTATTTCTCCTCACCCCCAGGTCTCTAACCCCTTGGCTCCGAGCCAAAAGACCTTTGAATCACTTCCTTTACTCTCCGTCTCTCTCTTTCTCACTCTCCCCCGCCTTCTCTCTCCCTCTCTTTCTCCCCCCCTCTCTCTCTGTCTGTCTCTCTCTCTCTACACACACACACATACTTAAAGTACCACATGCAAAATCATCCAAAAACAATTGCAGATCTACAAGCTCACAATCTGTTGTGATATGCCACATTGCCACAGTGTCTCCTCTAAATACCTCACAATTACTCAAGTACTTGTGTATATTACTACAATTTAGCTATACTTTACGTATCTCTCCCTCTTCATTGGCACTTGTCTGTCCCTAGACCAGACAATTGGTGACATCACACATTTGTATATTCAAATGGTTTAAAAGAGGAGAGGCAGATAAGACAGCCAGACCTAACTGCATAGAGAGACACAGTATAGATGAGGTAGAGATGAGAGAGAGAGTCATAACCAGATAAGTCAACCAGGCACAGAAACCTGTTGTGTGCTTTTAAAGCGAAACCAGACACATTCAGATAAACGCAGCTTTACTATGCATTGTTTAGCAGCAGTCATCATAGGCAGATTAGTAGACAATGGACCTCTGCCACACACTTGAATAAAGTCCTGCTACAAAACACCACACAATACCCATTTATAACAGCGAGACGTTCTACTGCACACATTCAGCATGGAAAAAGTGAGAAAAAAACTACCACCACAGTAGTATTGAGGGTTAAAAGTAATAGAATAGATATGTTCACAAATAAAACACAAAACATTAATTTCCACAACACTGTCAGTACTGTTAAACAGGCCTATCTATGACATCTATCAAAAGTTGAATCTGCAACACAGTTTTTGTACAAGCAGTGGGGGTCCTTGCCTCATCTCTCAGCTAAGTGGTCCATGGAACGAAAAACAATGAAGACTGGAAAGCAATACCATTATGATAATCTAATTCTTCCAAAGCAAGTAATACATTGTGCGCTGGGAAAAAATGAGAGAACATTTGAATCTCATCTTCGGTTTTCTGTGTGTGTGTGTGTGTGTGTGTGTGTGTGTGTGTGTGTGTGTGTGTGTGTGTGTGTGTGTGTGTGTGTGTGTGCACTGCAGTAGTCAATAGGTGAGTGTTTAGTATGAACGGCCCACCAACTGCAGGGGTCAATTGGTCATAAGGGGTTAATAGGTCGTACTCGAAACAGACAGACAGACAGACAGACAGACAGACACAACTATTAAGGGAGTGGTGTGCACCGCTCAAAACACAGCCTTAGTGGTGAGGAATACTGCAGGATATTGGCTGTTTAGTTGAAGTTAAGTCAACATGCAGAGTTCTGGTGGATCACCGTCACATGCAGCGCTCTAAAGCACTTAAGTGGTGTACTTAGTACTTAGTAGAC